>OY982968.1:14354166-14768292 GCA_963890685.1 Plagodis pulveraria | reverse complement strand
TATATATGAATGGGGGTTGTAATTATGTGGGCGGGCGGGGGGATGCCTGCTCTGAATCTGGCGGGCGGGCGGCGGCGGCGGGCTTTTGTTCTAGTACTTATTTATATACCATGGATAGTAGTAACTATGCGTTAAGCTGTGATAGGTTAAAATGTGAGCAAATTACATATTGACCGGATGAGGACGAATGATAACAGCTAACCGCAGCGATATGAGATAACATGTGTCTGTGATGTGGATTTAATTTAATGTAATTGTTGTATAAAACAAGTCTTTCGACAAAATAGTCGTGTGTATCATAAAGTTTATAACAAAACAAATATAAAGTAATTATGGAAAATAATAATAATTATTGTGGTCCCTTGTTTCCATACTTTAGTTCACAAAAAGCCCGACTATATAGTTTTATAGATTGGCCACTGGGTGCACGTCAAAAACCAGAGCGACTAGCAGATGCTGGATTCTTCTACACCGGACATGGTGATAGAACAATGTGTTTTTATTGTGGTGGTGGATTGATGGATTGGGAAGAGCAGGATGTTCCTTTGTTCGAACATATACAACATTTTAATCGGTGTCCATATATAAATGCGAAATTTAGTCCTAATAAGTGTTCATCTTATGCCGATAAATGCGATTGGAAATTATTTAAATAAAAATGCTATTATCTGTGTGTATGTTTTTTATTTAATTTCATAATGGCCCCAAGCGAATGTGTTTATATAATTATCAGACGAAATAAATCTTTTATCATCATTACCAGAAATTACTTTTTTCCTCTTACACTGTGTAAATACATTATGCTTATCGCTACAAATAGTATACATATTATCATATTGTACATGACTACAATCAAGAGCATCTTTATAGTTTTGTAAATGCAGCTTTCTCACAATGGCTGCGGAAGTACCTTTGTTTTTCTTGACCTCTTGATCGTCTTCAAAAACATAGCTATACATTTTAGAACGTAGACCTACAAATTCTTTAATTATTTTTCCGTTACTTTCATCCTTCATTAAGCCCACTACTTTTTTATTTACCAACGGTAGATTGTATATATTGTCTTTAGCAAAGTCGGATGTATCAAATTTACTGTGCAAATCGAATCTGATATCTTCATAAAAGTTATCAGTACTAATTTCATAAATGAAGGAATCTGTATCGGTGTACAATAATTTTACATTCTTATTATATTTAGGTAACATGTAAGAGTAGTGAAAGTCATACATTACATATTTAGATAATTCGAGTACAGAAAAACCAACATATATTGGTTTGTTATACAATATTTTAGTCTTATTCATTTGAATTGCTACAAAGTCTTCACTAAATATCTTACAACTATGAAAATTCGGACGGGATATGTATCTCTCTGCACCATACGCAGGTTTGGTCTTTGTTGTTTTATCGGACCAGGTCTTACAAAGCTTCACATCGACTCTTTTAGCCACATTTTCTATTGTCTTACCAAATATAGAATTATTCATTAGTTTATAGAAATCTTTTTCAAAAGAATTTGTGGCTACCATTCTTTTTGCAGTGTTTAAATCTATATAGGATTTTAACCATCTAGATTGGTGGAATGACAATATTCTATGTATTTTTTTACATATTAAACCATGTTCTATCGCTTGTTTCAAAGTCATATAGTGAATTATATAGTTGTTTTTCTCTTCGAGAGTGAGTAAAAGTTTTTTCGCATGACCATTTGGTGGTTTTTTTGTTTCTGCACAAAATGGATATTCATTGTGTAAATCGTGTAAAGATTCAGGGTACTCTAGATCAACCTCTAAAAAGTAACCAATTTGTGAATTGGGAATTTGCTCAAGAATATTGAATGATTGAATTTCACTCTTACTCAACCAGGTGAAATTGGCAAAAGGTAGATATCTACTCATTGCATCTCCATATAGATTATTAATATCTAAATAAATTATGAATTTGCTTTCTTGTGTGGAGTCATGTGTACTCATAAACTTGTTGTTTGCAACGCTGTGTCTTTTGGAAACTTGACTAATACCACCGCGAATGCCAGCATTTATAAACTGTATCATTTCATAGTCCGTGAGAAGTTCTAGTTTCACTCCAGTTTCTTTTAACATGGCATCCCACGAGAGGGAGGGTGCAGTCAAATATCTACACGGATCTAATTTGTATGAATTCAAACAAACCTTTCGAAAGTTTTCAAAGACTTCCACCAATAGCAAGACATCTGTTTTTAAATACAAATCAGAATATTCCCCTAAATTGTTTAAATTGAACATTTTCCACACCATCTGAGCATGGTTATAGTCAGCGTCAGAAATGTGTGATTGTGTTAAAGAACTGTAAAAATCTTTTTTATCAGGTAGAGATTTATTTTCAAGTTTTTCCCAACAATCGATATATTCATAGGGAAAAACACCTTTACGCGTCAACAACATCATTTGCTCCCGGTTGGGAAAATGACAGTTCAACAATGTAAATTGATCACACGACAGATTTTTAACTAGTTTATCTAAGCTTGAAGACATAAATTTAAAAGAATCTACAAATCTTATTGTGATATGTTTCGACTTATCACCCTCATCGTTATAACATATTCTTTGACTAAATGAAATGTATTTTTCTTTATTCTGTGGAATACAGTTAGTTTCACCGCATCTAGTAGCTAATTCTTTAATAAAAAGATGACTATCGTATCCAGATAAATTATGAAACAATACAGGAACATAGTTAGGAATAGAATAGTTTAAATTACATTTTTCGTGAGCGTATGCTCTTATTTTACCTGTAAGATGACAGTGATCTATGACCTTAACATCAGTTGGTAAGAAAGGTTTTTCACAAATATGACAAGATGTGTTTTGAGGTAATTCATCTTCTTGTAAATTGTATGGAAGCTTAACAGATAATATTTTTGCAATTTCACAAACATCAGAGTGTAGGTTATCGACAAAATGTTTAACACAGTCCTCACCGCGATATGTAACAAATTTACATAGTGAATCATCATAATTACATTTGATGTAGTATGCAAAACTACATGGTATATGCTTTTGAGTATAAAAAGTATTTTTTTGTAAATTGTTTTCCAATGGACTGAGTATAGATTCAAAATCTGCATAAATGACAAATGGTACTGTTAGTTTATGCTCAAAATTCTTAAACTCTAAATATTTATCTTTAAGAGAAGGCATTTGAATCAGTGTCTTTTCACACCCCAATCTAGTATGAATCTTGAGTTTGCCTTCACAAGTAAAGTTTTGTAGACAAGAATCACATAAAAATATTTTTTTCTCGTGTTTAGACAGCTGGCTACCCACCAACCGAGATAGATTTTTTATCCAACAGTAATGTGTTTTAGAGTTATTCTCAATAAACAGTAGATTAACATGTTGATTACGTGTTTTTCGTGCTATATACAAAGGAGATATTATATTCTTATTAGACTCTATTCCATACACGTTAATGCTAATATCGTTTAATATCTCAAAATGTTTGATACCTTTAATAGTAACAGGAACTTCAATACCATCAGTATTCACCACTTCCTCATATAGCGGATATGATGAAGGTCGATCCGCATTTTTAGCAGCAGGGTAAAGCGCACTCACAACGCTCCAAAAAAAGCATGCACTATCAGTATTTTTTACGTTTATACAAGCGCGCTTCTCTTGAATCCATTTCGGAAGTGGAACGTATGAACATCCTTTGAGTGGGCTATGCTTATTTATGTTGACTTCAAGAAACTCAATCTTTTCCAAAGTCCATCCACTATCACGTTCTTGAAATTCGTCACATTTGGAGAGTATCTTTGAAGAAATCTCCTCATAGAACGCATGCAAATCTGAACTGCTGTATAAAGATATGTTATGAGAGTTGAACGATTTCAAGTCTCGAACCACCTGATCACCATTCTTCGTCATCATATACGTACTGAAAAGTTGAATGTTTACTTTAATGGATATATGCTCCTTCAGCTCTATCGCAATTATATCCAAGATCTTGGATTTGACATTGAGTAAATACACTTTTGGGTCTAAAACAGCTGACGCGCCATTAACACGATAAGTTTTTAGTCTGCACTTGAATGCACTTTCCACAACATATGTAAAATAATCTCCTTCATCTTGCTTACATAGTAATTTATGTCGTTTCGTTTTGGAGTGTGTAATCAACTCATTGCTTGGAACTGATATATTACAAAATACACAGTCATGCATATTGCGTAATGTTATATAGTTTAAACACGTGTGAAAGTATGGAAGTTGTAAAAAACACTAGTAACAATTTTAACTCAACGCGTGAGTTATATACTAAAGATATCCAGGGGTAACGCAATGTGAGTACTATAAGCATAAAATGAATAAACAGTAGAGTTAAGAATTTTCAAAACTCTATCGAATCAGATCGCGCTATCGAATCAGACCTATTCAATACCTAATCAATACTTAATCAATACCTGATCAATACCTGATCAATACCTGATCAGACCTGTTCAATACCTGTTCAATACCTGATCAATACCTGTTCAATACCTGTTCAAAGCAGATCAGATCCAACAATAAATTATAACAGTTTAACGAATAATATACCAATTTAAGATTGAAACAAAATGTTCAACACCACTGCCCCTCAACTAGTCCGGATGGGATATCGCTAACCGCGCAGCAATGAGGACAAACGATAAAAATAAAAGACACATTTAGATTTATATTTTATTTTTATAATCAATATAAGAGTGCAGAGTAAAATAAATACTGGCTTAAATAACATTTAATTTCCTGATCTATAAGAGAAGTTTTATCATATAAATTATTGATAATCTGGTAGAATTTTGCAAAAGTCTTCACATCATCTTGACTATCATCATCACCACCATTACGAGGACAACACATCTTGAGTCTTTTGATGAAAAAATTAATTCTGTTCTCATACTGGGTCTTGACCTTTTCCAAATTATTTATTCGCATATTAATGTATTCCAAGAAATGTTCCAAATTAAACCACTCCTCACCAGTTATGCACATCATTGGTTGGTCTTCAAGGTGAATCACTATATAGCTGCTGGCATTTTCATATTCGGGTGTGCATACAAAACTGATATGGCGGTTTGTTGTTGTTGCTGACGTTTGTGGTGGTGGTGGTGGTGATGGAAAAGAACCAATATTGTTGATGAAAAAGTCTGATATGATTTTTGCATTTTCCATGATTATACTGTTCCATTGGGGTAAAGTCATTGTCAATCTTCCGGCGATATCTATACATATCTTCAAATCTTCATTGTTACACTCCAACTTTAAACTTGTAGATATATATGGTATATTTGGCGTTATATAATAAACATTTTTACAAAGTTCACAATATACTTGTGGAATTGATGGGAGGTAAGAGGGGCACAATATATCCATGTTGTCAGATGAAGGACTGACTGGCAACTGATGGTAAAAAATGATAGTTTTAACGATTCACTTTTCGAACAGTATTGGATAAGATGGTGTATTCAAAGAGTGAGTCACTGATAATTAAACAGTAGGCAGTTGTATTATTTGGAACATTTTTTTTAAATTCCAATTCCAGTTTTATGTCTATAGCACCTCCGCTAGAGTGGAATGTGTCTATTTGTCGGGAACAATCGATAACAATCAGAGGGCTTTTTGTTTTAAAATGACTCGGATTAATTAAAACATTTGTACTGGTAGAGTTGTAATAAGTTTTTTTAAAATCAATAAAAGCCTCATATAAAGTTGTATACAGACCCTTCTCGAAATCACATGCGAATGAATCATAAGGATAATACTGAGAATTTAGATACAAGCGAGCGTTGCGGAAATTGCAATGATCAAATATACTCATATCTTTGTCTTCTTCATTGTTACGGGCGTGTTGAAAGCCTAATATAACGAAGCGAGGTTTTTCCAACTGGCTGGCTGTCTTAACCGTCCATATGTGTCTTTGAGCTGTAGGTAGAACTGGATATTCATAGAGATCCCAAGAACGGAATGCAATCGGTATAGATATATTATTTTCCACATATTTCAACAGCTGGAGCTTTTCTCTGTCTGACACTTTTACCACAGGAATTCGCCAAGCAACGCGGGTCAAGTTAAGCTGAATTTTATTCTTCCCAACTTCCTTTGCAACAGCACAATTCACATTCGAAGAACTTCGGTTCAAAACCAATTCATGTTTCGCATTCACTATAACTTTTTTATAATCCTCTGCAAATCCCAAAAGATGTCTAAGTGGGATAGTGAATGAGAAATCCCCATCAATCTCCCTAAATCCACCCAAATTCCAAGCACTATTTTCCAAAGCGTTGCTTTCTTCTTGACCATAAGACAATATGCCCTTCATAGTGCTAGTAATACCACAGTTTTTTGTTCGATCAATTTCCACCCCGTTCAATTCATAGCGGATATCATGGAAAAGGAATGCTAGTGCATTATTAATAAAAGTACATTCTTTCTTGATAGAACCCTCAACTAGTAACTGACTTGCACTCGGTAGCACTATTAAATCTTGGCTGTTGATGCATATACGTATCTCATCATTGTTCTTATAGGATTCATTGTAGGGTGTGTAGGTATGGTATTCAATGCTCTCAATACTATCATCGAAAATAACTTTCTCACCAATATTAAGAATTGATGACGACATGATGATGATGATGACAACTGTGGTGTAGACGTACTATTGTACTATTTCCAACCCCAAAGATTGAAGATATAGCAAGTTATGTTTTGTTAATGTATTTTTTTTGCGAGGAGTATATATAGCAGCAGTCTCAGCAATGCGTGTAGGTGCTCTCTCGACTATAGTATCGGAAATACTATGATTCAATCTCACATCACCACCGTTCTTATAGATAATCATTATGCCGCCTTTCTTATGTGCAAGCGAAGAGATATATTCTCTTTTCTAAAATTGACAAGATTTCCTTGTTCGTTCACTATGCGCACTTGAAGATTTTGTATTGTATTCGCTTTCAAGGGTAAATATATGGGGTGTGAAGGGCACTCTACAATTTGATAACCTGGCGGCACTGATGGAGAAAACTCATGTAGTACATGCGACGATTTATCATTAATGAATGAGCCTTGAATAATATTACATTCGACTCTTATAGTATTAGTGATGAGTATGTTTATCGACTGATCTGATAAATGAATTTTATTTTTTTCGAGTACTCTGCGTGAAAATCCAAACAGACTTCCAATACTGTTGTCCTTCTCAAAGTGTATATCAAATTTTGGAGTGAAAAATAAACATTTTAATGTGTTTGTGTTTGCTTCCATGTCTATGAGTCCATCTGCATCATCGTCATTTGCTAGATTTTGTTGTAAATGTTGAAAAATATTGTCCAATTCGTAGGATCCTTCAGGTATAGTGATGACCTTGTCACCATAATGAAACAGGTTATTACTACTATCGACATTAGGTATAGAATTGAATGTTTTAAAATAGATTACAGCACACTCATATTTATCAGTCTTGGACAGTTCTATAGGTGGTAAAAAATCCGCATTTAATATAGAATCTTCACCATTTAATGTTAATGTTAAAGACATTGTTACACACCGACTCGAGATCTTGAAATGAAACAACAAACAAGGGTTAATGAATATTTATTAATGTTTTTTTCTTAATTACTAATAAACAAATAGTCACAAACACTCGTTAAGAAACGTAAACATGACTGACCACAATTATATGTATTATTTTTTTGAACATTATTATAGTTATAATTGATGGATACTGAATTCGTTCTATCATTATTAGTATTATTATTATTACATAATCGCATGTAGTCCAAAAACTCTTTAGGAGGTTTCAAATTTCCATAGCTGTCAAAGTATTGACACTGCAAATCTTTCTTCACATACGCCACCCAATGTGTTCCTGCCCCAGACGAATCATCTAAATTTATGATACCCGTTTCACACCTCCAAGGTGATTTCCACTTCCTGATGAGATCATTCCGCATGATCACACCTCGAAAATGGGGAATGCTCAATCGTTTGGCATATTTCACTATTTCATAATCACATAGAGCACGATTCGGTAGGGCAATATTTAGTTTTTTTGATAAGGACTCAGATAGAGACCCATACCCTTTTTGTATGGTGCCATGTACATGCCTTTGCCTACGGCTACAGGTATAGATGCTCGCGCCGCCGCCGCTGACTCGGGTTCCTTATCTTTTTTTTTCACCATATCATATATATTTTTAGCGACTGTTGATACGCCGCCGGCAAACGATCCGGCCGCCGCCAATGCTCCCAATATTGGAATTAAGGGTAGGAAACCGCCACTTTTCGGTAGTCGAATCACCCTCGGTTTCTTGCTCAAATGTTTGCCTTTCATACTTTTTTTTGCAGCTTTCATTGCAGCACTTATAAGCTTAGCGTGAGAATGGTTTTTATTATTTCCTCTGGAGTATTGTTTTAAAGCTTTACGTGTGTCAGTTATTACTTTGGAAAGAGACACACCCATTCCACGTTTTACTTTAAATTTCATCATTTTATTCACCCCGAGTGCTGCTACTTTTTCCAATATATTGGATGATTCATACAATCGCTTCTCTGCCGCTGACGCTAATTCCAAATCGGCCTTGTGTCGTTGTTCTAGAGATTGGTTTTGCGCGTATGCGATATCGTGTGATTTACAGGCTTCGTCCAAAGGATTGATACCTTTGTCACCTCGTCTCAAACGTTTCTCCAATTTAGTTCCGGGCCCGCAGTAATTGTATCCGGGTAGATGTAATTCAAAAGGTAATTTGTTAATTATCGTATTAAGTAAACCACTACCTTCTTTCTTGAGTTGAGTTTTACGAGTGAAAGTTTTATTTTTTTTCTTCATATTTAATAATAATTTAAATGATAGGCATCTACTATTTAAACTACCTGCATTCCTCAACACGGTGTCTAATCGAAATGAAGTTTCGAAAGCAAAACACGTATTTATCTGTTAAAGATTGGAGTTTTTTTGTCAAAAAAAGTAAATGTGGAGGAAGTGGTGATGCATCAAAACATGGGAAATTGTTACCCAACAGTATAAGATGTTTAATATGTGGGCCTTCCGGATGTGGAAAGACTAATCTTTTACTCACACTACTGCTCGATGTCAATGGATTAAAATTTGAGAATGTGTACTTGTATTCTAAATCTCTACAACAACCAAAATACATATTTTTAGGTGAGGTATTTAACCGAGTCCCCAATGCCGGCTTTTACACCTTTTCTGATAAAAGCGAGGTGACTTCATTGGAAGAAACTTGTAATAATAGCATAATTATTTTTGATGATGTATCGATGGAGGATCAAGAAACTATTCGTCAATATTTCTCTATGGGCAGACACAAGGGATTAGATTGCTTCTATCTGTGTCAAACATATAGCAAAATACCCAAGCAATTGGTGCGAGACAATGCAAACTTTGTAATACTCTTCAAGCAAGACGATTTGAATCTTAAACATGTGTACGATGATCATGTGAATACTGACATGTCGTGGGAAACGTTTCTGGAAATGTGTAAGACATGCTGGAAAGATCGATATAATTTCGTAGTGATTGATAAGAATATAGAAATGGATAAAGGTCGTTACCGGAGAGGGTTTGACGATTTTATATGTATATAATACATGAGTATTAACAAGTGTAGACACATTTCACCATGGAGCCTCCATCAGCGCAGATCTTTGGTGATAAAAACCTAAAGCGTAAACTAATTGAATCTGTAAAATCTGTTAAAAATAAAATAAAAGCCTTGAATGTGGGTAAGGAGCAATTAACGAATGTGTTGCAGGAAACTTTTGAACCAATCACCCAACCATTGAATGATATATTAAAACATACATTAAAAAATGACTCTAGTCACGAGAAACAAAGAGGTAAAGATACATTATCATCATCATCACCATCAGTAGTGAAGAAGCTTCAACCAAAAAAGCAAAACAAAATAAAGAAACTAAAAGGAAGAAAAAAGTCTCTCGATGATAGTAATGAGAGCGACAGTGGTGATCAATACGATGATGATGAAAATATATATGACAAAATTAAGAGAACAAGTTTATCAACATCCACAAGTAGCAAGCACAACACCTCCATGTCAGAAGATGATTTTCAAGACGCTGCAGCTTCTTCATATACATCAAAAATAATTTCTAAACAGATTCCCAAGTTTGTTCAATTATATTTGGATAACATGATAATGAATAAGATTCAGAGAATTCCTTTCGGCGTTCACATAACAACAGATGGGTACTACTGCATTGGCGATAGCGTTATCAATTTTGATAGTAATAATTTTACCAAAGACGCGAGCTTTATGTACACCTCGGGACTAATGGAACTCATATTCAAACGGGAGCCCAACATCTCTCTCATTCAACCTGCAGACATTGTAAACTATAACAAAATAATATTAATGACAAATGCAAACAGACGTCACTTTTCACCCGACGGACAGATGCGGGGTGATAAAGGTTACAAGTATAATAACTTTATTAAACCATCATTACCTAGCACAAGTAGTAAAAAAACGGGTGGGTGTCTACCATCATCATCATCATCATCATCTTCTTGTAACAAGAAAAAAGAGTCGGAGCAAACTCTTTTGATGAAATCATACCATCCTAACACAGATTATATGTACTGGGATGATCCTAATGAACTTGTTGGCCGATTACAACTTCTTATCGCTTCTCAAAATGCGGGCAACACTGAACATGGAAACGAAATCATTTCTATAATCGAAGAATTGAAAGAAGCTGGTATCATTAAGCCGCCATCTATTGATACGTTAAAACGCCTCATCAAGTAAAAAAATCATCATAAAATAGACACCATTTTATTTGTAACAATGACGATCAATAAGTTTGGACGCTATCTATCTAAGAGTAATACGAATACGAGCAGTAAATTCAATACATCAAACCCACCAAAAGTCTATAAAAATACAGTGGACTTTGAAAATAAACTATTACGAAATGTGCGAAATGGTCAACTCAAAAACGACGTTATCACCAAGGGGCAATTAGAAGAAGCTGTAAACTTTTGTTTACTGAAAATTAAAAAAAATTCTCAAGCATTGGATGTTCTTAAAGAGGATCAAAATCATAAGAAATCTTCGATACTAGAGTCTAGGGTAGTAGTAGTAGGGAACAAACCAAAAGAAACAGCGACGGTGCCAAAGGTGAAAACTGCAGTGCCAAAGGTGGAGGTGAAACCGATGTCAACAACAACAACAACAACTACAGTTCCTAAGAAAAAAAGTCTTTAAAACTATTGTCATAGTCATCATTATCATCATTATCAAGATGAGCAAGTGGCAGGTTGTACAAGAGCTCCATAAAAATGCACGTAAAAAATTTCCAAGACGTCGTTTTATTCAAAAGGGACTCGATGATACCTGGCAAATTGATTTAATTGATATGCAAAATTACTCCAAGATCAATAAAGGATATAAATATATACTTGTGTGTATTGATACGTTTTCAAAATATACTTGGGCTCAACCGGTGAAAAGAAAATCAGCTGAAGATGTTGCACGTGCCATGTCTCTCATTTTAAATAATAACCTCAATCGAAGACCGAAAAACATTCAAAGTGACTCGGGAACTGAGTTTTTCAATACAAAATTTAAGGTATTGATGAAAACTTTCAATATAAATCATTATTGCACCTATAGTGTGATGAAAGCCTCTATCATTGAGAGATTTATAAGAACTATAAAAAATTGGCTCTGGCAGCTGTTCACCTACAAAGGTTCCTACAAATGGGTCGGGGAGCACCTAAACAATGTCATGAATAAATATAACAACAAAGTACATCGCACTATCGGAGTATCCCCAGCAAGCGTGAATCACATCAACGCCAACAACCTCCTATCTACTGTGTACAATCATATTAAAATTAGGTCAAAACCCAAGTACGCGTGCGGTGATTATGTTCGTATCAGTAAATATAAGAGTGTTTTTTCAAAGGGTTACACTGGAAATTGGAGTACGGAAATTTTTCAAGTGGTGAAAATTAATAATACTAACCCTATCACTTATCAGTTACATGATGAAAAAAAACAACCAATCTTGGGAGCCTTTTATGAACAAGAATTGCAGAAAGCAAAGTATCCCGATGTGTATTTGGTGGAAAAAGTGTTGAAAAGAAAAGGTGATAAAGTATTAGTTAAATGGCTGGGTATGAATTCTAAGAGTTGGATAAATAAAGAAAATGTGGTTGAATAATAATGTGTTTTATTTTTTATTACAATAATTGAGTACATATTATGCTAGGTACAAGTATTTATTCTCTTAGGTAATACAATACAAACAGACAGAAGGTATACATTTCTAACATTAGTTACACTATTAATTAGTACAATATTATTGATGTCTTAATTATACTCGTAGTTATACAAGAGTTGTTTTTTTCTTTACATTACAGTATTCCGTACGCATACACATATTATTATTATGTACTACACGTTTGTTTTTTAAGATTTTTTGTGTAGTTTTCAAACCATACAGCAAATACACGAACTTCAACACCAGAACAATGGCAGATGCGAGATTTGTTATTAAAATATATATGTCTAGGACAATTTCTAAAGTGATATAAGTCATATTGTTCCATAATTTTCTCCATTTTAGGACAGCCCAATTGTTCTAAATTTATACATGAAAACCCTAAAGAATTTAAAAGATTATTTTCAATGATTCCCCCTTTGTAAGCCCATGTATATTGACGGTTTTTATCCATTTGCCTCATATTGTATAGCAGATCGTCATAATGAATATCAGTCAACCGGTTGTGAAACGGTAAGCCGTGAATTTTTTTTTCACAGTACCAAATCTCTTTCGTTCGCCCTTGTTTAATTTGTGTTAAAGGTATACGAATATGATACAAACAACACTCATTTGTAGATATATCAAAAATTGCCACTTCTTTATACCAAACCATATTAGATTTTTTCACAGGGAAACCGTCAATATCTATTATAAATCTAACATTTGATACTTTGTAGGGGTCCGCAAATGTGCACCCTTCAACCCAATACAACCTTTCATCCCTAAAAAACCTCTCAATGACTTTTAACCAATCACAGAGTTGATAACAAACCTTCCACCCCCATATCCAAACACCTCTCTGGGTCAACACAGCCTTCTAACCCCACACCTCCCCTATAACCTTCCACCTACCCTCTCCTCCCCTTCAGGTTGACTACAGATTCAATACTAGGTATAATATACTGAACAGTCTAGAACCATCCATTTATATATATACCGCGCAATGATAGTGATTTAGAATGAACTCTATATAAACGTTGCGGTTAGCTGTTATCATTCGTCCTCATCCGGTCAATATGTAATTTGCTCACATTTTAACCTATCACAGCTTAACGCATAGTTACTACTATCCATGGTATATAAATAGAACAAAAGCCCGCCGCCGCCGCCCGCCCGCCAGATTCAGAGCAGGCATCCCCCCGCCCGCCAGATTCAGAGCAGGCATCCCCCCCCCCGCCCGCCCACATATTTACAACCCCCATTCATATATAGAACCATCCCATGACATACATCCGGCAACCCTCAATACAACCTTAACCAACCCCCGCTAATAGTTCCGCTCATCGCCACGGAAACATTCACCATACTATTTTCATACTACTAGCGCCATCTAGTTTCAACGTTCCCCCATTTGTTGTGAGCCAGAACCGGCAATATATAACTACTCTCCATTTATGTTTACTGTCATGAATGTAATTTTCTAATTTTAATTAATTCATCATATTACTGTGACACTATCACAATAAAATAAACATGCAAGATTTTATAAGACGTAGGAAGTACTTGAGCTACCTAAAGTCATTATGAGGATTATTCTGAATTTTTTATAATATGAACTTTTACATAAATTTACACAATACGATAAGAATCATACTGCGTTTACTTCTGACAGTAAGGCACAAAAATTTGTACGTATCTCTTATTTTCGACCTCGTTCGCTATGTCTAAGTGGCGCATTCTTAGCAAGGGCAGACCATAATCTGGAAGAGCGGAGTTCGAATCTGACGCATTGATCTTTTTGTCTTTATTTTTTTTTATTAAAATTTGATACTCATTTACATAATATAATTTAGTTATCTAACGACTTTTCAATTCTTTAATGTAAATCTTGTACATTTTTACCTTGATTTCGTAGTTAACCTACGTTGACAACTCTTTAGTTTTTACGTTGCCACATTTTGATCCAGGAAACACAATCACAAATGTTACATAGGTCTGTCATTTTCATCGATAAAACATTGTTTGAGTAGCTCATCTTCTAAGGTCGGACCAGAAAACTGAAGGTGCAAGGTTTAAATCCTAAGCAAAATTTATTTTTATATTTTTTTTATTTATTAATATAAATTGATACGTATTTACTTCTAAGTTTATTTACAATATGCTTTATGCATTCTGCTTGTAATTTTATTACCTAGATTCCATTTTTTTTCCTATTATTCACTCAGAAAAGTTTAGTATGCTGAATATAGTAAGTAATACGTAATGTATGTAAATCTTAAGTATCTACCATATTTTTTCGTAGATCTAGGAAAATTATATTTTATACCCTGGATGGACACCAGACAAACGAAAGACTTTTCATAAATATGAACATGCTGATGGAATAAAAAATATTTTGAGGCCACAGCGTAACAGTAACAGTAGGCCTTACGGTACCATACAAAGCTGTCATGCAATAAACACAGACTCTTCTTTCCACAAATAATGGATCACACAAACTATCAAACACAAAAGTTATTGAAATAAGTATTCATAATTTCATAGTAATTATAGCCCAGAAAAGCAACCCATCATATGAACACTAGGATTATATCTAGGGTATGTTAGGATATAGTATCACTAGGGTTAAGGAGTGCTGCCGGAACACACTGCTTGGTTCTTGGTGACAGAAGGTGGTAGCTAGCCGTGCAGGCGTTGCCCTACCACCTTTCTATAACGACTGCAATCCTAAGACAACAACCGAGATCAATGGTTTTATGTGCCATTTGATGTACGGAAGCGCTTAGTTGTAATGCCACTAGCGGTCACCCATCCAAGTCATGACGCAGCTGACGTTGAATTACTTAGTTGATCTGTAAAGAATGCCTAAGCCAGCCACGCTACGAGCGCTTTGTCACCTATATCCCGTTTACGAGCTCAAGATTTGTTTGACATTAAAACGGACGGATAGACAGATGACAGATAAGTGCTCCGTTTTGCCCGGTGGTGGTTACGGAGCGCACGTAAAAATCAGCTAAAATAAAAGGTATGCATTGCACTGCCTTTTTTTACTTGGCTTTAGGTAATAAGTATATATAGTATAAGTATATTTACTTCTTTCTACGAACTCGTATATGATGACATATGAATAAGATAGTATCTTAGTACTACCAATACAGTTATACCATATAGTAATTAAACAAGTTTAAACGGTTTAAATCGCGTATATTTATCAATTTTTTTTAGTTACCCGTGACCACGATTACTGCAAAGTGTTTAAAACGTCGGGACAAAATAATGATAAATATACGCGATTTAAACCGTTTAAAGTGGTTTAATTACTATGTGTAACAATCGCGAAAACCTAAGACTACATTAAGTTATACCACAGTTTTACTATCGATATATAATATTGTGGTAATACGTACGAATAGTAGTACAAATAGTAATATTTACGTACGGGTACAAATAATATTTAATGGTAAAATTTATAAACAAAATACCTATCTTCCTAAGTGGGTAATCTGAATAAGGATATTATTTTCTTAAAAGTTTTGTTGTGCCACCCATCTACGCAATAGCATTCACGAAATGTATGAATTATTATTAACAAATTGAAACAATAAATGTACTTACTACCTTCTCCATGTGATTTTTTGTTTATGTGACCTTAATAGGACTTGAAGTAATGACACGAGCAAGTCGTATGACTTATACTTAGTTTTTAAACAAGATAAAATCTTGTTTAAAAACCAAGCTACTTGAGAATAATACCTAATAGTATACCCGCTATCTGTCTTTTGATCATGGGGTACAAAAGCTTATTCATTATTTTCAGCGCAAATTTTACACTATATACTTGTTTTTGTAATAAATAAACTATATTTTTTGTAATGGGTTACGCCTTACATCAAAGCAATTAGTTCATCAAAATCGGCAAGTTGAAAATTTGCATACACAAAAACATGCAAGAAAAAGCTGGTATTCATCAAAATTAAACTTGTTCTACTGTAGGTATGGTAAATTTATTAACTGTGCCACACTAAATTGACAGCCAACAATTCATGAGCCTACTAATGTGTTGGTATCATATATGCGTGCTAGATGGCGCTTTATTCATTCATTCATATATCATTCGTGTGTGACAAGATAGTTTCTACTAGTTCTACTAGAGAGCGCTCTAAATTTCGAATAAAATAATATATTGCCATTGACTTGCAAACATGGCGCCATGGGGTACATGGCGCGAACTAAAAACGCGAGAAGTGGAGACGAAATATAACATCTTTTTCTACAGTGCCGGCCCTTAAGCGGGACCCTTAAGAGCAGTTCGTATAGTATAGTTCTTATAGTACCAACTAGAAAACGGAACCATATTGCGAGTACTAGAATTTGTGTTACTTTATTTCGATACAATGAGACTGTAGCTTGTTGTGTCATGCCGCGGCACGTCGTGTCGTGACACAAGAGTTTTGTATATATTTTCTTCGAATTAGCAGTTTGTATTTTTCTCTCTTCATCTTCAGCAAGACCTGATATTAATACTAAACCCCAGTTAATCATAACAACACTAACAAATTTGGGAATACGCTAGATTGGCTGGGCTTTCTGCGACATGCCAGAGCATCCTTCGGGCTGCCGAAGCATGCCGTGCAATGCCGTGCTGTCAGTCAGCAAAGTTAAAGTAAAAGAAAAAAACATTTGCTCAATTTAGGCGTCTACGACGCACGCTCTTATGAAGGTAATTTACAAATTTTATTATTGAAATATTCTACATTGTACTGCCACGTTCCGGAAAAAAAAAATGCTTAGAACCACTGCGAGAAAAACGGGTAAGAGGGGCTATTCTTTTAAATGTTTTTTACAATGTGTTTACATACTAACTATATCATAATGTTATTACAATATTTGTTTAATTAAATCATGTTGGTGACAGGCGATAGCTTGGTATAGGCTGAATTGTCCAGGCATTTTTGTCGTTTAGGTAATCACAAACTGTGAAGTGGGATTTTAATATTGTTAGGTTTGCAATAACGCCTGCTATGCGGATTACATTACAAAATCACAAATATTATACGATAGGAAAAATTTAAGTCATGTGCGGGATTCAAACCCGCGTCCATCCACCCCGTGAGTCGGGGTATGCTCTAACCAATTGAGCTAACGTGATGTCATTACTCAAATCTTTCCTATCGTTCTTTAACCATCGTATTGGGATGGAGCGACATCTATAGTACCACTTACGTTGTACTACAAACAAGACCAGTTTTGCAATTGGTTTTAAACTTGTAAATTATGACGCAACCTTATAATTTTCATATTGTTAGGTTTGCAATAACGCCTGCTATGCGGATTACATTACAAAATCACAAATATACCATAGGAAAAATTTAAGTCATGTTCGGGATTCGAACCCGCGTCCATCCACCCCTTGAGCCGGGGTATGCTCTAACCAATTGAGCTAACATGATGTCATAACTCAAATCTTTCCTATCGTTCTCTAACCATCGTATTGGGATGGAGCGACATCTATAGTACCACTTGCGTTGTACTACAAACAAGACCAATTTTGCAATTGGTTTTATACTTGTAAATGATGACGCAACCTTATAATTTTAATATTGTTAGGTTTGCAATAACGCCTGCTATGCGGATTACATTACAAAATCTCAAATATACTATAGGAAAAATGTGTTGTGGGATTTCTTAATCAATATGTTTTTCACGTGCAACTTCAATTTCCCTTCTGTGAGCGTTGTAATATGTTTGGGATGTTTATTATAAAACCGTACACAATAACCTAAGAAGGACCTTTTATTTGTCTTTGTAAATCTGAAACCTGGCACCCCTATTTCTTCTTTATTCCTATTGTTGTAATCGTGATTGTAACGTTTTAATTTAAATTTACTTAATTTTTTACGAACATACTTAATATTTTCAAATATATACAGACTTGATAGTGTTAAAATATCAATTTCTTTAAAAAGATGCTCAGAAATTCCCTAGGATCCATTTTATTTATGGCTCGAATTGCACGATTTTGTGGGATAAAGATTGTCTCAATCTCAGCAGCAGTTCCCCACAGCGCTGGCCTTAAAGCTCCATTTAGACGGAAATATGATTACCTATTTATATATTATCATTTTCATTTCATTCATTGTCATCACTTTTAGGCAAAGTAGGCACATAATGTAAATAAAGAAATGTAAATGTCTTGATTTAGATGGATAAGGAACTAATGTATCTAAACGAGCACACGAAACTGCGTTCCTAAATCCTCTAACTGCGCATTAGATTACCATTTTTATAGCGTTGATTCTTCGCAGCCGTATTTATTTCTCTATGAACTAGTATGATTGCAAGTAATATGAATAGATACTGTTTAGATAGTAGCATACATAATAGCAGGTGAATATTGCAGCATGAATATATTTATTCAGTATGATCAACTTGGTCATAATTGGCATACGCTGACGATGTGATGATGAAATCACGATGAGTTCAAGGGAAAAATAAAACATATTTGAGCCGTTTGGTGTAGAGACGTTGAGTCCGTGGGGCCCAGGAGCTCATCCTATTTTCTAATATATAAATATATATATTTTCATATTCCATAACTTCGTTTAACTATGAAATCCATAACCCATGCATAGTTGAGTCCTCAGGTACGTCTGTAATATATGTCTTCATGTCTTGTTGAGGCATGAGGGTATTTAGGAAATTCCCTTTACGTTTTTGTTTAAGTTACACGAAGTAAGTAATAAAAATATGTATGGATAGTTAGATATATATTTTGCTACAAAACGCGCCGTCACTAAATCTCAACTGCTACGTGTTGCAACGCTACGTACGTAGCTGAGCTACGAAGCTCACAGCAGGCCTTCACTACGAGACATAGATCTAAAAACTGCTAGACCGTACCTATGTACTGGAAAACTTGATGTTTTTTTCCAATGTTTTAGAATGTGTGTCCAGTCGTAGATGTAAAGTTGTTATTAGCAATTCTGCAATAATCAAAATGTTATATGAACATAAGAAAACATCGGTGATTGTTCAAAAAAATCTCATTTACATTCATCAGTTTGGAAACCCTTTTGACCGACCTCTCATGTCAAACACAGGTTCGTCCCTAATCAAATCATGAACGTTGTTGCTACGACGGAAAAAAGTTGGGTTTGTCTGTTTACTTTCGTTCCAGTGTCAGAGTTGGCAGGTTTATGTCCTCTGTCTGAATTTATGTTCAACTTAAGTTATATAATTTTAACCACAGTTAGCGTTTTATTTCAATTTATTATAAGGAAACTGGGATGGTCAGTTGCAGAAAAATGTTATGTTATATTTGAGAACCTATGTACTGTAATTATGTAAAGTATGTGATTTGCGCAAGAAAATAAAATATTAAATGGCCGTCCGTACTGTTTCTAGCTTAAGGAAAAACACACATCTTGTGGTGCTTGGCGGCAGATTTTCTACTTAAGGGTGGTAGCTAGCAGGTGATCCGTTAAGAACGGCTTCGCAAGCGCTGTTTTAGCAAATGAGCGCTTCAATTTTAATGCGATAAATGAGCAACCTTTCACTACTCATGCCAATTTGAGTATGGTCTTATTTATCATCATCATGATATATCTTCTATTATATATATTCTTCTATTATATGATCTTAACGCTCTTATTATGGAAATAAAAAATAAATAAATAAACTATATTAAGCTCCCTGAGTAACTACTTGGATACCCATCCAAAACCTCTAGTGGCGTTTATTGGGGCTTTCGGAAATCTGAAAACACAGACAATTACAGTGGAAGGGCATTTTGCGAATGCCCGCCTGGCTAGCTACCACACTCAAGTCGAATATCTGTTGACAAGCTACTATCGGTGTGTTTCGGCAGCTGTCTTTTCTGAAGCCAGTTGCTTGTTCCATGCTAGGTGAAGCGTTTTTACCATCTTCGATCACTTACCATTAGCTAAGATTGGGGTCAAGGCATAAAGAAAATATATCGCCATTTAAAAAACATAAAAGTCCTTATATGGTTACTGGTACTGTATTATATAATAATTTATTACTCAATTCCCAGATTCACCATTTCGTGAATCTGGGAATTGAGTAATAAATTAATAAATTGAAAGCCCCAATAAACGCCACTAGAGGTTTTGGATGTTACTTCCGGTGTTGCCAGTTCAACAAATCATTTTAACCAAACATAGAGCTGGCAAATGTAACGCAAATATTTAATTACTCTAATTATCCTCAGGGATCCAAACAGCAACAAAGCAATTTAGTATGTTAATTTAATCAAGTAAACTGCACTACGCTATAGTTTACTAACATCCATAACTCACATAGTAATTAAACAACTTTAAACGTTTTAAAGTTGTTTGATTACTATGTGTAATAATCGCGAAAACCTAAGACAACATTATGCATAACCCACATTTGAGTGAATTCGTAGACAGGGTGCCAACATGATGTAGTCAACTCTAGCAGATTTAAAATCCAAAGAGAAACACCTGATGATACTGAATAATATCAGTGATCAATAGAAAACAACTGTAAAAGATTACTCAGATTTTTAACTTTTCATTTTGCATTTATTGTAACAGTTAAGCCACTGATGCGTAGCAAGCATTGGCTTGGTCCGAAGTGCTCAGAGCGCTATTGGCACGGAGTGTTCACGGCGCGCATCCGCCGGGCCGTGATAACCTACTCTTAGCGCTGAGTGGTAACGTAATCGATGACATCACGCCTATCAGCCATGCAAACGTTTGCTGCCATTCGTACAAATCAGACCAGCTGTGAGCGTGCTGTTGGTACAACTTGCGCATATCAGACCGCATCCCATAAAATCGATTATTTTTAACATTGCCTTGCTATTTTAAGCGATTCTCTTCAACCACTTCTTTATTTTCTGTTTTGTTCATAATAAGTTAGACACATTTTGTATTCATATCGTTTGCTTTTCAGAATCCTAGTTATAACATTTATGTTTACATTATAATTAATATTGGATTTTAGAATAGCGTACTTGAACACACAACCGTTGTTTTTTTAAAGGAGTTTAATAAGTAAGAGGCTTAGCAGTACTTTGGACGCTTCAAAGTTTCAATGGAACATTTTTGCACAAATGTTCCTTAAACCAAAAGTATTATTATGAGGCAAAGGCCTTATGCAAACTGCTGTTGGGGAAAATGTTGGAGAATTATTTTTTTCATAAATTTGTTGACCAATCCATTGATTTTTTGGGATTGTATATTTATACATATTATACCTACATCCATTACTAATTTTGTAAAAAAACGCTCAAAATACTCGTTATTACTTGTTTTAATGCAAAAGCCTTAAAACTGTTCTGAAATATCTTTCCCATATATCAACTGGTCTACTTATAAACTTCATGTGCTCTTTATCGCGTTCATAATAAAAGTACGTATTATTTACGTTAGATTTCACTGACACGAACACTGAGTACTTCGTAATTCATCACCATGGTAACTTAGAATGTATTAGTTTGAAAAAGTATATCTTAACGGTTCGTTGATATTTTCGTAATTGTCTTTTTTGTGAGCAACAGTTTGAAGATATGAGATAGTGTTAGTTTAGTCTGCAGCAGCCAGCTTTAAAAAATCTTACCAATATTCCTTTCTTATCTTTAGTTTTTGATGTCAAACATAGGGGTGGTTTTGAATAAACTAAATTAAATTAATTCAACATAGTTTACGAAACAAGTTAAGAACAAAGGGGTTTTTTGGTAAACTTTCTATCGAAAAAAGATTCCTTTGTTGATTCCGAAGTGTATTTCTATCGCCGAATAATGTTTTCGTAAAAGCGTACTTTTTCGCTTTTGCATATCTATTGACAAAAACTTCGTTAATTTTAGGTACTAAGCAAGTGAAGATGCTAACCCCCTCACTTAATGGGGAGAAATATGTTTAACGATGGATATCATGGCTGTATGTCATTGTGACTGAACAAGCCCGAGACACACCTGATGTTAAGTGGACTCATCTCAGCCTATATCAGATGCATTTCATCAACGACGAACTGCACTGTGCCCGTTACACTGAGACGTACAGTTGTTAGGTCTCATGTGTCGGTAATTTTACTGGCTTTCAAGGACTTCTGCCGGAGCACACTGTTAGGTGCTTGGTGACAGATTTTCTACTTGAGGGTGGTCGCTAGCCAGGCGGACCTTCGCAAAATGCCCCTCCACCATGCGGTGAAGCTCAAACCCGCGGTGGGACTCGAACCATGGACCTGCTGCGCGGCAGTCCATAGCCAATGCCACTCAGCCATCACTGCTTGTTCATGATATCAAAGGCCTAGAACGGCCAAATTGCGCAACTACTTTAATTTTAATAGACTAAGATAAAACGTCATTACTTATTCCAAGACCTTTCTGATGTTGACCGTCACATTATGGCAAAACTTTTATACCATATTTCACGTTTAACTTCGTATTTGGTGGTAAAATACCGCGGAGACTATCGTTAGGGTGTTAAAGAGTTCACGTAATGGTGATATAATCTTTCTGCCAAAACTACGCTGGCGAACTTATATCAAAATAATTTGGCACTCAGCATTTAACTTATTTTATGCCGCCCTTACTCAGAAAGTGTCAAATTGCTCGTTCATAAGTTCTAAATTGCTCGCTTGTGTAGTGGGAAAAGTCATATGGATTTTCATTTCTTCCCTCCGTAGCAGTGAAGGAATGTTGTACGAAAATCCATACCTGCCTTGCTAGCGTCCTTTTGTTTTTTTAGCTGCAACCATAAAAAAAATACAGTTGTCAAATTTCAAAAAGGTTTTATATCAATTAATAAGAAAAATGAGGTGGGATTTCTCTTTCGTACTCGATTTTCAGTGAAAGTAGTACGAAAAAAAGCGCGTCAATTCATTTGTTTTGTTAAATTTTGTTTTTATCTAAATTGTTAATTTAACAGTACGCTTTTAATTATTCCAAATAATTTTGTAAATGTTATCTGATTGTGAAAGTAACGATTTTATAATGGTAACGCACCCAAAAATACAAATAAAGCTCAAGAAGTCATAAAAAACTTACTTCCTGGGAAGTCTCGGGACAAATACGAGATAATTTATAATGATTTTATTTTCCTCAAAGTGCAGTGTAAAGCACTATGTATCACACGGGAGAAAGTTCTATTTCCGTTCTCGAGTTACCTTGAAACCCTCAGCTATCATTGTTTCAAAATTTGATTCTTAAGAATATGCTTATTTGTGAACTCTTTCGTAGGTAGGTAAAGTTTCAATGTTAAGCGGCCAAGGTAAAATACAACAAGACATATAATTTACCAACTTCAAAAATTATTGTTGATGTCTAGGTATAATAATATCAAAATGAAGGGAGGAATATTGCGTTGCTTGCTTGTGAAATGTATTTGTTTGTTTTCTCACCCGAAGTACTTATACTTGTCCCAAGTACTTGTCTTTTATGTTAATTACAACCTGAGCGCTATAATCCAGGCCCAAACTTTCAGCAAAGTAATCTCGTCAGTATTGAATTTTATTAGCAGTTATTTCAAATAACAGGAAACGTAAGTTTCTGTTAGAGAATATATTTTATTAATTTTTCGTTGCAGTCTAGATAGATATACATTTATTGAAACACCTTAAACACAGTTTAAGCAGAAACGCAATCCAAAATTCTGTAACAATGGGCGGTCTTATAGCTAAAAGCAATATCTTCCAGACATTGGAAGGAGATAAATAATTGAAGAGATCCAAGGGGTGGCGGTCAGTTAAAACGTGTCTTGATACGAGGAAAATCGGCTGAATTGATTTCGTACAAAGCAAATAAAATTGCTTCTCTTTGGGTTCCTCGAAGATTAGCGCTCTTTTTTAAATCAAATCTTAATTTTGTGTAACACTGACATTAAGATCAAGTTATATCAACCGTTGTCATGAGGGGAATCGGTACACTCGTTTTTTAGGTAATATATGAATCTCATTCGCGAAAGTTTCTAAGACTCTAATATCTTTGAATCTGTGTTTGAGGTTGAACGTTCGTTAAACATTTTAACTTCACATGTTGAGTATAGGATAACACATGTACTGGATATGAAGGAGGGAACAGGTAATAGGTGTGTTGCAAAGTTGTTATTTAGCAACTTTACTTTATAAGGCAGTTGATTATTTATTAAGAAGCTACTGTTTCAAGGTGTCTGTAAGTGAGGAAAACGTTTTTAAATTATGTTGTACGTAATTGTATTTTTGATTGTCGTGCTTTGTTCTCAGCGCAGTGCAGTTTAACTTTGAGGATGTTAATTATGCGAAAGGTTTTGTGCCCCCATGCCTATTGTTAGTTTGATCTTTGAGTTTCTAAATTTACTTTTTGGAAATAAACATTTATTATTATTATTATCTAATAAGGTGCAAGTGCAGTCTTTAAGCTAGAACGTTGTCTAGCTTAAAGACTGCACTTAAGTACGGTCGCTACAGTATGCCTTCTAACAACACAAAAATTGAATGTTGGGTAACTTTATCAAATCTAGATTTTCGCTAACAACACACAAGATAACACAAAAGAATAATAATTGCAGAATGTTTTGACTCTGGTTTCATGGCCACCCATGAATGGTTGGATAAATCTCCTTGGAATGCTCAATAACAAATAAATGAAGCAACGAACTAGGAAAAAATATTTTATAAACTGGCTTAGTACTATTTAGATTAGATCTATCAGGCCATTATGAACTTTCATTTCTATTATCGATAAACTAGTAACATACTACAATAAAACCTGAATAGTTAATGATGTGGTTGAAGGTGGTGTACAGGCAATACCTAGAATACTGGAACTGAGCCTGGAAAAAGCTGTACTTATATACCTTCAGTATAAAATTTTACTAAAATGATGGTTAGGAAGGTAAATATATGTTTCTAAGCAGTGTCTTCCCTTTCCTAAAAATAAATATAATTAAGAAGCTTTTAGTTTTGTTTCGGCAATTTTAGTCAGGATTTTGTGTACAAATTACACATAAAATTCTGACTTTCATACTCATCATATTTACGAGTTTTTCTTGCCCCAATTTCAATCGACCTATCTGTTTACAGATTTTGTGGGTGTCAAATGCTTTTACACCAATATTGTCAAACCATTACTAAACTTTACAGTAATGGCTTATGATTGCCTCATTTTCAGTTTTTTTTTCACTATATATCATTAATTTTGATATCATACCATTTTGAAAACCGAAGTGAACGCAACTTTTTCCGTCACATTTCTAGATAATATCTACAAAATAATATAAATATGAATAATATATATAAATATGAACGATGTCCACCCTGAATCAACGTGATCCTACCGGTTTCACTTATATTTTGTAAATCACACAAAATATCAGAAACCTGATGTTAACACAGAATCGGAATCGTTACCAGTAGGCAGAGCATTTTTAGGGAAATCACATAAATATATCTTTTTTATAACTTCTGGGAAAGTAAAGAATCTTACATACATGCTCAATTTGTGACATTGGTACTTAGACAAAAGGGTATTTAAAAAATCTGCCATTTGGAAATACGACAATCATTGTTTTGATAAAATATAAAAAAGAAACAATACAAGGATATGCTTATCCTGTAAAACAATACCTGGAAGTCAAAAATTCTTCAGTATGACTAATACCCAGATTATCCATTTTAACTATTATGTTTTGAGTGGTCTTTACTTGTTATAGGTGATTTAGACATAAATAATGGTCCTCTGATGGTATCGTTCTTATTTTGTACGTAGGTAGTCCTTAACGTAGTAAAAATATATCGTAAATATAAAAATATTGCTCGTATTGAGAACCCAGTAACCCCCTAAGATTCTTTAGCTGAAAAGCGATATCCTGTAGGTTAATATAATTTTTTATATTAACCTACAGGAAACCTTCCTTCTCGCGGAAATTGTATTATTTAAATTAATTGATATAATTTTTCAAAATCAGTAGCGACAGACACATAATACGTAGTACGAAGTTTTAGTACTTATTTAAGTCTACATTTTGATTACAGCACGTTGATCTACATCAACATAATGTGATCAAAATTTTGATTGTAGATGATTTTAATAATAATAAGTAAAACGAATGGTTAGCAGAAAATTCTGCTAGCCACCATTATTACTTACGTATGTATTTTTTATTACACATTCCTAACTAACTTTGGTAAAACCTTCCTCCTTTTTTTGTCAAATGTTTTATTATTGAGAAAGTGTTATTTTTGTAAGTCAGTATTAAGCTTCTTCACATTTTATTTTGGAACAATGAGCCTACAGACCGAAACACTTCGAAAGTAGGTACGAAAAGACGGGCATCACGTTCGTGTGACAAAATTAAAAGGGGAGGATGCGTGAGCGGAACATAAAGAAAATTCACGAAAAAGAAAATAAAAATGTATATATACATTCATTCTTTAAATTGTAATGCCATAAAATAATTGAATCTCTTCAGTTTTGGAAGAGAAAACAGGGGAATACGAAATGTCGTATTCGTAAATTTTATGCTTACTCATCTCAGTCGTCAAACATCCTTTCGTCTTAATAGTAAAATGAGACAACCCTGTACCGATACTCTTAGAAATGTAAACTAACGTGTACACAGCTCTTGCTGCATTTGATGTCATGTCTTCCGATTTAACCCACCGAATGCCCCTACGACTTGGCGTCCAAGACGGACGGATCTAATTCCATACTTGTTTTTATAGAGGACGGCATGTCTAAGTCTATTGTATGTCCAGACAACTAGTATTCGTGTGCTCAAAAGAAACGATTTTCAAATATTGTATTGTATATATTACTATTATATACCATTCTGGATTTTTAAATCAGTTATAATGATTCGTATACCTGCTACCAACAATATCATCTTACCACAAAAGGCGATCATGGCGAGAGGTAAAACTTTCGGGTTCTGCAAATTCGTAAATATGTATTTCACTAAGCAATTGAGAGTGCTTCAAATCCTAAAAATATAATAATTCACGAAAGGTATGTTAATAAATTTAATAGAGTATAAAAATATGATTAAATAATGTAAACTAGTTGAGCATATGACTATCTCATAAGTGTTACAATTATAACTTTAAACGAGAAATAATTATCTATTTAGTGTATTTCTGAAATGTTTTTCTATCTATTTCGATTAATTTTCTCAAATAGAAAATCTGTTGCCAAGCTCATAATAGTGTACTCCGGCTGCAGCCTTAGACAACAAATTTCGATTACATATCTAACCTGCATACCATCATCACATTTTAACAGATGAGTAGTAAAAGGCTCGCGCATTATACAAAGAAAAGAGATAGTTGTAAAATTCGCGTGGTTTCATATGTTCCTTTGGCTGTTTCGGATCAAGAAACACTAATGAAGTGCCCTTTTAAAATGCGCAGATTAAAACTCGGATTCAACCTAAAATCTATTAATTTCACTAAGAATACAGTGAACTAACGAACCAGCATGCAGTAGCATCGGCGTTGTTCCAATAGCTACAATATTTGCATACGTCATGCAAAGGTCTTCTCAATTTACTTAATATTGACGCGCAATAAACCTAAAATCCACTTGTTATCAAAGCCCTGACGAGATACCTATTATTTAACGCTCTAATGTAATCTGTATTGGTGAGTCTTCCCCGTATAAGCTGTTGCGCAAACTTTTGTAATATATCCATTTTGTAAGCTAGTAAAGTTTTACGATATTGTTTTTAGTGAGGATTTTAGTAAGTGGTTTTCTTTTCGTGTAATAGAGATGAAAGAAATGGAAGTAGAAGTGTTCTAGGTCTAGCGAGGCTTGAACACTTATTATCAGGTGGGATAGTGGTTAAAGGCTAACCTATTCGCTATAAAAAAAGAAGAAAGATCCGTTAGCGTAATAATTACTCGTATCTAAGTACCTGCCTATCTCTTCTTTAAGTATCATTTTAGGTCATTATTAATTGGTGAGAGCATTTGAAATCAATTGTAACCAATACAAAAAGTCTAACCCTTAAAATTAATTATTAATAAAAATAAGTAGAAATTTCGTGAAATTGACTATCATCAGTAAGTACATGTACAGTAGAGTCTACACGTCGAATTTATGTTTTATTTATTATTCCATAGGTATTTTAATATTCTTTTATATTTTCTTAGACCACCTATAGTAACTGAGTTTCATAAGCAGTTGTAAAAAGATAGATTGTGTATGTGTAGACAGGGGATATTTTATATAGCTGCTAAACTTTTTGAGACTTTAAACGATCTACGTTCCGCCTAAAATCCGGCATTGGCTGGATACTTCCTGTTATTCAGGAGGAGTATAACATACATATGGTATAAATCCACAGTGTGAACTTACTGTTTACTTTCGTTACAACGCAGAACTACGCTACGCAATAATTACAATCAAATTCAAAAATAATACAATGGAAGGACCTCATTCACCTTTATTTACTCCAATATTTAGTTATACGGAACCAGCTCACGCGGTTGCGTCATTATCGTCAGATAGAAAAAAATACATATTTTACATTTTATTATTTCTAGAATATAATAATACGTGAAAATAAATAGTAGTAGCAAATAAATATAAAAAGCAGTAATAAATATTCCCATCTATGTTTTATAAAGTAATATAAAAATCACAAATATATAAATAACGAAATGGGAAAAGGAGAAAACAAGGTATAACTCTAACGTCCTCAAAATAGTATCCCTCTACTTTCTGACGTACATGACTTAAAACTACTGAATTGAATTCATGGTCGATGATCAACACGATAAGTCATGCACGACTCACAAGGCGACATATGATAATATAATCCAAAACCAACAAGAATTAAAAAATATTTTATGGGATTGCTAGATATGTACTACTACTACCTACTGAATCACACATTGTATTATAGAAATAGCACACGGTGACTGTGACCACAACAACACAAACATGGCTGTTCATCGGCTAAATGATAAACAAGGCTATAATTCATTTTAAGGTCGACGATCTCTTTACGTAAGTAGTAATGAATTCCAAACAACCAACGAACAAACTAACATACCTAAATATACCACTAACTTACTAAAAGTTCAATGATTTCGACACCACTCAATAAATAATAAAATTATATTATATGGAATTTTTTTTATATGATAACAAAACATCCATTCTGCAGTGCAACAACATTAACCGTCGAATAGTTAATAATTTCACAGATTTTTTGAGAACTGTACTGTTATGGGTAATTTTCTACAAAACTCGTACTAGGTTCCGTTTGATGCAATTCATTATATACCCTCGTTGCTAGTTGCTAGACAATTTTAATGCGGTAATTACAGTTATCAGTTACCGACGGCAAGCTACTAAACTACAGCTATTACAACGAAAACATTGAGGCAACCTCAAGGTCATTGAAGGCCCACACTCCGACCACAAAAAAATTAAATGAAATATACGAAATTGGTTAAGCAGTAAAGGAATATTCATTTATCCATTAGTGAAGTGAAATTTCAACAGTTAAACAAGTTTATCAACTGAGTACATTTACAAAGGAAGACTCGTAATTTACGAGATAACCACAAAACAAAGTGAACTCGTTACAGCCTACAGAACTTGCCTTGACTACTTAGGTACCTACTTCGGAAAGTTTACTTTTTGCCGTTTTGTTAGTCTTGGGAACAGAGGAACATCTAGACCTATAAACAATGGCGCTGGCTTTACATATTGAGAATCTGTACAATTATACACTGTGACTCGGTTTCATCATAATATCGCCCGCATCAGCCAAGCCTCTATCAGTCAACCGAGGAAAAATACCCTAATCTCATGACATCAAGCAAACTATGAGTCTAGGTAATACTAAATGCAATTAATAAAAGAAATCTAACACTCGCTCTAATAGAGTATAATTATTTCGCTCTATTAAAACGCTAATTATCATCTACTTACAAGTCGAGTTTCTGCAGTAAACTTGGAACCATAGAAATAAATGCTGTTTGCTGTAACCTTGTTAAATTATTGTAATTTGGTTGTTCATAAATCGAAAAATTGGTTGTTCATGATATTATCTCTAAAGTTTACTTTGAAAACATTTTCGCTGCTGTGTTTATTTATTATCTTTGAAAGGTTTCTCGAAATGCACATCTGAGATTGTTTTATATTTTATGGAAGATGTTCCAGTTGATGAACTGTCAGGGAATTTTCGTAGGATAATAATGCTATTTATTGAATAAAAATATATTTAAATGTGTAAATAATTATTTTCCTACATCACACATATTGTGATAGTTGTGACCAGTGTAGCTATAAAATGTAATTTATATCATTCAACCACGATTTAAACAGTTTTTTCTGATGATCTTTAAATGCTATTTGTTGTATGGCATGGTTCAAAACTGCTACTTTAATTATCGTCATCATATCAACTTCACCACCTACGAGCATAGAGCAGTCAACTTTTTCTCCCAACTACAAAGAATGACCCAACTACTAGCAGTTATAAATGGATTTACAATATCTAAACGTTATTCTGGTTTTAATATGGCATTATCCTTGTCATCTCGATATCAATATATAATATACATAATATTACATTAAAACTCTTTTGTAGTTATATACTGCTTTTTGCAATTCAACGGGGCAATGCGGCCAGCATGTTGGGCACGCTGCCAACTGGTAGTGGGCTAGAGCATTTGGACTACCTATGAGTCTGCAATGACTTATAGGGATCTAAATATTTTTATTGCAGTAGCTGTAGTGTTATATACTACTTAATGTGCAGGTGCCTAAAAAACATAAAAAACCTTTGTCCTGAAAGAGATCATGATATTGCATTGGATTGTATTTACCTACTTCCATAATCAATCATCTATTGTGTAATTTTTCTATGTTTATAAACGTAACCGAGGAATTGATGTGTTGACTTCGATTGTAAAGTACTATTGTATCTAAATTCGAACACGAAACTGCTTTCATAAGTCATGCACTTAGATTACCATGTTGATAGCCTTCATTCTTTTCACTTTTATTTCTCTACGGAGTAGTATAATTGCAATGAATATGCATGGGCGTACCTTGCAGTCATTAGCAGGTGAATTTTGCAGCGGGAAATTCTTAGTCCCTAGTATTATGTTATGACAATGAGCCTGAAAATATAATTCTGTTCACCTTTATTTCCTGTCTTTCAGAAGCAGGAAGGTTTTAAGTATAATCACAAAACGAACAAAATAATAAAAATGTTATTAAAATCAGTCGAGCTATTTTCGAGCTTTTGCGAGACCAGCACATGGCTGACTGAATGACAACTTATTTTTATAAAGAAAACAAATGTATTCTATGAACTGAAAAAATCAGTTCATTAATAAGCTCAAGCACCATTATTTCTTATCCTAACTAGCCTATCTAATTTTAGGTGGGCTGTGAGTAAAATCCTTTATTAAATTTAACACTGTTGTTTTATGACCACATACAATTTTTTTAGGTTTCCGTAGTTCCTACAAGGAACCCTTATAGTTTCGTCATGTTCGTCTGTCTGTCCGTCTGTCCAAGATTTTGCTAAGAGACCGTTTGTACTAGAAAGTTGCTATTTTGTACGGGTGTGTAAACTTACCACGCCGACAAAGTGGTAAAATAAAATTTTGAAAAATATTTTTTTTTGGGGTAGCTCCCATACATGTGGTGTGGGTATGAATTTTTTTTTCGTCGTCTATCTCATCGTATGGGTTATCATTGAATAGGTCTTTTAAAATGACTGAAGGGTTGCAAATACTATTTTTCGATTTAATGCTCCATTTACGAAATATTCAACTTTTTATTCCAGTAGGGCGCCCCTTCCCCTCTGAAACCTAAACTGTTGGCTTGAAAAGTCTGAAAAAATTCATGATGATAGTGCAGCTCATGAACTTTCAAGGAAAATTATAGCGGTTAAGATAACTTTATTACTTTAGCAGTAATAGTCTTTGAACTTGGGTATTAGATAATTTTGCACCAAATACAAAATGTTTAGAATAAATCCTTTAAAGTTACTAAGATGAAGTACTGGAAGTACTAGAATCGGTATAGATAGTTATGTACTATAGGAAGGGGTGGAGGAGGGAGAGGGGGGGTTGTAGCAGAGGGGTTAGGGAAACATTTTTTTTTAATTTTAATAAAAAAAAATGTGTATCTACATACATAAGAACTTAAGGTATGGTACATATATATTTTGTGCAATGGGGAGGGGGAGAGAGGGCGGAATATTCCTCATTGATGGGAAGGGGTTACAGAAACCTATAGTTTTTTATAATACTAATGAAATTTCTCAAAATTAGCTTCTTCTTCATGAAAATAATTAATCATAAATCACAAGCACGAAAACGTCAACAAAAAGTGGTTAGGCTTAGAGACAAATGTCTTATTAGAAGTGAAGTAATTCTATGACAGCTCCGGCGCTGTGGGTACGCAGCTTTAGTCTTCACGCAACCTTATTGCAGAGTACTCGCTACACCTTCGCAGTATACTTGCGCCGCTCCCTCTCCGCGTTTCTGGCTTATATAAAACACTCTAGGGGTAGGGCAGACAAGACTGCTTGGAAAATGGGTGCTACAAAAACAACAAGTGACCCAGTAGATATTAGTAACATTTACTTGAATCACTTCCGATCAGTATTTGAACCTTCAACTGTTACAAGGCAGATAATAAATTTTATATTTCTGAAGATAACCACACGTCAGATTTAATTATCAGTGATGTTTGTTTTACTATAATCAAATGTATATCAAATAGGAACTACGTAGGCTCGATCCAACTTAGGGCGCTGGATTTAATAATGTTTTACCATAAGTTCTTGAATACACCGCTGACACCATTTGTTTTCCAGTCCACCATATATTCAATCTAAGGATTATTTAAAGTTGTAGCAAACTATCGCCCAATCTCAATTTTGCCCACCTTAGCGAAGCTTTACTGAAATATTTATAACGTAGACAATAACAAACAAACAAACAGTGTTTTTACTGATTTTCAAAAGTGGTTTATAGAATGGATCTCAGGATTTCACTAGACAAAAGAGCTTATAACGCTATTCGAGGTAATTTATGGCGCTGGTTCAAATTATATATCACGAAACATTGCCAGAAAGTTGGCTTTGAATCAGATGTGGTTCCAATTAGTTCTAGGGTCCCCCAAGGGTCAATATTAGGCCCGTTACTTTTTATCGTAAAATGATATTAAAACACATTTTAAGTTTTTAAATTGCTATTACATGGCGATGACCTGAAAATGTATCATTCTATAAAAACTTATCAAGACCACTTAAAATTCCAAAACGATCTGGGCAGATTTTTAGGGTATTTAATTAAAAAATATTTTACTCCTAAGACAAAAACAAGTAATGTTATACAAATACAAATTAATTTTATTCCTCCTTATTGTGAAACATTTATGATGAGTCTATGACTCTAAAACTAGGCTGGTGGCCTGTATCTCAAGAGCCAGGTCCTTCCTGGCTTTAGAGAATCTGTTACAAATCTATATTTTTTTTTAATATATCCTATTTAGTAACCATTCAATATTGAGCCAATAGATTGAAACATATATACATATAGGAAAAATATTTAACGAAATTGTTTTTATTCGAATTAACGTCATTTTGTATATTTTTAATAATTAATATTTACGTGTAGTCATTGTTCTGTGGTGTAGTATTAAAGTAAGAGTTTAAGTGAATGTTTGTGAGGAGTTTAAAAGTGTATGTGTCGATGCGTGTTTCTGTATGTTTGAGTATACGTGCATGTGAAAGGTATGCGATTTGTAATGTGTAATTACATATGTGTTATGGGATTCTAACTTTGATATAGTTCAAGTCACAAAGGATTAAGGAATAATATTAGGTAGTAAATTAATCGTTAATGTTAATATTCAAAGTATAATAATAGCACGTGGTTTAAAAATATTTAATTTTGTCATAAGGTTCTCTAGTAAGTTTAACAACGAATTAACGTATTTATTGCATAATATTAAACCATTATGAAGAGCTGCTAAACAAATATAAATTATTGCAATTAAACTCTAGGAGGCAACAATTAGATATTATGCTTCTGTATGACCTATATCATAAGTCATAACAGATATGACTGTACAGAGTTGATCGATTAGCTTCGGTATAAGGTACTTTTTAGACCTCATCCTCGCCGTCTCATAATTATTATTATAAATAAGAATATTTTTTCATTAGGAAAATATTGTGATTTTGTTTTTTGGTTCTTGAATATGTATATATATCCGGTATTTTACCATTAGTCACCTCTTACGACACCCACAGGTAGCAATGGTAGGCCGACACCCCACGGGGCATAGTTATGCAATAAATTTAAACAAAAGTATGTCTATCTAATGTATGTTAGTAATTAAAAAATAAAAACTAAAACATGTTGATGAATATTTTAAAATATTAGTGAGTAATTACAATCTGACTTGATTGACAGATATATTAATTTAGGATACATCAATGCATTAATATATCGTCACGGCTGTATTCCCCGAAGGGGTAGGCAGTGTCCAAAACACCGTTGAGACATATGTTTTGGCGCATGTAATATGGGATAATCGAAGCCAGGATCTCGAGATTCCAAAGATGTTTTAACTAGCTGTTTCAAGAAATACTTCTTGAAGAAATTCAGTCTATTTTATTATGTTTTATATATATAGAGATATTCTCAGAGAATACTTTCAAGTAGGTATTGTAAAGGATGACTATAATAAATGTACTGTGAATTACTAATTAGGTAATTTTGTTTACTGTTATTCAAAAATAAGGGGTAAACCCGAGCGATACGTAGGTAAAATTCCATTGTTAAATTTTCCCTATATCATTAATCACTTATTAACGTCATTACTAAATAGTCCCTTCAGTGTCGTTATATAGTTTCCACTATTTATAGATATATTACATATACAGAGTAAACTCAAGGGACTGTGCATTTTATGGCGTTATAGAGAGGTGTCGTTAAATGGAGAGAAGAAAAAGTTGTGAGCAACTAAGAAACGTATAGATAATCCATGATTCCTACTTAATAGTCACGGTCAGCAACAGTATACACGTGCAAGCAATCACAATTTATAAACAAAAGAACAAATTGCTTAGAACGTTATAGGTAGAGAGAATCGAAGCGCTCGTAGCGAAGTTTACTTAGCTGTTGTCAACCGATCAGCAAAGTTAAGCAACGTCGCCCGCGGTCATGAGTTGGATGGGTGACCACTAGTGACATTACTACTGAGCGTTTCCGTGCTTCGGAGGGCACGTTAAGCCGTCGGTCCCGGTTGTCGTCTTATGATGGCAGACGTTATAGCATGGTGGTAGGGCATTTTGCGAATTCCCGCCTGGCTAGCGACCACCCTCAAGTAGAAAATCTGTTGCCAAGCACCTAACGGTGTGTTCTGGCAGTTGTCATTGAGAGCCAGTTCTTCTAGGTTAGCCTGAACAACATCTTCGACCAGATCATCACTTACCATCAGGTGAGATAGTGGTCAAAGGCTAACCTTACAGGCATAAAAAAGAAAAAAAAAAGTTAAAATGAAAAAGAACAACAGAATTATTCTATATTATGATAACGGGCTTCTACGGAACCCTACATTGCGCGTGGCCTGACACGTGCTTGACCGTTTATTTTGACTGATATGTTAGCCATAAACCCCTATTTCACCTGATGGTAATTGATGATGTGGTCGAAGATGTTGTTCAGGCTTACCTAGAATCTGCAAAACTGGCTCTCAAGGACAGCTGCCGGAACACACCGTTAGATGCTTGGCGACAGATTTTCTTCTTGAGGGTGGTATCTAGCCAGACAGGCATTCACAAAATGCCTTACCACCATGCAAAATATTAATATTCCTGAAATATTTTCTTAAAAATCCCTTTATGACTTGTACACCATGTTTGATAACTGGTGATCTAGTGGTGAGAAAATATCTTGAAACTGATCAAAACTGACGTAAGTTTGACACATACTAAAAGGCTATTCTGAGTATTTTTTGTTGAGCAAGACATAATTAACTGAGCAGTATTAGCAAGAAACCATGGTGGCGTTATGTTGATGGTGTCTTCACTTTAAAAGAACAGATAAATGGTGGTAACGCGTCTTTATGCATTACCACAATTTACCTTTTTTTATTCTTTTCTATTTCGATCCGATGCACCCGAAAATTCGGTTAGTGGTTGAAAAAGAGCGTGGTGGTTGTTTTCCGTTCCTACATGTGCGGGTAGGTCTCGGCTGCAAAGCCTCTAGCACCACCGCAAAGCCGCTTGTCTACTACCGGATACCTTTCGGTGAATGTGCACAAGAACTGCATGACCACCACCCTCTCCCTTCTTCCATCGGACGTCCAAACAAACGGAGACACACCATCCGTACATGGTATATATTCCCAGGACTCGTACGAAGCGCTTCACTTCCACTTTTCTCGTGCGAACTGCGTAAGAGTGGAGCTCCTTACCGTGTTCAGTTTTTCCCGATGGATACAATTTGAGTGTCTATAAATCGAGAGTAAATAGGTTTCTTCTAGGTAAGTGGGCTCCAGTTTAGACCACATCAATGCTTAACATAAGGCAGGGTGTGGTCAAAGGCGAACCTATTTAGAATAAAAAAAGGATAACCAGAATAACAAATTTATGAGAGAGAAAAATATAGACATGTGAGGGATACAATATTTTTATCCGTTTAAACTATATTCGAGCTATCTGACTTATTCATGTGGGTTATACCGTATTATTCACTAAAGTGTAAATAATACTGAATTTTATATACCCTATTATATATGTACCTTATTTCGTTAAACACCCTGCACGATAATCAAGGAAATAGGATAGCCATAAACAATAAATCGGCTCGGCTTTTGGTGCCATTAGTGACGCATATAAAATTACGGACGCCAACAAGTAAAGGCATGAACAAACACCTAAAACCGTTTGCGTATTATTTGCCACCCACATCGGCCCTTACATCACTTTATTACATCGATCGTGAATAGTAATGGTGTATCCAGTGTACAGAAGGCAACCTTTTGCGTTATTACGATCCTTATCTTCTTGAGAAATTGTTATTCAAGTGGCAATTACTTACCTATATCGACACTTAATGAAAATAGCTTTAACACCGACTTAAAATTAGGTTATCAATTCGACACAACGTACATGTATGTGTGCAATATTATCGGAACTGGAGCTTATATTATCATATACAATATTATATATAATATATAGATAGAATATTCTCTATTAAGCCTTCCAAACAAATATAAAAAAATATAGGAGGGTGTATGCATGTGTGTTAGTGTGTAAGTTTGTGTAAGAATTCCCCGAAACTATTAATCGGATTGTGATCATTTACTTCAATTAAGGTAACAGTGCAAGTTTCATTGACATCCATCTAACAATCATATGGCGTGGTGTACGGATTTCCCAATGCACGGTTTTTTGTATATTGTAAAGCAAAAAATAATTATTTTAAAGCTAGATGCGAAATTATTAATTAAATTGAAACGACTTGGTTCTAAGTAAGTTAAGTTTTTTTATTGTAAAACTCAACGTATTAGGGAATATTTTCATAGTAGACTAGGATAGACTAGATAGTAGACTAGATAAAAGGATCGCCGCCTAAGACAAAAAAGGTAGATGAACTTAATTTCCAAAAATATTGTATCTGTATCAGCCAGATTGCCCACTGCTGAACAAAATTTCCCTCATTAGGGGGGTTTGCCATAATCCCCACGCTTGGCTGGCGTCTTGGCGATCGCAGTTTTAAGATATTAGTTCCTCAGAAAGCGCAGCTGCCCACCTTCCGGTATTTTACCTATAGTCGCCTCCTACGACACCCACAGGTAGCAATTGGAGGGTGATATTCTAGCCAGGCACCCCATGGGCCCCATATATATATTATATATTCTTAATACATTTTTATTGTAAACTAATTAACGAAATATGGAACACTTGGAAGAGTAAGGAATTTTCATCTTGTAAAATTATTTGTGGTAAATTGAATGTTTCGTATATAAAAATATGAATATCTTAAATATAGCATTCGGGGTTTTGAAAAAAATAACATGTTTTTCCTGTTCAACAATAATAGTATATCAAAATTAGGATAGCATTACAACCAATTAAAAGCAATGTAGTCACTTGTGCGAAATATTCGTCAACCATATATTTTTTTTTATGGCGGACAGGTTAGTTTTAACCACTATCTCAACTGATGGTAATTGATGATGTGGTCGAAGATGTTATTCAGGCTAACCTTGAATTACTGGCTCTCAAGGACAGCAGCTGGATTACACCGTTAGGTGCTTGACGGCAGATTTTCTACTTGAGGGTGGTAGCTAGCCAGGCGGGTATTCGCAAAATACCGTACCACCATTCTATAACGACTGCCATTCTAAGACGACAGGTGGGACCGACGGCTGAACGTGCCCTCCGAAGGACCGAAGGGCTCAGTAGCAATGTCACTAGCGGTAATGTCACAATTCAAGTCATGACCGCGGCGGACGTTGCTTAACTTTGCTGATCGGTACAGAACAGCTAAGCAAACTTCGCTACGAGCGCTTTCTCATTTAGCATATTTTAAAAAGCAAAATTATTACAGTAACTGTAAATCTCAATTCAGAATTGAATATAGAATTAGCAATATCAGTTTATTATTAACTATTGTAAAGCTGGGGGGATGACGTAATTCCCAGACAGGGTAGAGGCGGCCATGTGTAACACAAGTTATTGTATATTCCAAACAAAACTGAGATAGGATCTACAGAGCTAAGCCGTAATGAACTGTTATATATTCTGTGGTGTAAGTTGTATAATTGACTCGCCTTAGATTACAACAGTGCGATCGCTTGATGTAGGCAACATCTCCACTGATTTTAATATTTTTAGGTTTGCAATAACGCCTGCTATGCGGATTACATTACAAAATCACAAATATACGATAGGAAAAATTTAAGTCATGTGCGGGATCCATAATGTAACATAACATACTAACATTAGTGTACAAATTTAGCGCCACAATGACCCCGGTTTAAGCTCATTTGGAATTAAGTGGAATTAAGACAGTAGTGCCTTATTGTTAATTATTCAATGTTTCATATTTTTAATTGCTTGCTTTCAGCTACTATGTAACCTGATGGTAAGTGATGGTGATGTTGTGTTGGAGGATATTGGCTGGGTCCTATGGTGCCAGAACGCAGCGTTAGCGTGCCATACGAGCTGTTGGATGTGTTCATATTTCAAATTGAATTCAGTGCATTATGTATGAAATTGGAATAAAAAAGGCATATTTCCGTACCCGCGCCCGATCCCATGTGGCTTATGCTCTGGGCGCTGGGTGACATATTTTCTTCTTGAGAGTGCTAGCTAGCCAGGCGAGCATTTTTAAAATGCCCTATGACCATGAATATCTCACATAACATTATGTGTGTGTAACAATACTTTAAGAAAATATACAATCATTATATTAAATATAACGATTAGAAGGGATGATACAATTACCTACCATATTTTATGTGTAAACCTTATATGCTATAACCGAATTATGTTTTTTGAATTAAAAAAAATAGTATTAAGTAATCTTATCTAAAACTACACCATGATCATAGTATATTATTATCTGTGAATAAAATTCTCATTTGATTTATTCAATTGATACCAGCCCAGCCATCCCAGAAGATTATTCCATCTAATTACCTACACATTATAATCAATACGTTGCATTGACATGTCCTTATCTTATATCCATACTAATATCCATAATAGTCTGACCAGCGGACACGGCTGTATAAGATGACACGTAGATAATGCGATAGTTAGTATGGCGTAGTTACAGATTGCGATTAAGTTACTTCAGTATAAATTTATTACTGTAATCGAACCGATTCTGATTGCGTATGCAAATGAGCAGTTACGAGCGGACGGGCAATCCAATGAAACACAAATAATTAATTATTCATTGTATAAAGTGTCGCACCTTATTTAAGAACATATTCTCTCTTGAGAAGCCTACATTATGTGTTTAGGCTTTGAATCAATTTTGAAAAACAAGAATAAATAAAAAAGCATATTTAAAAACAACGCTTTTTTTGATGTCTAATATTATGTAGGCATTCTATTTATAAGAGTGTAAAGATTACTTTCCTAACTTGAGTTTACGTTGAAAACTCATTTTCACTTATGTCCGTAACTACAGGATACCGTCGAGTATACGCGTACTCATTACAAATATTACTAGTAATTAATTTCAATCAAGACTCATAATTTTTCCATACCAAAATTTGTATGTCTTTGCTTATCCAATGGGTTAATGAGTATCAATTTATATTGAGTTAATTAAGAAAGCGCCATAGAATCGGTGTCAAACATATATATATTGTGTGAGTTTTATACTTTTTGTGTATATGTCGCCATACGTCAAGAAGACGTGCATTTGAACGGAAGGGAAAATATTTACAGTCAATGCAGCTCACAGGTTTCAAATAACGCCGAAGTCATATTTTTCCCATCCACAAATTTGTTTAAATATTTTCGCTTAGCATAAGCTTATTATAAAGTAATATGAATTCGTTTATTGTTATAGTTTATTTCAGCCTTGTCATTAAATAGTTGTAGAAACTATTATGGAAGGAAAACAAAAAGATTATTTTTATTATATTTTATTGCTGTTAGTAAAAATATTGTAAAAGATGTAGATGTAACATACCAAATATAACAATAAAACCAAAAAAATCAAATATTATAGGTTTATACAAAATTGTATTCGTATTATAAACAGGCGTCTGTTGGGTTTGGCTCCTTATGCTATATTAATGGATCGAACTGACTAGTTTTTTTATGAAATAAAGATTTTATTTATTATATCAGTTACCTTGATAAAATACAGATATGGGATGCTAATATAATAGGTGTAAAATTTTTGTATAAATTATATTATATGATAGAAAATTTAATTATATTAACCTAATAAATATTGGAAATAACAGTAAAATATCAAGACATACTATTACGGACATACCCAGTAAAAAACTGTCCTCTATACAACATCCATGGATTCTCACCGAAAGACGTGGGTAAAGATACATAATATGAGAATATGATTTTTGTTGAGACTAGTCAATATCGCAAAATGCTACATAACGTTTCCAAAATATGCCTATTTCTCTCACCTCCGTCAGTAAAGTCTAACTTAATCATTTGGCACAGTACCTGCTCACCTGTGTTCGGTAATATTACGGATTTTCCGAGTATAAGCGTGTCGCCGCGGGAGATACCTTGCCGAATATCATTTCATCGCTTTGCATACAGATGTGTCTAGACTGGGACTAAAAAAATTTACTTCATGTCAAATAGAAAATGTGCCTGCTTCTATCCCTAACTGTGAAGATAGCAAGTATGAAATAGAGTAGAGTATCTAGTTACTTAGTACATGTGCTGTTCTCGTGAGATGAGAAGAGTTCTATTTTGGGACAAACCAAAATCGTAGAGCAACATCAATCTGTCTTTAAATCCCTGATAAAGCCATCAAACATCAAAACAGAAGCGCTGTCGCTTAACATAATAAATCACAATAAGCGTAGCGGAACTTGAAGGCATAAATTAACTTGTAACCCATTAGGTGCTTAAATATTGAAACGGTAGACACTGGAGCCTATATTCATAATTCCGCTTGGAGCATCCCTAATGACACCGTTTGTTTGGAATGAAACCTCTTGTGTTGTTTTGTTGTTTAAACACCATGAAAGGTCCAACGGTTAATAAAGACAATAAGATTCCTATGGGTACAAAAACGGACAAACGATTTTATTTCAATTTCTCATATTTGTCATGCTAGTAAGTGTATATTACTAATGTTTGTTTGTTATTATCAACGACAAAGTGAAACAATGTTTTTAGGAATGTATTAGATCTGAGAATAGCTTTCGGGTGAAAGCTAGACAATTAACGATCTTGTTCTCGACTCTTAGGCTTATATTAATACATCTCAAAGCTGAGATCGGTGCTAAGATGCGGTTTTGACGTTTTATGTATTGAAAATCTGTCAAAAGCTGCAACTTACGATCGATTTCAACTTTGAGATGCATTTATTAATAGAGGCCTTAGTTCTCGTCTATTGGGACTAGAAGCCCGAGCAGTGTTCACCGACAAGACAACTCTAGAATAGAAATCACTGCCCTAATGTGTTGTTATAATTTGATAACCACTTTTTAGGTCGTCAACGTTAAGGAATATTTCAGCAGATATTTCCAGATTTTTGGCGGCGTATGCTAAAGTTGTTCACACCATATTTCACATTTTTCTTCCGATGGGTATTCAAAAAACGTTGTAGGGACATGAAGCTCCCCTGTATAATGGCAGAGTGGAAGCCTATAAATCAGGTAGTTAGTCGTACTGTCAGAAAATTTGATTTAAATGGGATTTATTTTATAAACGAACACAGTACCTGACCTACGCTGTAACTAGGAAATTTATATCTAATTAAATCCTATACGACGTTTTAAGGTAAAAGACTTTCACAAGTTGTATTGCCACGTTCAGCTAAAAGAAAGGAGACCCATTTTTTCAAGAACTTGTGCAACCTAAATTGTTTATTGAAAACTGAGAAGACTAGCTAAATTAAGCGTTGTAGCTATATGAGAGCAGTCTTAGAGAGCGGCTTACAGAGGTGTAGAGGATTTATGCACTTCCTCGCTAAAGAAGAAACGATGCGTGAAGGTATAATATAATTTTCACGAGACGTATTATCCTGTTTTCAACTCCAAAACTGAATTCATTCAATAGTTTTATGCAAATAAAAAAGTAGATATATCTAGGCTGCTATTATTTTATTTTAAAACCGTTTCAAATTGTATGGTAGTCCTCTAATCATGGCGGTTAAACTTGACACTTTTTGTGATTTTAAGGGTCATATTTTCTAAAGTAAGAATGAGTTGCTGAAAAAATATTAATGATAGGGGTGTGTCTAGAAGGGCAAGGTTCAAAATTAAAATAAATGCTCTAGCATTATCCAGGAACTTAATACATACATAGGGGAATACATTTGTATAGAGAATCCTACGCCGACTTACCTCTTAATAAGACGCCAAACTTTGGCATTTTGCAAAGACTTACAAGAAATTCCCTAGAATGCGAATGTGACGCTTTGTGGCGCATCAAAGAGGCGTATTTCGCACGCTACGTATGTGAGATTGCTCAGTCGACGCTAACGTAAAGTGCGGTGGCCTATCCTACAAGGTGCCGTAGGCTTTCCTTAGCAAATAATTACTGCAGGGCTTACCACAGAATCCAACTGCAGACATATACCCGAATGTGGTTAACTGCAGTATTCCACTACCATGAATATTGAATATTTGGCTTGCATATATTATAGAAAAATAAATTAAACTACATTTCTGTTTTTATATTATTCGTGATTTACTACAAAACTATGTTCGATACGCTTTGGAAATAAATCCTTTTAAGGCTTTATTTCCTAGGTTTACCTAGAAATAACATTTTTCAATATGTAAATTTAAATTATAAAAATGTTTCTTAGTTAGAGTAGTAACTTAATAAGTAATTAAAGCGCAATAAAGGTTGCTTTAATATATTCACTTATGCGGACTTGATGTGATAAAAAAGCGCAACTTTATATACATTACTACAATATGAGTAAGCCTTTCTGTTTATTGTATTTATTTGTAAGAGTAGTATCCAAGTTGAAATGACGGTCTTGCCATTTACACTGCAATGACCTTACAGAAAATGGAGGTACGAAATACAGAAACAACAGTATCGTAATATGATTTGTATGAGGGTTGTTCTATTAAAAGTTCCCTGATTACGTGAACTGAACTCTGATAAGGTATTATACTCGAGCCGGAGAGACGCGAGCGAGATATAAACTGGTAGGAGATGAAACGTTAGTAACTCACCCATAATGTAGGTACCTCTTAAGTTTAATATTGCAACATATACACTCATCCGATGAACAAAAATCTTTGGCCACTGCCATTTTCATGATTTATTCTTTATTAATGAATAAATAAAATTTATTTTTTTATTTTGCGACAAGATTTGATGGACAATTTGTGCGTGTTAAATTTATTGATTCTGTTGTAATTGATTGGTACAAATTGATCGAAACTAATTTCTACTCTTTCTCACTAAGCTACGTATTAGACATGTGAAGCACTATAAGTTTAGTAGGTACACGGACAACACCGTTGTTCATAAATTGTCTTTATGTATAGGGGAGAAAAGGTGAAGTCGTTGTTATCTGCGGAACGAGATACAGTTTATTGAATGTTTAAACTTAGGTGTCTCATATTACGCCTCTTACGACGGAAAATAAGGTAAAGCTGTAAAAATAATTCAATTTACCTTCAGATACGGCCTTCTCAGGAAACTTAGCCGGGCAAGATGTTTTCGACAATTCTATTTAGGAACTTATCTTTCATTTTAAGATAACCGTACAGTAAAATATTAAGGTGTTTTTTTATGGAAGACACTAAAAAGAAGTTTTATAATTTTATCGAGTGAGAAAGGCTTTGCAGTTCATAAAATATCTATTATAGTTATTAGAAAAATTACAGTTTTTACTAAGATATTTTCAAAATATCAATTCAGATAAAAGTGATTCTACATCTATTTAGAGTGCGTTCACACAGATTCTAATCATTAAATACATGATGAGCGTATATATACAAAACATCCAAGAAATTCGTGAAAACAACTTGTAAGCGTAAGAATGAAGTAATTTTAATATTTTTATTTTTGCAATAACTCATTACAATATTATAAATTTACGAGAGAGGAAAATTTATAGTCATGTGCGGGAATCGAACCCACGCCATCCACCCCTATAGCCGGGGCATGCTCTGACCATTTAAGCTAACATGACATTATGACTCATATCATAACTCTAGTTTTTGGCTTATGTGCTATGGGTTCGCTCTATAGCGTAGAACTTGAAGTGTGTTCAATCTACGTAAATATAATTTGAAGACAGTGTTTAAATAGATATAGCCAGCCGCTCAGAGGGTCCATAATTGAACTACCACCGTACTTTGATGGACTATCAAGCCTAGTATGTTTGCTTGGCTACCTTGTTAGTGATAAATAAATGAAGTTCCTCAAATAGAATATATGACGTCAAGCACCTAACGATGCTAAACGGTAGCTGTCCTTCAAAGTTTATTATATTATCATTCAAGGTTTAGCTTTTTAGCATTTTAACCTTTTTAGTGCGATAACGAGCAGGCGGCTAACCTGTGTCACCCACGGACTTCCGTAACACCAGAGATCTCGAGGATGCGTTGCCGGCTCTAGTGATATAATGTGTTGCTTGTAAATAATGGTGTACAATTAACAAATACTATATAAATACCCCCTGTGGGGTGCCGGATTAGAATCGCACCCCCCCATATCATCCCGAGAGTATCGTAAGACTCGACTAAGGGAAAAATACTGCAAGGTAGCAGCGCCTTCTAAAGAACTGCCATCTTACGCTGCGATCCCCAATACGCCTGCCATGCGTAGGCATTATGGTAAATACCCCCTTAATAGGGGAGGCTGTGTTCAGCAGTTTGCGATCTAGCTGATACAGTATATAAATACAGGAAACAGCCCAAGGTGAGCTTTGCTAGCAGCACTGTTCCTCAAGGACAATAGATAGTCTTTCTTATTGGCTTATATTGTTGATTAGTAAAGTTATAAAGGTACAAAAAACGGAATATTACTAGGAAAAGCATTTTATTTATTGTATTTTCCGAAGACAAAAATATAAATATGTCCAGCTTGCCCTATTTTTTAACAATCACCTTCATATTTCTCAGAGCCTCCTTTGAGTCATTATACTAATGGAGTATAAAAGGACACATTAATAACATCGTTGGGGTATTAAATTTAGTACTTTCAGAGTTTGTTGAGTGCTGATATAAAGTAGAGGTGAAATTCATATTTATTTAAACATTAAAAGACCTCGAGCGACTTTTGTGTTTATCTAATGACTAACGCTTTGATAATCATGATCAATGGTACACGATACTTAAGTTTGAGTTGTTTTCTTTACCCGGCGGTATGCCTTTATTAACAAAATACTACGTACATATAAATTAAAATTCAAATTAAATTCAAATTATTTATTTGTTTGAACACGGTGAGTATACATCATACAATAGCATACTAGGTGGTACAGTAACTTAAATTTCGTAACTCACGTCCTTGCCACATGTGGCATACAATTTATAAAAAAAGAATCTAAGTCTATTAATATTTTATACTAATATTAATTACAAACAAATGATATAATTAAAATTGATATATCAAAATATTAATGTCAATGCGTTAAAATTAAGTTATGATATAGAATTATGTGCGGTTGTTGGTAATAATTTTATCTTTCATAGTCTTATTTCGTCTATATTTATACCGATTATTTCAAAATTACATAATATGTCAGAAAAAGCAATGTCAAAATTTACAATTAGTCATTTTATTTTAGTCATTATGAACACAAATTGATACATTCTTGTCAATCAGGAATTCATTAATTGTATAGTAACATTTTTGGGCTAATATTCTTTTAAGTTTTCGTTTAAGCACTGCAATATCAAGATCTCTTATTTGTTTAGGAATTTTAGTATATAATACAAAACATACTCTTTAAATGTCGTCTTAGCGTCACGTGGGCAAAGTTTCATGTTGTCTTGCGTACGAGTTCGAACGCCAGCATCGGTCCACTCTCCGAACAAATGTTGATTTCATTTAACAAAACATGCTACTTCCAATATATAAAGACACGGTAAAGTCTGTTATATATTATACTCCATTAATATAATGTTATATATTAGGAAATACGGCTTACAACTATCAGTTTTATGAAGATGAAACATTGCCCGGATACATCTTTTTTGAGCCTTGAAAGCAACATCTTTATCATTGGAGTTTCCCCAGAAAATGATGCCGTACCGCTATGTGCCATAAAGCACTACAGCTACTACAAATAAAGCATTTAGACAACCTACAAGTTTTTGCAGACTCACAGGTAGTCCAAGTGCTCCAGCCCAGTACCAGTTGGCAGTGTTGCCCCGTTGAATTACAATTCTTATTCTTTAAGCAAAATAGGTGCCAGCATTTTGATCACGCGCCGCACCGACCAAGCGCTCTGATAAGATTTGGAAAATACGATGATCTCCCGATCCCCACGGGCCCAACGTCTCTACATCAAACGGCTTAAATATGTAGTCACTACCAAGGTTAGCATCTCGTAGAGCACCTGGGTGTTCCACGAGTGAAAAAAGTCTCCCGTGGAACACCTGCAGTTTCCGGGTGTTCTGTTACGGACCATAGTGCAGATTTTTCAAATTTGTCGGTGGTGGAACACCCAACTCGATCGTCTTGGTGTTCTACAAGCAAACAATCAAGCAATAAATTACAGAACACCTGCGACACAGATTAGATAATAGTCTGTATACGTTGGTTCCAGAGATGTGACGCCGGACTCGGACTTTTACCATCGCGAAGGGGAAATAACATAATAAATAGATTCAGGCGTCACTTTGGGGAAATCCATACTTAATAATAACAAATATTTTTAAAATATTTTATGAAAACATCAAATTAATATTTGAATAAAACACTTAAAAATACAAAAATATATCTAGTGACGATTCCGCCTAATTTTCCTGTTAAGCCGATTAACGTCACAAACGCCACGCAACCAAACCGGAAGAATTTTTGACGCGTTTCGCTTTTACACGAAGCATCCTCAGGAGGTCTGGACTCTACGAGCGCACGATCGAGAATGAGCGGCCGGCGCTCAGCCCGCCTTTATATAGACTCGGGCTGAGTCAGCACGCCTTTGTCTAGACTCGAGCGTGAGTCACTGCTCTTTGTTATAGCTAACAATTGGTAAGTAATACGTTTTTAAAGTGACAATATACATCATAATGGTAATAAATTGATCAAATAATATTTTTAAATTATGAAAATTCTTCCGGTTTGGCTGCGTGGCGTTTGTGACGTTACGTCGGCTTAACAGGAAAATTAGGCGGAATTGTCACTAGATATATTTAGGTATTTTTAAAGTGTTTTATTAAAATATTAATTTGATGTTTTCATAAAATATTTTAATAATATTTGTTATTATTAAATATGGATTTCCCCAAAGTAACGCCTGAATCTATTTATTATGTTATTTCCCCTTCTTTATTATGATTAAACAACGTGTATATTTTTGTTTTATTTGTCCTAGTCCGCCTCCAGTTCCGATAACCTGGTATGTGGATTTCATTACAAAATCACAAATATACGATAGGAAAAATTTAAGTTAAAATATTTTAAAAATATTTGTTATTATTAAGGGAAAATAACATATAAAGCCTTAATTGACAAAATTTCTAGTTTTTATCTTACGAACGATCGAAGGACTAAATTCTTATTTTTTTATTGGTGATGCTTTTGACCTCAATCTCACTTGATGGTAAGTGATAATGTGGTCTAGATTGACTGGCTCTCAAGGACAGCAGCAGGAACTCACCGTTAGTTTTTTTTGCCTGATAGATTAGCCTTTGACCACTGTCTCACCTGATGGTAAGTGATGATGTGGTCGAAGATGTTGTTCAGGCTAACCTAGAAGGTGCTTGGCTACAGAGAACTATTCAAAACTAAAGCTACTTTATATGTAAAATTATTAAAGACTAACAAGAAGTGTGGCCGCTTTATTATGTTCTAAACTCTAAGCTGATTGTTAGAGGTTTGCATATTAATCCAGCTCCACTAAATAATTTGCTACTGGCTCGCTTGGTACTGAGATCGATAAATACGTTAATTATATCTTTAGTTTAAATATTTTTATTATTAATGACATTCATATTAAACTGATATTACTTGTGCACATTTCCACGTACATAACTTTCGATTGTACTACTCTAGATCTGCGTACGTTTACACTGTTTCAATACGTCACAGCATTGACACAGCGTTAACAAACCTCCGTAATCATTTTGCTAAAAACTGGGGAATACCGACACGGAACCGAAGGCACGATTTCTGGCGGAAGTTCTGCACTTGCGGAGGCGGAAGCTCGGTTCCGTTGCAACCCTAGTATGTATGCTTCCGTGATTGGCAGGTAACGTTAAGCCGTCGGCCCTAGTTGTTCTTTTGGGTTGGCAGTCGCTATAGTATGGTGTTACAATATTCTCCAAATACCTGTCTGGCCACCCTCAAGTAGAAAATCTGTCACTAAAAATCTTATGATGAGTCCGGGCAGCTGTAATTAGAGCCAGTTACTTTTTTTGGTTGAAATCGTTTTACTACCTTTTAACACATTATCACTTACCATCCGAAGATATTGCGGGGAAAATCTAGCCTATCGGCAATATAAAAAGCCTTTAAGTATGAACAGGCCCTTATTAAACATAGGTACATATAATTTTATATTAAAATATTCCCTCTAGATACCTATATATTAATCTGTTTATTTTTGTTCTTCATTATACAAATACTCTTTGTCATCTATAATTAATGACTCCATTGCCACTATATAATAGATGATAAAGAGTCTATGCATAATATGCTGGGCTAGAATTTGCACTCAAATTACTGATTGTGCTACATGTTTTAATGAAAATAATCCCTCGGGATGATGAGCGGACTGTCATGCAGAGCCATATTTAGGTGACAATGCATCTTTCGTGAGCAGGCGTGACACTTTTCATTAGGCGCAGTGTAATACAAACTGTCGTTCTGCGAGTCTAGTCTCTGTTTTCTGTTACCGTCTTAGTGTATGTTAGCGGTATTTGTCGCTACAACACTTGAATTTAAAACCAGTTGTTTTCGAGGAAAATGATAACAAACATACATATATACAAACAACCTCTAACCCGAAACGCAAATACTGCCTCTTGCCGGTCCGTCCGTCGTGAGTAAAAACACCGATTATTTTGTTTTATCACAGTTTACAAGTACATTGTGAATTTGCCTTCTCCGTATATGTTTATGTACGTTTACATTTTGCAATTTTACTTTTATCTGTTTTACGTTTGCTTTAAGACGCTGTTTCATACAAAATTTCAAAATTCTGAGTTCACGGGAAGTACCCTGTAGGTTTTGATTCCCTTGCGAGTGTCGAAAATTTGCGGCATAAACGGCTGTATCTTTTGATTGCGTTGAATTAGAAGTTTGATTTTTTCACAGTCCCAAGGGACAGTAGACCCGAGTATTTGATATGAATTTCAGCTTGATACGCGTTCCTGAGAAAAAGGGTTTTGACAGACATACAGACATATTTTTTTATTAGGGTTCCGTACCTCATAGGGAAAAAACGGAACCATTATAGGATCACTTTGTTGTCAAAGTGATCCTATAATGGTTCCGTTTTTTCCCTATGAGGTACGGAACCCTAATAAAAAAAAAAAAATTTGTTAATAATTTAAAGTAAATTTCTCTTAAATTTCAGTAATTTCCTCCTTATTATTGTGTAATTTTTCAAACTTTGTAGTTTGGGTGTTAATATGTAATAATGATGGAATACATGCATGGGTGAAGGCAAATTAATAACTACCGTATTAAAATATGGTAGGTACTTTTCGCGCTCTCACCCTATGTTCGTATACCTAGTAGTAAGTAGTGTGCAACATCATATCTAATTAGTGACCAAAGTCCCAACCTTATGAATGAGGTTCGTCGGGACTTAGATTCCACATCGCAACAACCCTCGAAAGAAATAGATGATTGTGTTCATCACTGATTTAAAACTACAGTAAAATAATTAGATTTTGTTTGAATAACGTATATTTATCGGATATAATTATACTAAAATTGCAACCACCAAACGGGTCAAATTTCTTAAATGTGTAATTGTGAATTTGTTCAATCAATTATATGTTTCATTGACAAAAATATATCAAATTATATATCTACAAACACTATTATAACACTATTATATATCTACACTTCTTTTATGAATAGGAAATATTTGAATTTTTATATGTAACGAATGAACTTAAAAACCACTGGAGCGCTTTGAAAACTTCTTTCACCATTAAAATCCTACATTATCCGTAATAAACATAAGGTATAGAACAATTTCAAAAGTATTTTTAATTTGAATTTTATTGGTACCCTAGTGATACCAGGGCTAGCCGCTAGTGTTATAATAAACCAAAAAACCAAATAGTTTTGTTTGTTTAAATAGGCTTTTGACCACGTTCACATATGATAAAATGTTGAACGACTTCGCGAAATGATATCTACCACAGATTAATAAACTGACTCATACATACCACAAGAACAGTTCGCGGTAGGATTCAATTTGAAACCGCCTGATAAGTAGCTTCAACCCTCTAACCGTATACAATTAAATCTTATTTTAAAAACAAGAATGATGTTATCGTGACATTGAAACTTTCGCGACTGAAACACAAACTTTCTTTTAAATATTTACAGAAATGTAAACAATATATATGTGTTTATTATCAAAAACTGAACTCAATGTTTAATAATATGTTGGAGATTACTTAGAAGAACGGACTGAACGGTGCCCATCACGCTGATACATGCGGGTGAGTCTCATTTTTCTGTAATTTTACTGGCTCTCAAGGACTGCTGCCGGAACACACTGTTAGGTGCTTGGCGATAGATTTTCTATTTAAGGGTGGTTGTTAGCTTGGCAAACATTAGCAAACTTCCGTCTCACAATGCTATGAAGCTTGAGCCGGCGTTGGGAATCAAACCATGGACCTGATAATCCGTGCCAAAATCTCTTTACCCCGAGGTTCTATTAGAACCGAAATTAATTGAAACATTTAAAATCCCACGAACTAAAGAAAGTTGTCAATTAATATTGCAGTGTTTGACATAACGAACTTATAACATTGTAAATGAGGCGGGAATTAATTTTTTTATTATTCAGGATAAAATAACTTTGGACGGCAGTGTACCGTCCTTAATGAGATTTTGCTTAGATTTGAAAATTACTGCGGAATTTGAGCCTAATTTGTTCTCTGTACATACAGAGGTCTACATTACTAGACCGTACCTACTGCGATAAGTACCTACACTTACCGCCTGTGCATGCGCGACTATCGCTCGCCAGTGTTATCTCTCGCGCGTGTTTGATATATTATGATCGCTTAGTATATTACCTATGATATTATCTAGAATTGATATTATGAAGGTAATATTTTCAATATACCTACAATATAAACATTTTGGTTTAGTTAGATAGGACAAGGAACCAAACAACGAAGAAAACGCAATACGTGCAAACATCGATCTATGAAAACAACAAACCTGCAAACGTAGTAAAAGTAGTTAATCTTAGTCGTTCGTTTTGGTTAGTTGCCATGGTATGACTAACTAGCAGGATTTTTCACCGCGCCGCATCGCAGACACCAATAAATTTCGCAAAACCGTGATTAACGAATAAAAAACGTTACCGAACAATAATTATTCACAAGGAATAGTTATATACGTTTACATAAATCAGTTTGAATAAAGAAGCATTACAGCCGATAATTAGGTATATATAAACACCTTTAGAAGTAAGTTTGTTTATATGATCTGTAAAAAATTCTATATTCAAGAAATATATTTATTATAGATATAACTTGAAGTGAAACATTTCACTGTAAAACTCCAAGTCAAAGCGATCGTTATCAAGTTGCCGCGTAACAACTAAGTATGTAAAAACGAATGAAGTTATCGGAAGTGATCAGATTGTAATGTAATGAGCGAACGGATAATGCAGGAACACTGACGGAAGTGTACCTACCAAGAAGTTGTTAGAATACAGATAGTCGAATTCTTTAGAAACCGTCGAGTTTATTTAATAATGTACATACATCTACCCACTTACATATCATTGTCAGGCACCTGATGATAAACCGATGAATTACTAAGGATGCAGATTTTACCACTATGATAACATAACAATGAATTTTGTAAAGAGGTTTGATGTAGGTAGATCAGCCCAAATGTATGCCAATATATCAGTCGTTAGGTTGCACTAATTCACGAATGGTAACGAAAAATATCAGCTGTATGATACTGACGCAATTTTGAAATATGATTTTAAAAGTTCAGAGACGAGTCCCGGGTTTCGGCACCAAAAAGATGTAACGAAACGACCCTGCCGATTGGGGTCCTTGACGTTACTCTGGGTCGGAGATGTAATATTGAAGACTCCGCCGTTAGTAGAAAAACGAGTGTGGTTCAGTGGTCTAGATCCCTATATAACAAGTACATACAGCACCTTACCTTAGCTATCCAGCCTCCACACGTGCCTTTTGGGAACTTACCCTAACTTTAAGGAAATGATATCTCGATGGCGTAGGGTAGGTTCCTTCTGCGCGGGCGTCTTGCCCGTGAGATTGCCTTTTTCGTGGTACACAGCTGTATATTATAACGTCTTCACTACACTTCACTCAGAGGACAACTATTTTGATAAAAGTTCTCGTAATTTATCGTTTTGGAAAGAAATACCGACGGTTTTCAACTTGATGTAGTCACCGATGTACACGAGTTGCTTCACTTCATGAAGAATGTTCATGCACTGATTGCCGGAGCCAATCAGAGACGAGTAAAGGTACGTATGCTCTGGGTTACAGAGCCTTGTTATTGGTTGACCACCGAACCAACAAACAGAACGCGCTAATTTAAATATACTATTTAATGCAATAGAACGAATAGTGAACATACTGCCCACCAAAATATAGCTGATATTTTCAGGTTTCCAATGTAATAATAAAAAAAAAGAATACTAAATAAATAATAATTTAAGTAACCTACAAGCCATTGCAGGCTTACAGGCAGTCCAAATGCTCCAACCCACTACCAGGTCTACCAGTATAGGTGCTAGCATTTTAATCACGAGTCGTATCGACCAACTTCGCTCTGATAAATTTTGGCAAAATATGATGAACTCCTGGTCCTCACGGACCCAACGTCTGTACACCAAACAGCTCAAATGTGTAACCACTGCCAAGGTAAGCATACTTGCGCCACTTGAGGTGCTTCGCCGAGGTAGCCGTGGAGCCAGCCCTCACCTTGTTTTCAGAAAGATGTGACTGCGCTTAAGTGTTTATGCATGTAGCGCCCAACACTAAGGGCCGCCCTAACTTCCACGGAGCCAGAGTCATTTGACGGTGTGCCGTCAGGTCTTTTACCATCGTCACGCATCAAACCATCCGGTTCGGTATTGCTGGTAAAATCCCGGCGAATGATATCGTTAAGGCTGGCTTGGTGGGAGTTTATCTAGCACTCCAAGAGCTGGAGAGGTCATGGTCACCAAGTTGATAAACCAGTATACTACTAGGAGTACACTGGCAGTGATGTGCAACACAACACTTTGCAAAGCTAAAAGTGGGACGAAAAGCGAATGGCTATAAGGCTTTATTGAAAGAAGGGATGGCCCTACTGGCCAGTAGGGCCATCCCTTCTTTCAATACTGGTATCTTTGGTTACTAACCAAAGATCATATTTCCATACGGAAACAGTGAGAATACGAGCACGATCTACCATGGTAGGATACGTATTTAAAATATCTTTCTGTGCTATCTAGCATAGGGGCCAATCCCACTGTTTCCGAGAATATTTTTGGGAATTCAATACTCTCAGTCAGTCTTCAGTATTCAGTCTCTTTGGCCTCAGGCAGACATGCTCCATCAAAAGAGCCCATGGTGCAAGAATGTTTTATACTAATTTGTGTGTACTGTGTACAGAAGACAAAATAGCTGGTAATGCCAAAATAGAAATTTTGCGTATCTCTATGCCCCCCAACCCCACAGGGAGGGAAGCTTGCAACCAAGCCCTATTATCCATTTCAACATTCAAAACCGACACTTACGTATCTTTTACTAAGTTGTCCAAGCTTAAAAGAAACTCACTGTGTTTTCACTTTCCACAACTAACAAATAGTATGTAAATTTAGGTACAAAAAGGCAATTTCTAATAATTAAAAAGCCATATGGGCGTGTAAAGTTTTGATTGGAGACGTAGAATTATTGAGTGGATGGCAAGGCTCAGAGGATCACCCTGTTGACATCCTACGGAAGATAATATATCATTATTTGGTTTGTTAATTTTGACGGTGTGCCGTAGCATTGCCAAAGAAAAGGGTATAATTCCGGAATTTTATCTTCGACTTTAGTCAAAAGGGTGCCACCACTATCTAAACAAATGCATTTTTATTATCCACCTTCAAAAGCACATCTCCAAAATGCTGATCAAGAAATGTGCCAAGTGAATGTACAGCAGCGTCAAAATCACCCGGCGAACCTAGTGCTTGAAAAAGATTACTTAAAAAGCAATCATTTTTCTACAACCACCTTTGACTGTGAGGTGACGATAGGTAGTGCCTACTGTTATAGGTCTAATACTACCATCTTTTTTATTATGGGCACAAAAATTCGCGCCATACAGTATTTCAGTAATTTCATTGTTGACCTGACTCGATAACATCAAATTAACCAAAGCCGTTATATCCCTTAGATGTGTCTCGACTACCTCACCAGAACTAAAAGAGAAAATATATTTTTAGTCCTGAGGCGTGAGGTCATATAGGCCACCGGTTGAGCCACTTAGAAAAGATGCTACGGCTACAGAAATATTCACACTATTTAAATGAAATTTGACAAATTAGTCAAAATAGAAATTGCTCTAAACGATAACGCTGGATCTAGAGGAAAATATCTTGAGTTGGCTTACAATAACTTAAGATGTATTCTTGTAGTAGAAGTAGTGCAGAGTCAGAGACATCATTCTCTTCATCAGGATACATATGTAACCATTTGCGCTCGAGATTGAGATACAAAAGTTTAGAATGAATTTATATAACGATTACATTATCTCGCTCAAAAAAAGATTGTATCATCCATACTTTATCAACATTTGTATTTGATTATTTTTAAACTTTACTTTAGCAGTGTTAAAGATATATTTTTATTAAAGTTTGGTTTATCCGTTTTCTTTCTATTAGTGCTGATTATTGTAAATTTCATTTTTTGTAATTTGTTTCGATAAAAGTTGATTACAATAGTAGTTTTATATCAAAGACCCAAGTCAAACAAACTGTTTGTAACTGATTTTATTATTTTATACCTATTCTAAATAGTGTGGAAACTGACTGGAATATTACTACATATTTACAAATTATAGTGTTACATAAATGTTATGTTTTCATTGGAGACTATTTGATTTTGATCTCAAGAGAAATTTTAAGCTCAAAATACTTTGTAAACTTTTATTTCACTGTATAAAATCAGAATACAATTTAATTGGCAAACAACTGGCAAAACGTGTCAATTCCACACAGACACACATTAGAACACCACACATTCCCGCACAAAAAGTGACGACCAAGCTTAATTATCCAATTTGAATAATAATCTCAATAAATCACAATCAATATATCAGCAAACTCAGAAGTTTGCTGATATATTTTAATTGATACGTATAAGTAGAATAAAGCATCATTTTTAAATAATACATATTACCAGGTGATAGGTATGGCAGCAAGTGTCCTGGGTGGGCACTGCCGTAGTGTCAGATATTCACCCTCAAGGCTGTAGTGTGCAAATACTACCTACTGTGTTTTTAAGCATGAAGGGCTCTGTAGGAAGTAAAATATCTGCGTGAACAAGACTTAAAAAACTAAGGTGAGCCTCGGAGTGACGAGGGCATTATAGTGTCAAGCAGAAACTACTGTAACGGACAGGACAGGCGTGACAGGTGCTTACCACTGGCAACAAACGCACCCAAATAATAATATAACCTACAAACATTATATGTTGACATACGTACCTATATATAAATTACACTACACAACCGCGCATTTTCTTCTCGCGGCTGGCTTAGTAAGAACCATATGATAACATCAGTTAGATAACTTAAATTTCATGAATATTTTATTTCCAATTCAGTAAGTCAGGCCTAACACACGGCTTATTCCAGAAATCCCCTTAGCAAATCCCCTGCGAAGGGGATTTCTGGACTTTTTGTCCAAAAATCCCCTGCGCGTCGTCTTTGAGTGTTGGAAGGGGATAATTGGACAAAAAGTCCAAAAATCCCCTTAACCATTTAACTGGACAAAAAGGCCAGCCATCCCCTTAAGCAATTATTTGCATTAATATTAAATAAAAACAATTGATTAGGTAATCATCATCATCGTCTTTATTATTTATTTATATAAATCTAAACCAACAGTTCACTAGCATATATTTTGCAGCTCCATAAAATCACTCATACTCGTATATTTACAATAGTATAACAAATGTTGAAATATCACATTTTACAGTAATTCTTATACAAAGAAGGTCTATAATCACAGATTATTTGTACAATATTACTTATATTGCTTATATAATATACAATAAGTAACGTCTAAAATACTATAGTATACTAGTTGTATTATTGAACAATCACAATAGTTATTATGTATATATACTTAAAAAACACTAAGTCTAAAAAAAGTATCTGACAAAAGGTGGTATATTATATAAACAAAATTGCAAACCTATCAATAATTAAACTAGGTATCACCAAATTAAAATACAATTTTACAGTTCTCCTACTAGAACATAAAAACAGACATTATTTTCACTACAATCTTTGTAGAAATAGTATGTAATTTAGTAAAATGAAGTATTATCTGTCTTATACTCTAGTGGTATCACATAAAAATCACTTCCTTACAATAATTAACACGAGCGCAGACATACAACTTACTAATATATTCTCAAAAAATCACCAGAAAGTAGTACCATTTTATTTTTTGTTCTTATACAACGTTGATATCCACTTTATTTCTGTGATACATCTAGAGGGTAAAATATTTTTAACTACAGTATTTTTGATGTTGCTAGTATTGGTTTTATAATATATAGACCAATAATATTGTACAAATAAACTGTTATTATTGTAGACTTTGTTAAAAACTGATTGTCTAATCAATTATTTTTATTTATTATTAATGCTTGAGATTTAAATGATTAAGAGGATGGCTGGTCTTTTTGTTCAGTTAAATGGTTAAGGGGATTTTTTGCGATACAACTATGTTGTTTATTTAGCAGTACTTATCTAGATTAAAATCAGAAGAGTAATACCAATATCTTTATTTGTATCTTTTTTTAAAATATCAACCTTATTACTAACCGATAAGATCCATAGTCCTGTAGATTGTCCATTGTTTTCGGCTTTTTCTTTCTGTAAGGGCTGTCTATTGCTTAGCCCAAATTCTTTGAATTGGCTCTGCTCTGGAATTTGCATTTCTTATCAGTTAGTTCGCTGTTAGAAGTCTAGGAGTGACGTGCACTTTTATGCGACTCTAAATATTATATAACTAACATGGCCGTTAGTTCAAGTAGTGTTAGTGATGAACTTCAGTACATTGAGACACTTAAATCTACGATACTTCTACATGGTGGATATCAACATTGTATAAGAACAAAAAATAAAATGGTACTACTCTCTGGTGATTTTTTGAGAATATATTAGTAAGTTGTATGTCTGCGCTCGTGTTAATTATTGTAAGGAAGTGATTTTTATGTGATACCACTAGAGTATAAGACAGATAATACTTCATTTTACTAAAATTTAATTTTAGTAAAATGAAGTTAATTTTTGATAGGATTGCAATTTTGTTTATATACCTCCTTTTGTCAGATACTTTTTTTTTAGACATAGTGTTTTTTAAGTATATATACATAATAATTATTGTGATTGTTGAATAATACAACTTGTATACTATAGTATTTTAGACGTTGCTAATATAGCTTATATAATATATATAAGCAATAAAAGCAATATTGTACAAATAATCTGTGATTATAGACCTTCTTTGTATAAAAATTACTTTAAAATGTGATATTTCAACATTTGTTATACTATTGTAAATATATGAGAGATTTTATGGAGGTGCAAAATATATGCTAGTGAACTGTTGGTTTAGATTCATATAAATAAAAGATGAAGACTGATTACCTAATCAATTGCTTTTATTTAATATTAATGCAAATTATTACTTAAGGGGTTGGCTGGCCTTTTTGTCCAGTTAAATGGCTAAGGGGATTTTTGGACTTATTGTCCAATTATCCCCTTCCAACACTCAAAGACGACGCGCAGGGGATTGGCTAAGGGGATTTCTGGAATAAGCCCTAACACACCACATCAGTCTTATGATGGCAGGCCGCTAGTATATCACGGGCTGTATGAAGTAAACAAAGCGCTAAGTCGTTAGACACGTTTTTGCGTGTACTGATCTGAGAGTCGGCAGGAGTAGGGATTTAATTTGTAGGTATTTATCTTTGAGAGGACAGTGGTGTATCTGTTAGTAGGTAATCTCTGGTACTTGTTTTAATTACTGTACTTTGAATTGTACAGTTCACTATACCTATTTTGTGAGGTAACGAAGAGTAAATAGCAGTTTTAGGATGATGTAAATGTGATGTAATATAGCTCGTTGAATCTGAAAATGCAAACACACTGTTTATTACAACAGAGATATAGCTACGATGAAAGAGTTATTAATTACAAGACATTGATGTGTTTGCCTAAACATCATATTTCGTTAAAGCAAGGTAAACAACCCTCACATTAACACCTTCAGTTTCTGAGCAACTTATATACCTATATAACCATAAAATTAGTAGATTATAGAAAAGATAATATTGACGTACGGAAAAGTACGAGTATGTACTTATAGGTTGGTAGCTTTTTATAAACTTTTAGGCTAGCTTACGACCACGATTACACCCTTACCTTACCTTTGGCTAATTGCACTCTAGCGGTCACACATCCAAGTAATAACCCCACTAGCGGTGACCCATCCACGTAATAACCGCAGCGGTCATTGCTTGCCCTACATTGAGAGTTGTTATGCAATTATTAAGAACTACTAAACTAGCTACCCCTCGAGCGCTTTAAAGTTTTTCAAAAGAGTTCACATTTGCTAAAGTCCGAGAAAGAAGACAAGGATCATCGTTTTCAAGAAATGAGCACATTCCCAAGAAATATACCTACAGAAAACTGTTTTATATTAATTTGCATAATTTATCTTTACTTATTAGTATTACTCGTCCTAAAATGTTTTACTAAGTATTTATTAGTTCAAATAAATGGCAAATAACTTACAAATCATGATTGAGTGAGAATAATTAATTCAATTAATTAACCCACATTTATAAAGGACTGTATTATTAGCAAGCCCAAAATGAAATTCTTAACTGTCGGATCTTGGAGACGAATGCAAATGTCGGTTGGTCGTCGACAATGCTAAAGACGATAAACATTCATTTTGTTTAAACCGAAGTATAATTGGTTTTTATTCCCTAACTGTGTACACAAATAACATATTTTTTTTACAAGAATCTTATTGTGATGTGTTTTTTCACGACTTAAACACATTACATCAACTGCCATAACGCCTACTGTTGAAAGCCTACCCATTAGCAGGAGAATATGATATAATCCTCACGCTTGGCAGACGTCTTGGGAATTGCAGTGTAGGAAGATAGTTGTTACACGACTGCCCAAAAAAAGTTGTGTTATGTTGGTTGTGAGTTTCTTTATTCTCCCATAACTTCTAAACGGCTTAACAGATTTTAATGTATGATATCGTTAGATTCGTCTTGATAGCGCAAGTGACACTGGGTACATTTAAAAACTGGCCAATTTTGGACCCCATATTGCTAGATAAAAAGTTTTTTTCTTCCGAACCATCATCGAATGGGTTATCAAAATGAACGGCTTTATTAAAGGATTTCATAAATGTATATAACTTTTTAGCATTTTTAATTACAATGGAACGGTTAAAAGTTTAACGAACATAAATAATTTGTATGCGGATTTTGTACGTTTTTTATTAACTTATACTTTTCAGAAGGTACTGCTGTTTACGTTCTGGTTATTTTCCTTTCGTTGCCTCTTACTATTTCCACATGAAGATTTGGTGTGGGTGCAATTAAAGACATGCACCCCACGGGCCACTTAAACACATATTAATTATGGTAATGAGACAACTGTAAACGGCTCAAATCGCGTATATTTAACATTATTTTCGTCCCATCGTCGTTCCAAACACATAGCAGAGATCGTGGTCACGGGGTGACATATTACCTAGTTATAAATATTTAACAATACATAAAAGATTAATGTTTTTATTGTTTTTAAGTCCCGTCAAACTTAACTTTATTATGTTATTTTCAAATGTTTATTATATTTGTTATCACACTCAAGATAATAACCATATAAGTCGAAGCTTACAAGAAGTTTACGAATACTTACTTCAGAGAGTTTGCTAATAAGAATCAGTATCGTTATTGATACTTGTCAACCTAATTAATAAAGTTTGTTACCGTGCTTAAATGTCTCAGCACTGAATTTAATTTGAAACATATAATAAGGTTTACACTTAAAATATGGTAGGTAATTGTATCATCCGTTCTAATCGTTGTATTTTATATGATAATTGTTTATTTTCTTAAAGTATTGTTACACACACATAATGTTATGTGAGATATTCATGGTCATAGGGCATTTTAAAAATGCTCGCCTGGCTAGCTAACACTCTCAAGAAGAAAATATGTCGCCAAGCGCCCAGAGCATAAGCCACATAGGATCTGGCGCGGGTGCGGAAATATGTGCGTTTTTTATTCAATTTCATACATAAAGCACTGAATTCAATTTGAAATATGAACACATCGAACAGCTCTCGTGGCACGCTCACGGTGCATTCCGGCACCTAAAGACCCCAGCCAACATCCTCCAACACAACATCACCATCACTTACCATCAGGTTAGATAGTAGCTGAAAGCAAGCAATTAAAAAACATGAAACCTTGAATAATTAACAATAAGGCTGTCTTAATACCAAATGAGCTTAAACCGGGGTCATTATGGCGCTAAATGTGTACACTAATGTTGAGGACAGTCATTATGTCTCTGTTCTCTCTGCAATCTGTTGCAATTTTCGCTATTGGCAATACAACATCTTACATATTTTATAAAAAATATATTATTATTCTATTTCTATACTATTTTCAAAATGTTTTATAATATCAAGATGTCGTTTAATTTCTCACGTGACTTAATTAAAATATATTTATGTTAATATTTTAATAAGAATATTAATTACAGAACTTATTTATTTTGCTTATTTATTTTACAAATACTACGAATAAAACTCCATGTTAAAACTTGACCTTCATAGCTAAAACCACATTTAGCTAGAAACTTATAACGCTTCCTTAACTTCCTGAAATTAAGCAGTTTAGAACAAAGCGACCCTGCAGCAAATTAAAACGTAAATAGAACTTACTCTACTGACCTATATAAGTACGAAGCAATCAACCGTTAAAATCAATGGAGATACTGCCTATATCAAGCGATTGAACTGTTGTAATCTAAGGCGAGTGCGTACTACTTACACCACAGAATATATAACTGTTCATCACGGCTTAGCTCTGTAGATCCTATCTCAGCTTTGTTTGCAATATACATTAACTTGAGTTGCACATGACCGCCTCTATCCTGTCTGGAAATTACGTCATTCACCTAGCTTCATAATAGTCAATACTAAATTGATATTGCTGATTATATATCCAATTCCGAATTGAGATTTACAGTTACTGTAATTATTTTGCTTATTATAATATGCTATATGATGTTTGATGCGCGTTTCGCACAAGTGACTAAATTGGTTGTGACAAAATTGGTTAGCTCTCATGCTATTGAAATTTTGATTTCCAATTATTATTAAACAGAAAACATATTTTATTTTACTTTTTTAAAACTCCGAATGCCATACCTATTTCAGATATCCTTATTTGTAATGAAGAAAAATTCAATTAACCGTAAATCATTTTCCGAGATAAAGATTCCTTACTCTTTCAAGTGTTCCATATTTCGGTAATTAGTTTACAATCAAAATATATTTACAATATATATTATATGGTGCCCATGTGGTGCCGGGCTAGAATGTCATCCTCCCATTTTTTTATGTAATGGGTTAGCAAACAAGCAGACGGTAAGCGGTTACCGTCGCCTATGGACATTTGCAACACCAGGGGCGCTACCAATGCGTTGCTGACCCTGTAAGACTCTTTTAACACCTTTTTTGAAGAAATCCAAACTGTAGCCCTGGGGAAAAATGCTAGATGGAATATCATTCCACATTTTGCAAGTAGGGGTAAGAAGGAGCGCATAAATCGAGCTGTGTGAGACTTCCAGAACTCGATTATGTGTGGATGAGCTTTTAACCGGTGACGCAAGGAACGATGATAGAATCGCGATGCCGGTATAAGCTCAAACAGCTCTTGGGAGCATTCACCGTTATAGAGCCTGTAGAGTATACAGAGCGATCCGATGTCTCTACGGAGGCTCAGTGGCTCAAGGCGGTCAGAGAGCTCGGGGTCGTCGACAATTCTTACCGCTCGACGCTGTATAGCATCGAGAGACTAGAGTTGGTACTTTGATGCGCCATTCCAGAGGTGAGAGCAGTACTCCATGTGAGGGCAATCGTGTGCTTTGTAAAGCAAAAGTCGCTGGCTCGACCTAAATTACCGCTTTGCCTTATTAAGCACACCAAGTTTCTTGGAAGCCAATCCAGCTTAACTCTCGATGTGACAGCGGAACTTTAGAAATGTTGACGCCAAGAACTCCAATACTCTCTGCGGTTTCTAGGGGAACACCCTGAAATTGCGAGACGATGATAAAATGGGTCTTTTTCGCGGTGAAAACGCATGTCTGAGTTTTTTTGGGGTTGAATTGGACAAGGTTCTGCTGTCCCAAAAGCGAAACGAGTACCAATGAACCCTCAACTTCAGACACAAGACCAGTTCTGCTTCCTTCTACTTCGACGCAAGGGGCATTAGCTCTACAGATCTGTAGCATGTCATTGATATGCAGAATAAATAGCGTAGGCGATAACACTTTTCCCTGAGGGACGCCAGCATTAATCGGCATGGGATCGGAGCAAGCTCCGTCGACAACGACACGAATGCTCCGTCCAGATTAGAAACTGGCGACCCAAGTGCAGAACCCCATAAGGTAAGACCATAGGATGGTAATTTCGTCCCTGTGCCAGACCCGATCAAAAGCCTTAGCAATATCCAAGCTGACAGCTAAAGTTTCTCCTCTACTCTCAACTGCATCAGCCCAACGGTGAGTGAGGTAAACCAGAAGATCACCAGCTGATCTGCCTCGACGGAAACCGTATTGACGGTCACTGATCAGTTGGTGATCCTCTAAGTAACTTTGGAGCTGGTTGTTTACTACACGCTCCATCACCTTACAGAGTAGAGAAGTGATTGCTATAGGCCTGTAGTTAGATGGGTCTGTACGGTCACCCTTCTTGACAATGGGGTGTACGAGAGCAACCTTCCACGAAAACGGCACGCATCCTTTGGAGTAGGAGAGCATGAAAAGGCGCGTTAACACCGGAGTCAACTCAGGAGCACATGAATTGAGGACAATAGCTGAGATGCAATCCGGCCCGCTCGACTTTCGCACATCAAGGGATAAGAGTTCCTTCCGTACCGCTCTCTGCGAGAAACGTACATTTGACATGGAACTCGCACATCCGTGGATTACCGGAGGTGTTGCGTCCCTATCGTCGAGAGTCGAGTTAGAGGCAAAGAGAGTACCCAAAAAGTCGGCTTTCTCTTTAGCACTGTGGGCCAAAGAGTCATAAGACTTACGTAACGCTGGTAAGGAGGTCTGGCAGAAATTACCTTCAGCAGCTTTGGCAAGAGACCAGAAAGCACGACTTCCTGAGGGAAAAGTTGCTAGCTGGTCGCCAATTCTGCTGATGTACTCAGACCTTGCCTTAGCGATTGTCCTCTTATTAGATCTGGAGGCAGCATTCATTTTCTTCTTCAACTCGGCCGTATTCGGATCTTTACGCGCAAGTGCTTCGGTCCAGGTTTTATAAGCAGTGTTTTTCTGATGAGTCAGCGCAAGACTTATTAAACCATGGACGGCTCCGACCACCAACGCGCACTAGAGATTTAGGAATGTAACATTCCATACCCAGAAGCACGACGTCAGTGATGGATTCTGCACACACGTTTGGATCATCCGAGGAGAAGCAAATCTGCCTCCAAGGGTAGGACGAGAAAAATTCTCTCAGTCCATCCTAATCTGCAGACTAGTAGTGCCACACCGTACGACTCCCGAGAGGCACGTTACGATGGTTGCGCACGATCGCTACCTTAGATCGTACCAGGCAGTGATCAGAAGAACCTAGGGGCGCTTCAACTGTTACCTGGTACTGATCCGGGTGAGAAGTCAGCATCAGATCCAATAAAGAGGGTTTATGGTTCTCGACATCTGGTATTCTGGTTGGTGTGTTAACCAACTGCGAGAGACCATACGCCAATGCGAAATCGAGAGCAGTACGGCCGGCGTGATCCGTAGCTTTGGAGCCCAACCACTCGATATGGTGAGCGTTGAAATCTCCAAGTACAACTAACTCCGCCGAAGGGTACTGCTCACCGACCTTGTCAGCTCTTCTAGCAAGGTGTTCGAAAAGAAAGGTAGTGTCCATATCACCGCTATGTGACCTATAGAGGCAAGCGTAAACCAAAGTTTTGCCACAGTAATCCACGCGAACCCACAGTATGGATAGGTCTTTGTCTTTGAAACCATTAAGACGCCGACAGCAAATATCGTCCCTGATGAAAACACAAACCCCTGCGCGACGAATAAACGCGTGCTCGAGTGTGTAGCCTGGATATAACAGGTACGAAATATCCACCGGGCTTAGTATTTGGGTTTCCGTTAAAAAGAAGTTCCGTTCCGAAGTGGTAGGGCATTTTGAGAACGCCCGTATGGCTAGCTACCACCCTCAAGTAGAAAATCTGTCGCCAACACGTAACGGTGTGTTCCAGCAGCTGTCCTTTAGGTACACAAACTTACACACTCACACACATGCATACACCCTCCTATATTTTTTTTATTTTGGTTTGGAAGGCCTAAATAGATAATTTTCTATCTATGACTTATCTATAATATTGTATATGATAATAAAAGTTCCAGTTCCAAAAATTTTACACATGTACATGTACGTTATTTGTCGAATTGATAACCTCATTTTGAGTCAGTGTTAAGCTGTTTTCATTAAGTATCAATATAGGTAAGTAATTGCCACTTGAATAACAATCTCTCAAGTAGATAAGGATCATAATAACCCAAAAGGTTACCTTCTGTACACTGGATACACCATTACTATTCACGATCGATGTAATAAAGTGATGCAAGAACCGATCTGGGCGGCAAACATACGCTAAGGGTTTTAGATGTTTGTTCATGCCTTTATTTGTTGGCGGCCGTAATTTTATATGCGTCGCTAACGACACCAAAAGCCACGATTTATTGTTTATGGCTATCCTATTTCCTTGATTATCGTGCAGGGTGTTTAACGAAATAGGGTACACATATAATACACTTTGGTATATAATACACTTATTTTTAGTAAATAATACGGTATAACTCAAATGAATAAGTCATATAGCTCCGACTATAGTTTCAACAACATCCGGTGGTCTTTTTCAGGGAGAGCTCGGGACGCTCACGTTTACGTCTCGCTTAGCACTGTTTACGCAGTGGTGAAATGTGGTGTGTAAAATGAGTGAAAACTACGTTATTTTTTATAATAAAATATATAATACACTTTAAAGTAATCCTAGTTAATAGAAGCGTAATATAAGATGTAATATTCTTTTAACTAATCATACCGTAATCTCCGACCTTCTAATTCTCAAGTAATTACTGATCGAACACCGGTGGGAGATTATGACTAAACACCGTGAGTGCTAGCTGGTGTTAGTTAATAATTATGTCAATACACGTTACATTTTATGAAAATGTATTTTTCTGTTTCTTATTTTTAGTTCTAATGAGACTTGAAGTCTTATCAGTGATATCAAAAATTAGGTGGCACCATCCCTCACGTTGGTTTTAGTGAAAGATCTGACGGGGTTGTAAGTATAGTAAGTGTCCAAAAATGACATCGCTTTTTAGTTTGTAGGCATCATTGTAGTGGAAATTTCGACCAGCACTTTGAGAGCTAGGGAAGTCATGGTGACCGAGTTGATCAACTGAAGTACCACATTGGCAGACAACATTTTGCGCCCAAGTGTCAGCTAAAAGGCGTCAGTGAGACGGCAAACGGATGGATCTATTAGGTTGCTATTATTGAAAGAAGGGATGGCCTGTCCAAAGTCTGTCTGACCAAAGACCTGATTCATAACATAAATATCAAGAATACGAGCACGTTCTGCGCGTTTGCAGAAAGCCCGTTCCAATACCTCTGAGATTGTCTCTGTAATTTTGGCCAGATACACAGAAAAAAAGGAATTCTTGAACCAACGCATGGTGTTTTTATTCAAGAATATTTGTGATTCATATATATTGAAAACAACATATTCTTGAAAACAGAACACAATATTCTCAGGAATATATTCTTGAATCAAAGTATATGTTGCATTCTTCTTTGGAGAACTCATTAAAGTGTTAAAATACGATTATGGTTAGTTTTGAATCCAAGAATCTTACCATAAATATTTGTAAGTGAAGCACCTTAATTACATTCGAACCAGAATATTTAAAAATATTTCAAAAAGAATATAGAAATTTTATTCAGAGAATAAAATTTTAACCGAAGCATTTCTATTTTATTGTTAGAAGAATATTTTCGTTATCTTGAAATAATAATTTGAATACCTTATGTGAAGAAATATTTTTTGGGTCAAAACAATATTCCTAAGAATATTCGAGTGTAATATCAAGACTCGATTATTTTTCAGTTCAGAATATATTCTTGTTGTAATACAGCATTGTCTTGAATTTTTTAAGACAATGTATATTCTTGGCTAAAGAAGTCTTTTTTTTTCTGTGTATGCTACATTAAAAGATCCTATAGATGGTGCGCGAATTTTTTCCACACATTTTTGTAAGTAATACAAAAATGCAAGTAGGTAATGCCACACTTAACATTTTGCTACCGTAACCCGCATGCCTTCCAACTTTATGAGGACATTCTTACAACCAAAAGGATGTCTCTATCTGTCTATATATAGATTTATAATCTAAATAGTGGTACAGGTAAAGATATCGTGACCTTATATTTATAAGCGACCTATAGTGTATGTTATAATTATGTCGACGTTAGTTCTTAGAATTGCTCGTAGCGAAGTTTACTTAGCTGGTCTCAACCGATCAGCAAAGTTAAGCAACGTCGCGCGCGGTCATGAGTTGGATGGGTGACCGCTAGTGACATTACTACTGAGCGTGTCCGTGCTTCGGAGGGCACGTTAAGCCGTAGGTTCCGGTTGTTGTCTTAGGATGGCAGTCGTTATAGCATGGTGGTAGGGCATTTTACGAATGCCCGCCTGGCTAGCTACCACCCCAAGTAGAAAATCTGTCGCCAAGCACCTGACGGTGTGTTCCGGCAGCTGTCCTTGAGAGCCAGTATTTCTAGGTTAGCCTGAACAACATCTTCGACCACACCATTACTTACCATCAGGTGAGATAGTGTTCAAAGGCTAACCTATCCGGTAAAAAAAAAAAAAATATTACCTGCTACTCAATACTGAAATCAATAAAAAATATTATTATTACAATCAGAAGTAATCTCGTCGTATATGGTTCAGAATTCAAGCTGCAAGTCTGCTACCATAGTCACTTGCTATAATTATATCTCATTATTCAATACAATCAAGTATTATTATAATCAAGTACTAGGACATCAATGACCTGCACTTAGCTTGGTCCTCAAACATGTATGTAACATGTATGGCTATGTCTCGTTGAGGCATGAGTGTATTCTGGCAATGTTTTTATTTAAGTTGCACCAAGTAAGTAATCAACACATGTATTTATAGCTTAATATCTATTTTGCTACAGTACCTACGCGCTCTTACAAAATCTCAACCGCTACGTGTGATGCTACGTCCGTAGCTGAACTACAAAGCTCACAGCATAATTTTAGATACATAACTAAATAGAGTCAGAGCGAATGTTTTAGAAAACATTCGTATCTTAAAGTTCATGTGAATCTTTTGTTAAACAGAAGTGACCCATAAATGTTATTGGCTTTTTACTATTACCCTAAATTCGAGAAAGTCATATGAATGTAATGAAAATGCGTTGATTGTTCAAAGAGATCTCATTTACGTTCATCAGTTTGAAAACTCTTTGAGCGACCTCTCATGTCAAACACAGTTTGTCCCTAATCAAATAATGAACGTTGTTGCTACGGCGGAAAAAAGTTGAGTTTACTGTTGTTCCGGTGTCAGAGTTAGCAGTGCAACACCAGTCATGTCAAATAATAACGTGTAAACAGAACTATCAAAGCATTGAGCGGTTTTCTACTTCAATACCAGTTATGATACGAGAATTTTTATTTTCACTAGATTACCTGTTTACCAACTTATTATTTTACAGGGAAAATCAGATTCATAGTTCATGACCAGTAATGTTACAAGATCACAATTCTCACCACTAGATTACCAGTTAATAAACATGGTACACCACTAATAAATTGATTCTGAAGAAAAGAATTAAGTTATGAATGTAGTTACAAAACCAACAAACAGTTTTAAGTTAAATAAAGGATTTTCCTTACAACGCATCAGAGAAAAGATGGGCTAGTTAGGTTAAGCAATAATGGTCTTTGACTTTTCATTTATTAAATACCATGAATTCCATATGGACAATAGAACGAATCATTATCTTATCTCTGCTTAATAGTGTAATGAACTGATTTTTCAGTTTATAGAACACATTTGTTATCATTATAAAATAAGTTGTCATTCAGTCAGCCATGTTTTAGTCTCACAAATGCTCGAAAATGGCTCGACCGATTTGAATAACATATTTATTATTTTGTTCGTTTTGTGATTATACCTAAAAACCATCCTGCTTCTGAAAGACAGGAAATAAAGGTGAAGAGAATTATATTTCTAAGCTCATTGTCATAACATAATAGGACTAGGAATTTCACAGCGTGAAATTCACCTGCTAATGATTGCAAGGTACGCCATACATATTCATTGCAATCATACAACTCCGCAGAGGAATAAAAGTGAAAAGAATGAAGGCAATCAACATGGTAATCTAAAGCGCAGGATCTGTGAAAGCAGTTTTAAGTTACACTAGTACTTTACAATTTATGTCAACACATCAGATCCTTGCTTACGTTTATAAACATAGAAATATACATAACACAACAGATAATGATGATTGGTTATGATAGTAGGTAAAACCAATCCAATGCATGATCATAATCTCTTTTAGCACAAAGGTTTATTATGTTTTATTAAGCACCTGCACATCAAGTAGGTAGTACATAACTAAATGGTTTTTCAACAAGAACTTTGTTTCCGAAAACAAAATAAAACAAAGAATTTAGATGAAAATGATAAACATTTTTTACAATTAACGAAGATAAAAGTTTGGCAATTATGAATGAAAAACGATATCTGGCCAATGTCCACAACGAGCACGCTGACGGATCTATTTCGCGAGATGTTTACAACTAAATTTTGGCCTATTATTGATGACGTGGATGTCACTGACATGTGGTTTCAACAGGATGGTGCCACACAGGCAATAAAACGATGAATTTATTCAAACGAAATTTCCCAATCGCATAATTTCAAAAATTTCAGCGGTTAAGTGGCCAGCCAGATCGTGTGATTTAATACCACTGCATTTTTTTTTGTGGAGCTATGTTAAAGGCAGAGTCTATATGGAGCCAATCGAATCGATTGCAGCCTTAAACTCAAATAATAACATGAAAATAATAAAATGAAAAAAGAAATATGATCATGTGTCTCAAATTAAAAATGAAAAATGTCAATGAGTTAAGTCACATTGTTTCAAAAGGACATAATAAAATAAATTAGTCAAGAATTAAAATATCATATTTTTCACAAAATTTTACTAGTGATGCAAGAATACTATTCCATTTGTCACGAAATAGATCATATTCGGTGTTAGCGTTAAGAAATTCATTGAGGACTGGACATGGAGGTTCAGAGAGCGACAGGGGTCTAGGTTCGCGCCACTGTGCGACTACGGGGAGTGGTGATGAGGTTGAGTGTATGGCTCTTGTGCAAGCCCTGTGATATACCTACGTATTTGTAAGGCACATACAATGAGCACAAAAGATTGTCAAGGCTAGTACAGTTGATATTTCCTCTTAAAATTTTGCAGCTGATATAGAGCTGATCAACGGACCTTCTAACTTCCAGCGAGTGAAAACTAAGCTTTCCCAAGGGAATATGGTGGGATACGAGTGAAGAAGTTTACTCGTTTACAGATACCGCGATAATGCCTTTTGCAATTTTTCCAGCATCAAAGTGTATGTCACGTGAAACTGGTTCCAGACCGCCGCGCTCGCCTCCAGCTTACTCCTAACGAGAGTGAGTGAGGGTCATTAAATTCATGTGCATACCGCAACACCAAACTAAGACGTAAATTAATGATCTGCCTGAAACTAAGACGAATATTAACATATATTAATGATCTGCCTTGCATGGTCAAAGATTTCTGCGATATTGTTTTAATCGCAGATGATACCTCACTGTTTTTTAAAGTAGATAGAAAAGACAGTGAACTGACTCATGTAAATAATGTATTATCTAAGATTTGTAAATGGTTCGCCGCTAATAATCTTCTCCTAAATTCAAAAAGATGAAATGTTTAAAGTTTTCTTTACCAAATGTTCCTTATGTTGAACCAAACATAAAGCTTGGCCCAGATAAACTCCCTATTGACAAAGCGACAGTCTTCCTGGATCAAAATGGATTCCATGTTACAGTGGGATCCACATATACACGATCTCTCCGGAAGACTTAGTTCTGCTGCATATGCAGTTCTTAGGATAAGACAGTTAACAGCTACTGCTCGCCTAGTTTATTTCGCGTACTTCCACAGTATTATGTCGTATGGTGTATTGGTGTGGGGAACTGCTGCTGAGATAGAGACAATCTTTATCATACAAACGCGTGCAATTCGAGCCATATATAAAATGAGTCCTAGGGAATCTCTGAGGGATCTTTTTAAAGAAAATGATATTTTAACTTTACCAAGTCTGTATATATTTGAAAATATTATGTATGTTCGTAAACATTTGAGCAAATTTAAATTAAATAGTGACAATCACGATTACAATACTAGGAATAAAGATAAAATAGCGATGCCAGGTTTTAGATTAGCAAATACAAATAAAAGGTCATTCTTAGGTAATTGTGTGCAGTTTTATAATAAAGTTCCCAAACATATTACAACGCTCACAGAAGGGAAATTCAAGGTGCACGTGAAAAACATATTGATAAAAAATCCTACTACACAGTTTCTGATTACTTAAACGACAAAAATGCCTGAACAATTCCGCCTCTGCCAAGCTATTGCCTGTCACCTACATAATTTAAACAAATATTGTAATAACTCTATTATGTAATAAGTATGTAACACATTGTTAAAAGATGTTAAAAAATGGCCCCGAGTTTCTTGCCCGTTCTTCTCGCAGTGGCTCTATACAATTTATTTGCTGAACGTGGCAGTACAATGTAGAATATTTCAATACTAAAATTTGTAACTGACCTACATTGTACTGCCACGTTCAGCAAATAAATTGTATAGAGCCACTGCGAGAAAAACGGGCAAGAAAATCAGGGCCATAGTTTTAAACATATTTTAACAATATTTTACATACTCACTATTTAATAGATTTTGATATAGAAAATCTTTTTTTTTATGCCTGATAGGTTAGCCTTTGACCACTATCTCACTTGATGTTAAGTAATGATGTTGTTCAGGATAACCTAGAATTACTGGCTCTCAAGGATAGCTGCTGTAACACACTTGGTAACAGGTTTTTTTACTTGAGGATGGTAGCTAGCCAGGCGGGCATCAGCAAAATGCCCTACCACCATGCTATAACGACTGCCATCCTTTTTTTTTTTTTTTGTACGTGTGGAAAATGCATTTACGCATTCCCGTCCACCTCAGGGGGGGTGGCGCGGGATATGTCGGGCTCGACACCAACTACTCCCACAGCAGCAAGTGCCCCTACCGACTAAAAACCACACGATCTTCCTGCCGGACGCATTATGCCAGGGCAACGGGAACGCTTGTGAACTCTACCGTGGCCCGGACAGCGTCGGCCCCTGGCAGGGCTCCGTCCTCGTGGAGTTACTCCTCTTCTTCATCTTTGGTGACGCGTGGTAACACCGCACGTGCCTACTCGAGGTCTTTGGTGTTTAGTGTGGCGAAGGACACCCCCATGTATGTCCATCGCCAAGGCCTCTGTTATGGGGGTTGGAGGAGGGTATGATATACCCTCCTTCTACGCCCGGGTCTCCGGGTGCGGATAGGGAGTGTGGAGGAGATCTCTCTCTCCCTCTCCGCAATCTCTTTCTGCGACATAACCTTCTCGCAGAAGTCTAGCCCCGCGTTCCACGACCTGTCACTTTCCACCATGGCCTTTACCAATGATGGAAGCGAGAGGTCGTCCCCCACTACTGCGATGAGCTCGCGGCGCTCACTTTGCCACGCTGGGCACTCCTCAAGAGTATGCTGCGCCGTGTCTTCGACGCAGCCGCAATGGTGGCACCCTGGTGTCGGTTCCCTTCCGGCAATACGGTGCAGATACTTTCCGAAGCAACCATGCCCCGTCAGTATCTGCACCACCCGGAAGGTTAATGACCCGTGCTTTCTGTCCAACCAGTCTTGGAGGACTGGTCGAACGGCCTCGACAGTCCAGTGGCCAGCCCGTGGTTGGGACAGCCGCTCCATCCATTTCCCGATAAGGGACTGCCGAGCATGGAATTTCCATGCTTGCAACTCACTTGGTGAAGGAATCTCCCCGCGGATACGAAGTTGCAAGCGCCACTCGTATAAACACGCGTGGACTTCGGCATCCAGGTCCCACGGGGGAGACCCTGCCAATAAGCACGCAGCCTCGTAGGAGGTGGTGCGGTACCCACGTATGACCCCGACGTCCATCATTCTCTGAGATCTCCTTAGCAGAGTGACGTTGTGTGCCGTCAGAGCATCCACCCATACGGGTGCCCCATAAAGGGCCATGGATCGCACCACCCCCAAGTACAGGCGGCGGCTGCTCGCTCTCGGTCCCCCGATGTTGGGCATCAGCCGCTTTAAAGCAGCAGCTGCACCAATGAGTCGGGGGGACATGCGAGTGAAGTGCTCGCGGAAATTCCATCTGCTATCGAGGACGAGTCCAAGGTATTTAATCGTGGACTCGACCCCGATCTGGGTCTCACCGATAGAGATGTAGGAACCCCTTGGCGGCGCCCGCCGAGGGCCGTGAAAACATACGGCCTCCGATTTGTTGAGCGCGACCCGGAGTCCCAACAACCCTATCCTGCCGACAGCAAGGACCACCGTTTCCGTGGCAAGACGTGCAGCCTCCTCGAAGGTCTCGCCCCGGGCAGTCACCAACGTGTCATCTGCATAGCAGATCACGTGGGCGCCCGGATTGAGATTTGCCCGCAATACCCAGTCGTAACCGATGTTCCACAGAAGCGGTCCGAGAACCGAACCCTGTGGAACACCGCACGACATTTTCCGCCTCTGTTCCACCCCTCCATGGTCCTGGTACGATACGTATCTCTCTGAGAGGTAGGTCCTAACAATCCGACAGAGGTAAGGAGGCACAGCATGAAACTTCAGAGCCTCCCTGACACACGTCCACGGCAAGGAGTTAAATGCATTAGAGATGTCAAGTGACACCGCCAGCATAACCCCGCCGTGGGAAGTTGCCTCGTCAGAGAGGGCCCTGACGCGTTCGATGGCATCAATGGTCGAGCGACCCACTCGAAATCCGTACTGATGGTCGGATAAATTGGGGCCCACCTCCCCCAGGTGTTTCGTGAGCCGACGGGCGATGACTCGCTCAAAAAGCTTGCCGGCCTCGTCCAGCAACACGATTGGGCGGTAGGCGGAGGGAGACTCTGCGGGGCGTCCAACCTTCCTTAAAAGGACAAGCTTGCCCGTCCTCCACTGAGACGGAAATTGTCCCGTTTCTAGACAGGCGTCAAGTAACCGCCGGAACCGGTCCTCTAGGGTCCCGAGAGCCAATACTAAAGCACGCCCAGGTATGCCGTCTGGACCTGGGGCCTTATTGACATTCAGCCTCAATACGGCCGCACCTAGCTCTCCCTGCGACACTGGCGGTATTTCGACGTCCTGTTCCCTCTGCTCTCCTCTTTCCTCTAGCAGAGGAGCCATATTCGGAGGTTGGTGTTCGACACTGTTAGGAAACAATGCTGTTACCACCTCCTCCAGCAGTGGGGGTTTGAGAGTCTCAGTTAGTGGGGGAGCCCAGGGACGTAATTTCCCCCTGACCGTCTTATAGGGCCGCCCCCACGGATCTTGACTGAGAGTCTCCAAAAGCTCTGCCCTTGCTTGTAATTTGGCATTGCTGATCGACAGCTGAAGGGCGATTACCTTGGATCGGTAAGCCTCGTACAGTTGCCTCTCAGTCTCCTCATCCCGGTGCCGCAGTCGACGATGCCTAGTATACTGGCGTCTGGCCGTTACGCACTCGATCCTAAGATCGGCAATCGCGTTTGACCACCAGTACACTTGCCGCTTTGGAGGTCGAAGTTTTGCTCGGGTCATGCCAGCGTCGCAAATTTGCGACAGGGCGCCCCGAAACCACTCCACTTCGAGCTCACCTTCGACCGGCCCTTCCGGAAAGGACTGCCAGGCTTGGACAATGGGCATCTACTAGAGCTTCTCTGTCCATGCTCTTAAGAACCCATCTGGGTAAATTCGGGGAGTTACTTCCTAAGCTTCTAGCGCTAGGAGTGTCTAAGGATGCAGAGACCTCAAATCGAACATATAAATGGTCGGATGACGTCTCCACACCCTCCAGAACTCTCCAGCCCAGGACACGGCATGCAACAGAGGGGGACGCAAACGTGACGTCCACAATGGAGCCACCGTTATGTCGCACGCACGTGTTCGCTGACCCTTGGTTCAGAATCGAAAGACCCACCATTGTCGCCCACTCCTCCAGAGTCTCACCTCGTGCATCAGTCACAAGGGACCCCCAAGCCCTAGATTTAGCATTTAGGTCCCCCGCAACTAGCGCTGGACACGGTAGAGTCTGCCCGATAAGGGTCCCTACACTATCCAGAAACTGCTCAAACTCAGCGAGACTCCTATTGGGCGAGAAATAAACCCCGATGAGGACCATTCCCTTCCATTTCACTGCAGCGTACCCCCGTCCTCGCGCAATTACTGGAAGGGGTCCGGCAACGACTGCCATCCTACGACAACAACCGGGACCGACGGCTTAACGTGTCCTCCGAAGCACGGAAACGATCAGTAGTAATATCACTAGCGGTCACCCTTCCAAGTCATGACCGCGGCGGACGTTGCTTAACTTTGCTGATCAGTTCAGAACGGCTAAGCAAACTTCGCTAGCGCTACGTGATCATCAGACAAAGGCCGTAAAATACTATCAAAATATTGAATAAAAATAAAGCCTTATTATTCTACAAATATTCCTTGACAGTTGATGTTCCAAAAAAGATAAAACAATCTCAGCTCTCCATTTTGAGAAACCTTTCAAAGATATAAAAACAAACAAAGCAGAGAAAATGTTTTCAAAGTAAACTTTAGGTATAACATAATGATTTTTCGATTTATGAACAAAAATAAAGCTTCGCTTATCTCGGGGTCTTCCGATAAAATTATTAATTCATACACTAGTAACTGTACTTAAATTTGCGTTATGTTTATTTATTATTGCATACAAAGTACAATAAAGTAACAGGATTAGAGCATAAAGTATATTAACATATGTTATTATTTCTATGGGTCCAAGTTTACTGCAGAAACTCGTCTTGAAAGTAAATGATAGCGTTTTATTAGAGCGAAATAATTGTGTGTGTATTTTTTAATTAACTGCATTAAGTATGTGAGAGTTTATAGCCATAGTTTGTTAGATTTTTTTTAATTTTTTTTTTATTGATTATAGGTCTTGATGTTCCTCTGTTCCCAAGACTAAGAAAACGGCAAAAAGTAAACTTTCCGAAGTACCTAAGTAGTCAAGGCAAGTTCTGTAGGCTGTAACGAGTTCACTTTGTTTTGTGGCTATCTCGTAAATTACGAGTCTTGCTTTGTAATTGTACTCAGTTGATAAACTTGTTCAACTGTTGAAATTTCACTTCACTAATGGATAAATGAATATTCCTTTACTGCTTAACCAATTTCGTATATTTCATTTGTTTTTCTTTTGGTCGGAGTGTGGGCCATCAATGACCTTGAGGTTGCCTCAATATTTTCGTTGTAATAACTGTAGTTTAGTAACTTGCCGTCGGTAACTGAGAACTGTAATTACCGTATTAAAATTGTCTGGCAACTAGCAACGAGGGTATATAATGAATTGCATCAAACGGAACCTAGTACGAGTTTTGTAAAAAATAAATCATAACAAAACACTTCTCAAAAAATCTGTGAAATTATTAACTATTCGACGGGTAATGTTGTTGCACTGCAGTTTGGATGTTTTGTTATAATATAATAAATCCTTTAATGTTTTGGAATTCAACTCATAAAATAATTTTATTATATTTTGAGTGGTTTCGAAATTGTTAAACTTTTAATAAGATAGTGGTATATTTAGGTATTTTTGTTTGTTTGTTGGTTGTTTGGAATTCATTACTACTTACGTAAAGAGATCGTCAACCTTAAAATGAATTATAGCCTTGTTTATCATAAAAATTTTTTTTTTTGTGGTAGCTCCTATACAAGTGGTGTGAGTATGAATTTTTTTTTCGTCGTCTATCCCATCGAATGGGGTATCATTAAATAGGTCTCTTAAAATGACTCAAGGGTTGCTAATACTATTTTTCGATTTAATGCTCCATTTACGAAATATTCAACTTTAAAGTGCAAATTTTTGTTTCAGTAGGTCCCCCCCCCTCTAAAACCTGAACTGCAGGCTTGAAAAGTCTGAAAAAATTCATGATGATAGTGCAGTTCATGAAATTTCAAGGAAAATTATAGCGGTTAAGATAACTTTATTACTTTAGCAGTAATAGTCGTTGAACTTGGGTATTAGATAATTTTGCACCAAATACAAAATCCTTACAATAAATCCTTTTAACTTACTAAGATGAAGTACTGGAAGGACTAGAATCGGTATAGATAGTTATGTACTATAGGAAGGGGTGGAAGAGGGAAAGGGGGGTTGTCGCATCCCCCCATAGGGGTGGGGGATTACGGAAACTATTTATTTTAATATTATTAATAATAAAAAAAATGTGAATCTACATATATTAGAAGGACTTTAGGTATGGTATATATGTAATATTTTGTGCAATGGGGAGGGAGAGAGGGGGCGGAATATTCCCCATTGATGAGAGGATTACCTTCTACCTATAGTGTTTTTTAATACTAATGAAATTTCTCAAATCAGCTTCTTCTTCTTAATAATAATTAATCATAAATCACAAGCACGAAAACGTCAACAAAAATGGTTAGGCTTAGAGACAAATGAAAAAGAAAAAAATAGAGACAATTAGGAGTGAAGTAATTCACTCCTAATTGTCTCTACCGTTACTTTTTATCGTCAAATGATATTAAAACATATTTTAAGTTTTTACATGCCGATGACCTGAAAATGTATCATTCTATATATACTTATCAAGCCAACTTAATATTCCAAAAGGATCTGGGCAGATTATTAGTGTATTTTATTAAAAAGAATTTTAATCCTAAGACAAAAACAATTAATTTTAAACAAATACAAATTAATTTTATTCCTCCTTATTGTGATACATTAATGATGAGTCTATGACTCTAAAACTAGGCTGGTGGCCTGTATCTCAAGAGTCAGATCCTTCCTGGCTTTAGAAAATCTTTAACACATCAATATTTTTTCTTTTATATATACTATTTAGTAACAATTCAAAATTGAACCAATACATTGAAACATATATACATATAGCAAAAATAGTTAACGAAATTGTTTTTATTCGAATTAACGTCATTTTGTATATGTTTAATAATTAATATTTACGTGTAGTCATTGTTCTGTTGTGTAGTCTTGGTGTACGAGTTTAAGTGAATGTTTGTGAGGAATTTGAAAGGTGTATGTGTCGATGCGTGTTTCTGTATGTTTGAGTTTACGTGCAAGGATTAAGGAATAATATGAGGTAGTAAATTAATCGTTAATGTAAATATTCAAAATATAATAATAGCACGTGGTTTAAAATATTTAATTTTGTCATAAGGTCCTCAAGTAACTTCATCAACGAATTAACGTATTTATTGCATAATATTAAACCATTATGAAGAGCTGCTAAACAAATAAAAATTATTGAAATGAAACTCTAGGAGGCAACAATTAGATATTCTGTATCATAAGTCATAACAGATATGACTGTACAAAGTTGATCGATTAGCTTCAGTATAAGGTACTTTTTAGACCTCATCCTCGCCGTCTCATAATGATTATTATAAATAAGATTTTTTTATATTAGGAAAATATTGTGACTCTGTTTGTTGGTTCTTGAATATATATGCAAGTCCCTTCAGTGTCGTTATATAGTTTACACTATATATAGATATATATACATATATGTGTAAACTCAAGGGACTGTGCATTTTATGGCGTTATAAAGAGGTGTTGTTAAATGGAGAGAAGAAAAAAGTTTGTGAGCAACTAAGAAACGTATAGATAATCCATGATTCCTACTTAATCGTCACGGTCAACAAAATTCTACACGTGCAAGCAATCACAATTTATAAACAAAAGAACAAATTGCTTAGAAAGTTACAAGTGGAGAGATAAAAAGAAAAAGAACAACAGAATTATTCTATATTATAATAACGGGCTACTACGGAACCCTACATTGCGCGTGGCCCGACACGCGCTTGACCGTTTATTTTATACTATATTAAATTTATTAACATACCTTTCGTGAATTATTATATTTTTAGGATTTGAAGCACTCTCAATTGCTTAGTGAAATAGATATTTACGAATTGGCAGAACCCGAAAGTTTTACCTATCGCCATGATCGCCTTTTCTGGTAAGATAATATTGTTGGTAGCAGGTGATACACGAATCATTATAACTGATTTAAAAATCCAGAATGGTATATCATAGTAAAATATACAATACAATATTTGAAAATCGCTTCTTTCGAGCACACGAATACTAGTTGTCAGGACATACAATAGACTTAGACATGCCGTCCTCTATAAAAACAAATATGGAATTAGATCCTTCCGTCTTGGACGCCAAGTCTTAGGGGCATTCGGTGGGTTAAATCAGAAGACATGACATCAAATGCAGCAGGAGCTGTGTACACGTTAGTTTACATCTAAGAGTATCGGTACAGGGTTGTCTCATTTTACTAAAGGATGATTGACGACTGAGATGAGTAAGCATAACATTTACGAATACGACTTCGTATACGACTTAATTTCGTATTCCCCTGATTTTTCTTCCAAAACTAAACAACATTCAATTATTTTATGGTATTACAATTTTAAGAATGAATGTATCTACACATTTTTCATATTCTTTTTCGTGAATTTTTTTGATGTTCCGCTCACGCATCGTATCCTTTTAATTTTATCATACGAACGTGGTGCCCGTCTTTTCGTACCTACTTTCGACGTGTTTCGGTTTGTAGGCTCATTGTTCCAAAACTAAATGTTAAGAAACGTAATACTGACTTACAAAAATAACACTTTCTCAATAATAAAACATTTGACGAAAAAAGGAGGAAGTTTTTACCAAAGTTAGTTAGGAATGTGTAATAAAAAATACATACGTAAATAATAATGGTGGCTTGCAGAATTTTCTGCTAACCATTAGTTTTACTTATTATTATTAAAATCATCTACAGTCATAATTTTGAACACATTATGTTGATGTAGATCAACGTGCTGTAATCAAAATTAAGATTAAAATAAGTACAAAAACTTAGTTTTACGTATTATGTGTCTGTCGTACTGATTTTGAATAAGTATATCAATTATTTGAAATAATACAATTTCCGCGACATTCTGTTATTTAACGTCGTTTCATCCCAGTCAGAGTATATTCCAACGCATACGAGTATATCGTCTAAAAATATAAATATTCTAAAGAACGATGAAAGGAAATACACTGTCTTAAAAATTATATTTACCTAAACGATTAGTAGGATTAATGATTTTATATTGCAATTGGTTTAGTACTTGTAAATGATGACGCAACCTTATAATTTTAATATTATTATGTTTGCAATAACGCCTGCTATGCGAATTACATTACAAAATTGCAAATATACGATAGGAAAAATTTAAGTCATGTTCGAGATTCAAACCCGCGTCCATCCACCCCTTTAGCCGGGGTATGCTCTAACCAATTGAGCTAACATGACATGACGTCATTACTCAAATCTTTCCTATCGTTCTTTAACCATCGTATTGGGATGGAGCGACATGTATAGTACCACTTACGTTGTACTACAAACAAGACCAATTTTGCAATTGGTTTTATACCTGTAAATGATGAAGCAAACTTATAATTTCAATATTATTTGCTATGCGGATTACATTATAAAGTTACAAATATACGATAGGAAGAATTTAAGTCATGTGCGTGATTTGAACCCGCGTCCATCCACCCCTTTAGCTGGGGTATGCTCTAACCAATTGAGCTAACGTGACATGACGTCATAACTCAAACCTTTCCTATCGTTCTTTAACCATCGTATTGGGATGCAGCGACATCTATAGTACCACTTACGTTGTACTACAAACAAGACCAATTTAGCAATTGTTATATTTGTAATTTTGTAATGTTATCCGCATAGCAGGCGTTATTGCAAACATACACAAAATTTGTTAAATGACAAATAGCTAGATTGAAATTGGGGCAAGAAATACTCGTAAATATGATGAGTATGGAAGTCAGAATTTTATGTGTAATTTGTACTCAAAAAACCTGACTAAAATAGCCAGAACAAAACTAAAAGTTACTGATATATATTTTTAGGAAAGGGAAGACACTGCCTATAAACATTTACGTACCTTGTTAACCATCATTTTAAATTATTTTTTTAATAGTTTTTGTTCAAGATAAAATTATACTCTAGGTATATAAGTAAAGCCTTTTCCGAGCTCAGTTCCAGTATTTATATACACCACCTTCAACCACATCATTAATTTCTCAGGTTTTACTGTAGTAAGTTACTAGTCTATCTATAATAGAAATAAAAGTTCGTAATGGCCTGATAGATCTAATCTAAATAGGCCTAAGCAAGTTTATAAAATATTTTTTTTACTTCAAGTGGCTTTTCAAGGTTTTTTATTTCTTATTGAGCATTCCAAGGAGATTTATCCAAACATATGGCTGGCCATAAAACCAGAGTCAAAACATTCTGCAATTATTATTCGTTGTATTATATTGTGTGTTGTTAGCGAAAACCTAGGTTTGATAATGTTATACAACATTCAATTTTTGTGTTGTTAGAAGGCATACTGTAGCGACTGTAATTAAGTAGCATAAGGGTGCTAAGATGTACAATACAGCTAGGAATTTTCACACATGGTTTTAAACTTTTAAGCGATGATTGGACTTCGCAGGTTGGAGGCAGTCTTCAAGCTACAATGTTGACCCTTTTAGATACTAATAATAATAAATGTTTATTTCCAAAAAGTAAATTTAGAAACTCAAAAGATCAAACAAACAAGAGGCATGGGGGCAAAAAACCTTTCGCATAATAAACGTCATCAAAGCTAAACTACACTGCGCTGAGAACCAAGTACGACAATCAAAAATACAATCACCTACCACATAATTTAAAAACTTCTTCATCACTTACAGACACCTTGAAACAATAGCTACTTAATTAACAATCAACTGCCTTATAAAGTAAAGTTGCAAAAGTCTGTGAAATTTCCTTGAAGTTCAGCTAACAACTTTGCAACACACTTAGCAACTGTTCCCTCCGTCATATCCAGTACACGTGTTATCCTATACTCTACATGCGAAGTTAAAATGTTTCACGAAAGTTCAAACACAGATTCAAAGATAGTAGAGTTATAGAAACTTTCGCGAATGAGATTCATATTTTACCTAAACAACGGGTCTACCTATTCCCCTCATGACAACGGTCGATCTTACTTGATCTAAATGTCAAAGTTACACAAAATTAAGTTTTGACTTAATAAAGTGCTAATCTTCGAAGAAATCAAAGAGAAGCAATTTTATTTGCTGTGTACGAAATCAATTCAGCCGATTTTCCTCGTATCAAAACACGTAAATAATAACTAATAACTGACCGCCATTCCTTGGATCTCTACCATTTTTTATCTCCTTCCAATGTCTGGAAGATATTGCTTTTAGCGATAAAACCGCCAATTGTTACATAATTTTGAATCGTGTTTCTGCTTAAACTATGTTTAAGGTGTTTCAATAAATTGTATATCTATCTAGACTGCAACGAGAAATGAATAAAATATATTCTCTAACAGAACCTTACGTTTCCTATTATTTGAAATAACTGCTAATAAAATACAACACTGACGAAATTACTTTGCTGAGAGTTTGGGCCTGGATTATAGCGCTCAGGTCCTGAACTTATTGTAATTAACATAAAAGACAAGTACTTGGGACAAGTATAAGTATTTGGGGCGAGAAAACAAACAAATACATTTAACAAGTTAGCAACGTAATATTCCTCCCTTCATCTTGATATTATTATACCTAGACATAAACAATAATTTTTGAAGTTGGTAAATTATATGTCATGTTGTATTTTACCTTTGTCACTTAAAATTGAAACTTTACCTACCTACGAAGGAGTTCACAACTAAGCATCTTCTTAAGAATCACATTTTGAAGCAATGATAGCTGAGGTTTTAAATGTAAGTCGAGAAAGGAAATAGAACTTTCTCCCGAGTGATACATAGTGCTCCATATTGCACCTTCAAGGAAAATAAAATCATTATAAGTTATCTCGTATTTGTCCCAAGACTTCCCAGGAAGTAAGTTCTTTATGACTTCTTGAGCTGTATTTGTATTTTTGGGTGCGTTACCATTATAAAATCGTCACTTTCACAATCAGATAACATTTTGAAAATTATTTGGAATAATTAAAAGCGTACTGTTAAATGAACAATTTAGATAAAAACAAAATTTAACAAAACAAATGAATTGACGCGCTTTTTTTCGTAATGCAGAGAAAGATCAATACCAATCTACTTTCATTGAAAATCGAGTACGAAAGAGAAATCCCACCTTAATTTTCTTATAAATTGATATAAAACCTTTTTGAAATTTGACGACTGTATTTTTTATGGTTGCAACTAAAAAAAAAACAAAAGGACGCTAGAAAGGCAGGTATGGATTTTCGGACAACATTCCTTCACTGCTGCGGAGGGAAGGAATGAAAATCCATATGACTTTTTCCACTACACAAGCGAGCGGGTTAGCATCTTCACTTGCTTAGTACTTAAAATTAACGAAGATTTTGTCAATAGATATGCATAAAGAACCTTCAACGATAAAATGCTTCATATAACGCACTCTTTGTCGAAGTACGCTTTTACGAAAACATTATTCGGCGATAGAAATACACTTCGAAATCAACAAAGGAATCTTTTTTCGATAGAAAGTTTACCAAAAAAACCCTTTGTTGTTAACTTGTTTCGTAAACTATGTTGAATTAATTTAATTTAGTTTATTCTAAACCACCCCCATGTTTGATATCAAAAACTAAAGATAAGAAAGGAATATTGGTAAGATTTTTTAACGCTGGCTGCTGCAGACTAAACCAACACTATCTCTAATCTTCAAACTGTTGCTCACAAAAAAGACAATCACGAACCGTTAAGATATACTTTTTCAAACTAATACATTTTAATTTACCATGGTGATGAATTACGAAGTACTCAGTGTTCATTTCAGTTAAATCTAACGTAAATAATACGTACTTTTATTATGAACGCGATAAAGAGCACATTAAGTTTATAAGTAGACCAGTTGATATATGGGAAAGATATTTCAGAACAGTTTTAAGTGAGGCTTTTGCATTAAAACAAGTAATGAGTATTTTGAGCGTTTTTTTACAAAATTAGTAATGGACGTAGTACTATATGTATAACTATACAATCCCAAAGAAATCAATGGATTAGTCAACAAATTTACTGAAAAAAATAATTCACCAACATTTTCCCCAACAGCAGTTTGCATAATGCCTTTGCCTTTGCATAATAATACTTTTGGTTTAAGGAACATTTGTGCAAAAATGTTCCATTGAAACTTTGAAGCGTCCAAAGTACTGCTAAGCCTCTTAATTATTAAACTCCTTTAAAAAAACAACGGTTGCGTGTTCAAGTACGCTATTCTAAAATCCAATATTTATAATAATATAAACTTAAATTTTATAACTAGGATTCTGAAAAGCAAACGATATGAAAACAAAATGTGTCTAACTTATTATGAAAAAAACAAAAAATAAAGAAGAGGTTGAAGAAAATCGTTTAAAATATAAATATAATAGGCTATGTGAACAATAATCGATTTTATGGGATGCGGTCTGATATGCGCAATTGGTACTAACAGCACGCTCACAGCTGGTCTGATTTGTACGAATGGCAGCAAACGTTTACATGGCTGATAGGCGTGATGTCATCGATGACGTTCCCTATCAGCGCTAAGAGTAGGTAATCACGGTCCGGCGGATGCGCGCCGTGAACACTCCGTGCCGATAGCGCTCTGAGCGCACTTCGGACCAAGCCAATGCTTGCTACGCATCAGTGGCTTAACTGTTACAATAAATGCAAAATGAAACGTAAAAAATCTGAGTTATCTTTTACAGTTGTTTTCTAGCTCGTAATTATATGTCTTAAGTAATCTAAAACTGTTAAAATCCGTACTTTTTTTTTAATGTAAAGATTTAATGTATTTGTTTAGATAGATGGATGAAGTGGAGAAATGTGCAAGACGCACCTCTTTTTAGGTTTCTTTTATATATTCCAAATTTGTTCATCTGCTTTTGTTTTATATTTGGATTTGACAGAGCAATAAGTCTACCACTGAAAACCGGCCTAGTATCAGTAGTTCGATAATTTAGTCCGATCATCGGACTAATATTACTATTTCGTCTCAGTAGTCCGGTGATACAGACAATCGGACTTTTGAGCTCTTTAGTCCGATGGTCATAATATTTATAGTTCGATGATCGGACTATTCGTCTCAGTAGTCCGATGTGACATGTAATAGGACTGCTGTGCCTTTAAGTTTGATGTAACCACACCTAAATTTTAGAAAAATAAAATACGCACTCTGGAATAAAAGACACAAAGAAACGCTATTTCTACCAAATCCCTAGCTCTGTCCCACAGGGCAGGAAACAATGATGGCTCAGTAGCATTGACTATGGACTGCCGCGCAGCAGGTCCATGGTTCGAATCCCGCCCAGAGCTTGAGCTTCACCGCATGGTGGAAGGGCATTTTGCGAATGCCCGCCTGGCTAGCGACCACCCTCAAGTAGAAAATCTGTCGCCAAGCACCTAACGGTGTGTTCCGGCAGCAGTCCTTGAGAGCCAGAAAAAATACAGGCTAATATGACCTAACAACTGGACGTCTCAGTGTGACGGGCACAGTGCAATTCGTCGTTGACGAAATGCGTCTGTTATAGGCAGAGGTTAGTCCACTTAACATCAGGTGGGCCTCGGGCTTGTTCCGTCACAATAACATAAAAAAAATAAAAAAAACAGCACTCACTATTATCCAGCGTTTGAATCAATTTTCCACTTTATTAATAATAATGTGCTAGTTTGGCACAAATGCACGCTTTTGTTTTTTTCTTAGGCTAGCCCTTGTCCACTATCTTACCTGATGATGAATGATGCGGTCCAAGTTGTTGTTCAGGCTACCCTATAATTATTGGCTCTTAAGAACAGCTGCCGGAACACACCGCTAGGTGCTTGGCGATAGATTTTTACTTGAGGGTGGCAGCTGGCCAGGTGGGCATTCGCAAAATTTGCGGTCACCCATCCAAGTCAGGACCACGGTGACTACTACACTACAATAAGGAGCAGTTCTCTTTTGAGTTGTTTATGTTAGCAGAAATATTGGGACATGACCTGACATTATTCTTGGTTATGTTGTATTAAAATTTAGCTCACGTCTCATAACTAAAACGTGGAGATCGCATACTCATTGATCAAAATTGTATAAAAGCTAAAAGAACTGACAAAATAGTTATTTTTGATCACTGATATTATTCAGTATCATCAGGTGTTTCTCTTTGGATTTTAAATCTGCTAGAGTTGACTACATCATGTTGGCACCCTATCTACGAATTCACTCAAATGTGAGTTATGGATGTTAGTAAACAATAGCGTAGTACAGTTTACTTGATTAAATTAACATACTAAATTGCTTGGTTGCTGTTTGGATCCCGAGGATAATTAGAGCAATTAAATATTTGCGTTTCATTTGCCAGCTCTATGTTTGGTTAAAATGATTTGATGAACTGGCAACACCGGAAGTAACTGTGAATCTGGGAATTGAGTAATAAATTATTACATAATACAGTACCAGTAACCATATAAGGACTTTTATGTTTTTTAAATGGTGATATATTTTCTTTATGCCTTGACCCCAATCTTAGCTGATGGTAAGTGATCAAAGATGGTAAAAAGGCTTCACCTAGCATGGATACTGGCTTCAGAAAGGACAGCTGCCGAAACACACCGATAGTAGCTTGTCACCAGATATTCGACTTGAGTGTGGTAGCTAGCCAGGCGGGCATTCGAAAAATGCCCTTCCACTGTAATTGTCTGGGTTTTCAGATTTCCGAAAGCCCCAATAAACGCCACTAGAGGTTTTGGATGGGTATCCAAGTAGTTACTCAAAGAGCTTAATATAGTTTATTTATTTATTTTTTATTTCAATAATTAGAGCGTTAAAATAGTGATATATCATGATGATGATAAATAAGACCATACTCAAATTGGCATGAGTAGTGAAACGTTGCTCATATATCGCATTAATATTGAAGCACTCATTTGCTGAAACAGAGCTTGCGAAGCCGTTCTTAACGGATCACCTGCTAGCCACCACCCTTAAGTAGAAAATCTGCCGCCAAGCACCAAATGGTGTGTGTTTTTCCTTAAGCTAGAAACAGTACGGACCGCCATTTAATACTTTATTTTCTTGCGCAAGTCACATAATTTACATAATTACAGTACAAAGGTTCTCAAATATAACATGACATTTTTTCTGCAACTGACCATCCCATTTTCCTTATAATAAATTGAAATAAAACGATAACTGTGGTTTAAATTATGTAACTAAAGTTGAACATAAATTCAGACAGAGCACATAAAACTGCTAACTCTGACACTGGCACGAAAGTAAACAGACAAACCCAACTTTTTCCGTCGTAGCAACAACGTTCATGATTTGATTAGGGACGAACCTGTGTTTGACATGAGAGGTCGGTCAATAGGGTTTCCAAAATGATGAATGTAAATGAGATCTCTTTGAACAATCACCGATTTTTTCGTATGTTCATTTAACATTTTGAAATATAGGTTATTACAGAATCGCTAATAACAACTTTACGTCTACGACTGGACACACATTCTAAAACATTGTAAATTCGAGTAGGTACGGTCTGACAGTTTTTAAGTTCTATGTCTCGTAGTGAAGGCCTGCTGTGAGCTTCGTAGCTCAGCTACGTACGTAGCGTTGCCACACGTAGCAGTTGAGATTTAGTGACCGCGCGTTTTGTAGCAAAATATATATCTAACTATCCATACATATTTTGATTACTTACTTCGTGTAACTTAAACAAAAACGTAAAGGGAATTTCCAGAATACCTCAACGAGACATGGAGACACATATTACAGACGTACCTAAGGACTCAAATATGTATGGGTTATGAATTTCCTAGTTAAATGAAGTTATGGAATATGAAATATATATAAATACGACAACTGCGAATTGGACTCCGTATTAACTTTTACAATATATTCACATTACGATAATTATCCAATTAAAAATTAATTCTTTTATAGGTCTATTTATGTGTGTATGTTTGTTTATGCACACATTTCTCCGGAACTATTAATCGGATTAAAATCATTATTTAAAAAAATAGGTTATCAATTCAACACCTATGTGTGTTATAATATAGGTACTGCAATAAATTCACATTTAACAATATAACAGTGCTTCCATACAACAATAGTTTCAATGGTATATTTTGTTTGTTTGTATGATGTCCAAGAATTTCTCTGAAACAATAGAATCCCATAATTTATTTTTCTTGAATAAATTATAATTAAATATTAATATCAGTTCTTTCTGAAGATGAAGAGAGAAAAATACAAACTGCTAATTCGAAGAAAATATATACAAAACTCTCGTGTCACGACACGACGTGCCGCGGCATGACACAACAAGCTGCAGTCTCATTGTTTCGAAATAAAGTAATACAAATTCTAGGAATATGGTTCCGTTTTCTAGTTGGTACTATAAGAATTATACTATACGAACTGTTGTTAAGGGTCCCGCTTAGGAGCAGTTCTTATAGTTACAATAATTTCAATATATTTTAATAATTAAGGAAAAATACTATTGTAGGTAATACAGCACGATGATGTGGTGATAGGGATTAAAATCAGTGTTTGTGTAAAATCTTCAATGGGTGAGCGCGAATGTCGAGTGCTGGAGGTAGCAATTAATGCCTCCAGCATGCCAAGTCAGGTACTGAATCCTGTCACGAAGTTCAGTTTACACATGCCTCCATTGACGAAGACTTAAATTGAGGTCAAGAAACTGACTACGGGTAGTAACGAAACCGGGTCACAGTGTATAATCGCGCAGATTACCATTGCGTTAAACCAGCATAATTGTTTATACGCGTAGCTGTTACCCTCACTTCCCACAGATAACAGAGGCAAAGAGTAAACTTTCGCGAATGGGTTTAGTTAACGTAAGTTTTGCTACAACATACGTGCCCACTTTGTTTTGGGACTTGCTTGTAAATTACATAAACCTGGCTTTGTATTGTACACAGTTGCTAACTTTGTATAGTTATTAAACTAATTGTTGAAACTTCGCTTCAAAATTGGGTAAAGGAGTATAATTGTGTATGCCTATTATTAATTTCAGTCGCAACTAGGTTGGTAGGTAATAACGAATTGAGTGAGACTTAATAGACTTGGAAGTTTGTTGAGCGTGCATACATTTCCTAAATATTAAAGTTTTAACTTGTTCTTTTTTCAGTAGCATAGAAATTGCTTTATTTTTGATGAATTATAAATTAATTTTAAGGAATAAAATATCAGACTAAAACGAATAAGACAACAGTCATTTCCATCATAACATTAATATAATTCAGCTCACTTATCCGCCGAGCTATGTCAATGGCTTTCGTTAGTCAACGGATCCTATTGCCTGATTCAATCTCGTAGAGAAACACCGAGCATAGCCCTCTTTATAGCTCTTTGTGTGACTTTGAGCCTACTTCTAAGGCCCACAACTAAAGGCTACGTTTCAGTTCTAAATGTCATCACTGGTAGCTATATGTCAATATTTTACAAGCGGGGATTTGTGTTTTATTTTTAATGTTATGAGACGGACAATTCCATCGCTTGATGATAAGCGTCACGACTCTCTATTACAGTCGTAGTGACACCGTCTTTGTTCTTCGTGACACTTCACTGCACTCGTCGCTCCGAGTTAGTTAATATGTTTCGTTCACTCAGTAATTTCCCCGGTAAAGGGCACCGTAGCAAGTGCCCTTCACGTCTAAACACAGTAGTGTTCGCACTATATCTGCACTACTACCCATGCCAAAGGTAATACAGTGCCTCGCAAACAACATTTTACGCACGATATGACATATTTATGCACAAGCTTTGGTGTTGGTTATATCAAGCATTAACATTTTAAAAATACGTATTAGTTTATCACATATTTTAGTTGAATTTATTTGAAAAGAAATAGTCGCAACAATATGTTTACATTTCTCGATAATTTGCAACATCTGTTCACCATGACAGCACAATGTATGCTCTATGACTGGTCTGTGCCGTTATAAATCACAGTTAAGAGGCGTCATTGTTGCCGCTGACAAAGGTTCCATGGCTCGCGGTAATGGCACGTGCGTGCGGAACCACCTTCCACAACCACGTTTTCCTCTTTGAAAGTAGAGAGTGCGATAAGAGACACCTAAAGCTTAGTTTAATAATATATGACTTCACTTCAAATTTTATTGTATATTCTGTTTTCAAAGCAATTATTTTATAGAAACTGCTATCTCACACAACGATCCTCAGGACGCCTGCCAAGTGATTATGCCAAACCTCCTTTTAATGGAGGAGCTACGTTCAGCAACAGACAATCCAGCCGAAAAAGTATACGCGAGATTATAAGATAAGAATGCAGTAATGAAAATGACTTTTGAAGAAATGAATGTCGAGCGGTAATAGTAATATACAACCCGATAGGTTCAAATTTTATTTTAACACTATTTTTCTTATATTACAATTCTCCAGAACATGTCTCGTTTTTTTCCGCTAAGTTGAGCTGAACCCCGTGTTTTAGAGCCAAGGTTCAGAGAGAGGTTAATATACAGTTCGGGAAGTGAGGAAGGAAGGTACAACACTCTAAAGCTCGGTCCAAAGCTAGATTGGAATCGCCCTTACAAAAGATTATCTTAAAAATACATTTGCTTTCACATTTGCGCGATCAATGGCCTTTAAGATATTAAAGGAAACGGTAAGCGCTTCTCCGTATCACCATACTACGGACCAAATTGAAACATTCTAAGAATTCTTCGCACGAACTAGCTCGTACTAGTGACTACGTTTCAATTCGGTCAAATCGACCCAAATGAAAAGAGGCCAATATAATTTATAGTAAACTATGTTTTTCATCCCGAAATATTGAAATGCAAAATGACAATCTATGTATCCAGATTTTATCTCGATTGACATGATTTTCCCCAGTGTGCCTATGATAGTAAAGCTATATAGCCATAATGATAATCTACCAACTTCAACCAGAGCAAGTAATTATCAACTCAAACTAATAACCAAAAGTTATATAGAATTTTGCAGCCATATATAACGGCGTAACAAGTTTAAAGGAAGATTTATTCGAATATGTTTATTCTTATTTGTTTATTTATATATTTCATCATTTAGATTTGTTAACATAATAATAACTGCGATTGTGTCAGTAACGTGTCTGTTCATTTGTGTGGTCGCCACCACTAATTTAAAAATATAAATTTTGAACCTTTTCAAATTTATTATGTTTAATTAATGTACTTAGTCACTATGCTTGCAGAAATTAATGTGGCCCCAGATAATAATGATATTCACTTAGCTTTGTCGTCAGACAAACGGGGTTTTTTATTACTCAATTTCTTGCATCTATTAATGGAACATTATACAAAGAAATACGATATACACACTGAAAACAATATCATGCTAAATTTTTATCTTTGTTACAAATATGCTAAAGCATAAACGGGGAAAGCCCGCCAATACAGATGAGAGTATAAAATAATTCATGAATTTTTAGCACTCTCTAAAAGAGAATTTAAGAATTTTTGTATAATTGACCTGAAAACCGAGTAAAAAAGATTAAATTAATAAAAAAATAATTAAACCTATGCATGACGTGTGCAATGTGCAGCTATCTATTGGGACGGCGCGCGACGGCGGCGCTTTGTCCTGCTTGCTGGTTCGTTAGTTCACTATTTTCCACAGAGTTTGTGGACGGTTTGTTAAATTAAAACGTCGAGTTATAAAAAAACAACACATCGCGAGTCGTTAACTTGTTCCACAATATGACTGGGCTAATTTATATAGTTGTAATTATGTAATTTATGCTGAGTATTTTATTTATGTTTTATATTTTATATATGCTGAGTATTTTATCTAAGTATATTGATATAATATGTTCTGGCAAGCAGAGTGATTAGAGAGACATAGAATGACTCTCAAGGACAGTTGCTACATCACACCGTTTGGTTCTTGGTGACAGATTTGTCTGATTTTGCTTGCCTGGTTAACCATTGGTACTTAAATGCAGGAAAGATTCAAACCATCGACCACACGCAATTTTTTTTCTATTGTGGGGTCGTGAATGATCACGATGCCCACCTGATGCTAAGCAATTCGACCAAATAATTTCTATTATGATTTAAAATCTTGAATGTAGATATCTAGTCAATTTTCATTGTACGTTGAATGTAGGATACAATGTCAGGTGTAATAAAAAATGTGATATTGTGAAAACTATTCTCTGGTTCTCGCGTTTTCCGCAATCAAGTAAAATATACACCGTGTCCCAAAATTCAACGATAAGCCGGCATCGGTGCATGGACCTACTCGGGAAAAAATAAAAAAAAAAATTATAACTCTTTTTTTTTAATTACAGAGACTTTTATAAAGTTGCGCCAACTTTTAATAAAACTTGCCATGGTAGTGTCCATACTTTTTTTTTTAACCCAGACTATAGAAAGTGCATAGAATGTTAAAATCTATGAAAATTATAAGAAAAAAAAATTTTATTACTGATTTTTGTAAAATAACTACAGACTTTCTGTAATTTTAATGGATTGTGGTAGATAGCCGTCCTTCTTAGGTTGCTAATGCACAAAAAATATCAAAAATATGTCAAAAATTGTGGTCATGGTAGTTGAAAATAGCATAATGGGTATCGAATATCGATGAAATTTATAAAAGTCTCTGTAATTAATAAAAAAAAACAGTTATAATTTTTTTTTTTTTCCGAGGAGTCATGAGTAGCTCCATGCACCGATGCCGGCTTATCGTTGAATTTTGGGACACGGTGTATATGTTGAAGGCATTCCCGAAAGCTTGACGGCCAAGTGTCATACCCTGGCTTTGCTTGCACAACATTTCAGGTTGCTCCCTGCACATGTCTCGCTCACACTCCTTAGAGCATGTTTCGCGGTGCCTAAGCTCACCTTTGTTATAAGAACGGCTCCTACTTGGATGTTCCCTGAGGTAGTGCAGCGATTTGATGACGCCCTGAAAGTGATCCTAGAAGAGACGCTAAATGTCAGACTAGATGATTCGCAGTGGAGCCAGGCCAGCCTCCCTATTCGATACGGTGGCTTGGGTGTGCGTCGTCTGCTTGAGTCCGGTCCCTCCGCTTTTCTTGCTTCCGCGTATGGAGTCACGGAGCTTGTCACTCAAGTCTTACCGAACAATGGTGATGAGATCTCTGTTCCATACGCGTCAGAGGCGTTCAGCGTGTGGTCGGCTGGTTGTCGGGCCGACAATGCAACACCTAGGCCCGGAAGGCAAAGGGGTTGGGATGACATTGTCTATAAGAAAGTCTTCACGCAACTTCTCGAAGTAAGCTCGGGAGCCTCACGAGCCCGTCTGAATGCCGCCGCTGTGTCAGAGTCAGGAGCCTGTTTGCATGCCTATCCTTCTCCACAAATGGGCACGCTTCTGGATAACGACTCTGTACGGGTAGCGGCGGTACTTAGACTTAGTAGTGCTGTCTGTGAGACCCACACCTTCGTCTGCGGCGCCCATGTGGAGTCGGATGGCCACCATGGTCTCAGCTGTGCTCGATGTGCGGGTCGGCGACCTCGGCACCACGCTCTAAATGAGATTATTAGGCGCGCTAGTTAGATGGTAGGCGCCCAGACGGGCTCACACTGGTACCGTGGCATAAGGGTCGGTGTATTATTTGGGTTGCCACGTGTGTGTGCACTTTCACCGCACACGTTGTGGTGGTTCTGGAGCGGAGGCTGCCGCAAAGGTAAAATGCTCAAAATACGCTGATTTAGCCCTGGCATAGGACTTTGTTCCCTTTGCTGTTGAAACAGCTGGCCCCTGGTGTGCCGAGGCCAAAAAATTTATTGCCGATATTGCGCAACGTCTGAGGGAGAAAGGAAGGGACCCCCGCGCTAGGAGGTTTTTGACCCAGCAAATTTCTATTAGCATCCAGCGCGGTAACGCTGCAGTCATAATGGGCACGTTTGGGCAGGGTGCATTGCGTGGGGGAATTTTCGACACATAATTTATTTTATAATTTAATGTTTGTATTTGACCATTACAAAATTGTAATAAGAATTGTACTTGATTGCGTAAAAAGCGAGTATCAGTCGGTTCCTGCGATATAGGTTCACCTAGTGTGGGTATGTCCGCACCCGTGTTCATCTCACACATAAAAATAATAATACTGAATCCGTTTTCATCTCGCTAATATAACAAGAATCCGATTTCAACTCACCTCAGCCTTGCGACCCAGAATAAATAATAACTTAGTACTCCATACCTGCAACCAACATAGAATACTTTTTTTATGTTATTGTAACTGAACAAGCTCGAGATGTTAGGCGGACTACCTATAACAGATGCATTTCTTTTTTATTTCATTTCTCATTACTTCATAGTAGGTATTCATCTCCCGATGATGACATAGGTATAGCTGAAAATTTATATCATAAGCAAGAAAGTTTGTCACTAAAGTAAAATGTGGAACTCTCAAGCACTCTATTAACCTTCAATAAGTAATTTTGTATTCAGTCTTTTTGTATCCCTAAGACTTTTGTTAACATTTTTATTAGAGACTCACGGATACCATGATCTTGTAGAATGGTGCCGAAACCTTGTTACAATCGTGAAGAAATATTAAATATTTTGAACTTCCGTACTTCCGTTTCCACTTTTAATTACTCAACTAATCTATATGTAAGTAGTTGGCCAAGTTGGAACTAACACGTTTGACCTGATTTCAAGTAACGATGTATAAAAAAACATAAATTGTATTTTTATACTTCGATACTTGAAATAAAACTCTTTAAAACTGGGTAAAATAGATTTTAAATACTATTATAATATGTTTGAAAAGCAAATCTAGCGATTTGCTTTTCTTTCCAGAAGGTAAGTACCTTGTTTCTTTAAGTCCTCTTTAAATCAGTGGCATGTCAGGTTTAGATTACGGTAAGGTTTTCAGTAATCAAACCAATTAAGTTCCTTTGGACATTTCGTAATTTGAAAACAAGAACTGCGGAGCGCATAAGCAGAAATATCGAACAAGCCAAAAATATCAGACAAATATAATATATACAATATAATTATGGTAATACGAGTATCACCACCCACTCTCTAGTTACAGTTAGGGTATATTGCTAAGTAATACAACGAATCACGTTTACACTAAGAGTTACGATAAAAGGAAAGGTTCTCTCATAAATATGATAATAGACTAAAGGATCGCCTTTCAGTTTAACGATCTTCGTAACACGACTCGGAATAAAAGCTAACTTGAAACCTTTTTATAACGACATTGACTTGAAACTGTTGCCTCTGCCTATAAATAGTTACATAATAGTAACATTCCTCTTGGGATGGAACCCGCACGAAGCCAACCTGATGTTAAGCGGTAACCTCTGCCAATAACCGATTCATTTCGTCACAGGTAAAGAATTGCACTGCGCCCGTCACCCCGACTGCATTCTTGTTCTATAACGGATACTGTATCGGCCGGACTGTCAATTGCTGAATGCAACCTCCTCCATCAAAGGAGGTTTGCCATAATCACTTGGCAGGCGTCCTGAGGATCGTAGTGTAAGATATCGGTTTCTCAGAATGCGCTGCAGCCCACCCTCCGGTAGTTTACCCTTAGTCGCCTCTTACGACACCCACAGGAGCAGATGTGGGGGTGACAACATTCTAACCCTTGCCGTTAAATATCGTCATAATCTCGTATACCTATCTGTAATTTCGTGTATGTGTGATTTTCATTGAGTTACATGAACCTTCTCAGTCGTTAAATTACCCTTGTTTCCCATCGCTTGTCTTTCCTCGGACTACAAGACGGGCAGGAACGAGGCATCACATCGTACATGGTCGATATTTCAAAAATACGCAATACAGTTTTACTTTATTAGCCGGATGGTCCGGCCTCTTACAGCCTTTCCCAATAAGGGGGTTTGTCATAATCCCACGCTTAGCACGCGTCTTGGGCATCAGTGTGAGACCCCACGGCCCACTATCATAATATTAAACATATATAACAAGTTAATTTGACAGATTTACTTTTCTTGATATTACTGTTATGAATCAGCCAGATTGTGCACTGCTGAATACAGCCTGCCTCATGAAGGGGGATTAGCCATAATCCCCACGATTGGCAGCCGTCTTTGACATCGCAGTTTAAGATATCTGTTCCTCAGAAGGCGCTGCTGCCCACCTTCCGGCATTTTACCTTTTGTCGCCTCATACGACACACACACGTAGCGATGGACTCTTGACCTTAATAATCAGTATTTTACGAATAATTTAATCTAGATTCAGTAAAGTATTCTAGGAAGAACATAGTACAAGGAGTACAAATATCTTCGACTATTATCAACAACCAAACAATTCATTCATTTCGTATCAATGGCTAATTGAATCTAAAATAATGTTGGCCCAATTGGAGGCCACCTCCACAGCCTTGTAATATGCATATTTAAGGTCATGAGGTTGTGTGCAGGTGGTCGGGCACTGGGGACATGACAGTAAATGTGCCATATTTTACTCAGGGGCACCACACTCATATTCCACATAATTTATACATCAAATAAAAAGCCTGATATTTCCAATTCAAAGTTCTCCTGCTATAGATTAATACAGAAAATAAACATAGTGTGCGATCAACCCATACGATAAAGTTAGCAATAACCACCGGCCAACTTCATCAAAGTTCGACCGCAGCGCTGCACCGACTAACCGACAATTAACACGTGAACGTGAACTTTACCACATCCATTTGAAAAACTACGCTAGAGACTTTTAAATTAAATTATAAGAACTAGAACCTTTTTGAATATCGGTAATTCATGGATTAATGAACCGTACACCTAATGTTTTAGTTTGAACATAGCAGATGTACTCTGTTAATCTAATCTGGTACTATGTTATTGAAACGCTCGTAGCGAAGTTTACTTAGCTATTCTAAACCGATCAGCAAAGTTAAGCAACGTCGCGTGCGGTCATGAGTTGGATGGGTGACCGCTAGTGACATTACTAATGAGCGTTTCCGTGCTTCGGAGGGCACGTTAAACCGTCGGTCCCGGTTGTTGTCTTAGGATGGCAGTCGTTATAGCATGGTGGTAGGGCATTTTGCGAATGCCCGCCTGGCTAGCTACCACCCTCAAGTAGAAAAATCTGTCGCCAAGCACCTAACGGTGTGTTCCGGCAGCTGTCCTTGAGAGCCAGTACTTCTAGGTTAGCCTGAACAACATCTTCGACCACATCATCACTTACCATCAGGTAAGATAGTGGTCAAAGGCTAAACTATCAGGAATAAAAAAAAAAAAACCTGGCTGCCAATCATAATTGTGCGTAAACTTCCACGCATGTACTTATTTTTCAGTGTAGTTGTGACGATACAAGCACGAGGCATGAGGCTGATGTTAAGTGGTAACATCTGCCTATAACAGATGGATTTCGTCACATGTGCAATGCGCTCGTCACCCTGAGACATAATAAATAATAAAATAATTATAAGCACATATAAATAAATAATACTATAAACCTTTTTTAACACGCCTGAAATAACTGGTCGAGTCGGAGTGTTGGCCAACGGTGTCTTTTACACAATTACCCACGTAATGGTTTAAAAGATACAAAAATGTAAATTGCAACACATTCTTGGATTTCAATTGTGAGATAAAATAAGTGTAACAAAATAAATTAATATGTCTAACAGAACATTTGGTACAACAACTGGTGGCAAATCTGCCACCAATTGTCGTACGTAAACACAGAATAATGACGTAAGCGACAAACGGGGCATTAAGACGCGACGTACGAAATGCCTCGAAGTTGTTGTGTGGATCAGTTTGGGAAGAAATGCCTCGCAATGAGAAATGGTTGTTCATGAGACAAGGTTCGATCACGTTGTCGTTTTTATGGCTAAAATAATTCAAATTCAAATTTATTTTTTCTCAAAAACAATACAATTACTTTAAAATAAAGAAAAAACAACAGCTATAATATTACAAACACTTGCAAATAAAGATTTAACTTAAACTAAGTGTAACTGTGGGCGTTCTTACCGCCTAACGCGATATAGTTAGTTTCGTTTATTTGCCAGAACTTTGGTTACAATCTTATAAGTACTTAATAATGAACATATAAAATTAATGAACCGGAATATTAAACTACAACTAGGAACACTAGGATTCCCTGTGTCGTGGGAGTCTAGTCTCTTCCTGTGGTACATATTTTGTGTTATTTATTATCTACAAGTATCTACTAACTACTGTTAGTTAGTACCCACCCACCTTTATTCATCAGCTGTGAATCCACTTGCTTACCCACGGAAATAAAGTTACGGAAACAAGGATGATACTTAGTTACATCTAAGCTGTCCAAAAAAAAAAAAAAAAAGGGATCTATGTAACAATCTCACAAACACTGATGACTTGTTTACGTACAAATACTTAAATTAGCAATATTAATAATTTAATGACAATACAAGGCCACGAACACAATCAAAGGCACATTTCACGACAATAATATACCACAGTGTCATTTGATTACATACTTTGTGCTGTCATCTGCTATGTTCACTTATAAAATACAAAACAAAATACTGATAATGATAAAGTGGAGGTAGGAACAATGTAGAAAACATCATCGAAATTATTAATCTAGTGTGCTAGTGAACACAGGCTTGTGTATACTTGTGTGCATGTAACATGCGTGTGAGTCTTGCGGTTAAAGGCATTTTGAAACTACCTTTGTGTATGCATAATAGTTATAAGTGTGGCTGTGTGCATATACGCATGCAATGTTAAGGTGTTACTCATAATTCATGTGTGTGTGAACTTTATGCGATAATGTTGACGGAAGGTGTTTGTTAGAGTTAGGCTGAGTGCACACCGAGTATTAGAAGTATAAAACAAATTATAAATTGCTTTGTGACTTAGTATATTATATTCATAATAGGTTTTTTGTATTATGAAATAGGTATTTGTTATGTTAAGTATGAGTTATATTTAAAAGATAATGGTAATATGACCAGGTAACAGTTGAATGTAATGTATATGTATATATATATATATTATAATTTTTGCATAGTTAATATGGATTTGAATAATATAAATAATAAACAACCTTCACCAATGTTCGTTCGAAGATATAATGTAATAAATATTTAATATAAACGTATTAGAAATATGAAAGGAAAGCATATATATTACAATTTGGTATATTAAAAAATAAATTTATTTTATTAAAGATTAAGATTATTATTGTTGGACTTCCAGTAGTTTCTCAGTTTCATAGTAATTAAGGCCATGTAGCCAGTTTTTAATTTTTTTCTTACATGATGATTTTACACACCATAGAATATTAAGTTGCCTTTGCACCTTATTATATAAATATGGGCAACGAAATAAGCTCTCCTAGCAAATTTAGTGTTAAATTTGGGAGTGTTCCATGTTATGCGGCGCATAGATCTTTCTGAAGGCTTAATAGAGGCTAATGATTGTTTGTGAAATCTTAAGATAGCAGCAAAAATATAGATTTGTCTTACACTTGAGTGTTGAAAATCACTATACGTCAGACGGTCTGTAGGATATCTAATTGGCTTCTTATAAGCTATTTTGAGTATTGCTCGTTGAGCCCGTTCAGCCTTTATTAAAAGATAGCCGAAAGCAGCACCCCAAGTGACAGCGCAGTAGGATAAAATTGGTTGACACAACGAAAAGTACACCAAGCGAATTAGTTCATAATCTGCAACGTGCCTGAGCTTCAAGAAAATGTACTTTAATTTTTTTACTCTTGTACTAACAACATTTATATGATTTTGCCATGAAAGTCTATCATCTGAATGAACTCCCAAATATTTGATAGACATAACATTTTCTAAAACTGGGCAATCGCAATTAGTAAAAGTGACACCTATACATCTGTGAAGCGTAATAGCAAGTGGCTCTGGTAGAGCAGTACGCTGTGATATACTAAATGTCAAGTACTTGGTTTTTGAAGCATTTAAGGTGAGGAGATTATTTTGTAGCCACTGGGAAACTTGTAGTAAGCCTGCTTCAGCTGTTTCGGTGACTAATTTCCAAGTGTCACCACGAAACAGTAAGGCTGTGTCATCAGCAAAAGCTATTATCTGCGCTTGTGGAAGTTTGAGTTGGCAAAGATCGTTGATGTAAATTAAAAATAAGCGTGCTAGGAAGCACGCTGCCTTGCGGCACACCAAAGTTAAGCTCCGCAAGGTCACTCCGATATTGTCCTATACAGATTCTCTGAGTTCTACTAGTAAGGTAAGTGATGAACCAGTCCAAAGCTACCCTGCGTATACCCAGGCAATGAAGATTTTTAGTAGTATAGGACGAGAAACTGTGTTGAATGCTTTGGCCAGGTCGAGGAAGACGCGATTGCAGTTTTGACCTGAGTCTAGTGTAGTTGTAATGTGGTCTACCATTTGTACTACAGCATCTTCCGTTGACCTGGCCGCTCTGAAGCCAAATTGATTTTCAGCTAGGAGTTTATTGGTTTCCAGATACGAGAGTAGCCTTTTGTTTACAATCTTTTCTAGAATTTTGGAGATTGTAGATAGCAACGAAATCGGCCGGTAGTTTGTAGGGTTGCTTGAATCTCCAGATTTGAAAATTGGGACTGCATTTGCTATTTTAAGGCTATCAGGAACAATACCCTTGCTCATACTTAAATTGCACAAAAATGCCAAAGGAGAAGCTAGAACATGCTTCCCTTTTTTGATAAGTTTATTTGAAATATTATCATGACCAGGTGCGGACTCACTTTTTAAGTTATCAATTATTTTCAAGATTTCCATTTCACTAGTAGGGCTAAAGAAAAATGATTTGCATGGCGGCAAAGATGCTACACGAGTACTACGGGCAAGTTCATATTCTGTAGTAGAGTGAGTTTTTAAGATTTCGGATGCTAATTTCTCACCTATAGATGTAAAAAAGAAATTTATTTTATTTAATGAGTATCAGAAGATGATTTTACTAAAGTTGAATTAGGCGGGTTTTTAGTGTCTACATTGCAAATACTTTTAACAGCTTTCCATGTTTTTTTGAGATCCCCCTTACTTTCGAGGAGTATTGTGCGATCATTGAAATTTTTTAGATTTTGTAATATATTATTGCATACGTTTCGGTAAGATTTGTATGCTATTTGTAGACTTTCATCCTTAGGTCTTTTCCTTGCTTTCATGTGAAGAAAATCTCTTTTCCGCATACATTTCATCAGCCCTGCTGTTATCCATGTTCTGCGAATAAGTTTCGAATTCTTTATTGAGCGGTCAGACTTACTTGCTTCAATGGACGCCTCCATCAGATCCATCATCCAGCAAAATGTTATAGAAAGTATCAAATGCAGCAGTGACATCCACCTGGTCATAAAGAGATAACCAATTTGCAGTCTCTAGATCAGTTACTATTTGTGAGTAATTATAGGTTACAGTGTTTTTGGAACCATCATCAGTAGCATCAAGAGTATTTTTAGGATATTTGGCAATCCCAATAATAACAGTATCGTGGTCGGTAACGTCGGCACCACAAACCACTACACGCACAGAAGAACCTGATTTAATAAGTGCGTGAGCAAGACAGGTTTGACCGCGAGTTGGTAGTTGGTGCCCCGGAACAAGCTCGTAGTGAGCGGTTAGTTCAAGGTATGAATCAGCTTTAATGTCAGTAGAAGTCTTACATATGTCTATGTTAATATCTCCAACGAGCAGAATTGATTCAGATCGTACATCAGTTATCACTTTTTCAAGGGACTGTAGAAATAAGTCAGTATTTGATCTTGAGGGTGAGCGATACAGTGCTATGATGGTCAAATAATTTTCTAGTTCAACTACGAGACAGTTGGCATCAGAAAAAGAAGGTTCTTTGATATCTACTTTGATGCCGTATTTTGAGTAAATTACGATCCCATCATTTTGATTTAAGTAATTACAAGATTTGTGGTAAATGTACTTATCAATCGCAATTTTAGGTGAACATTCATCTAGCCAGCACTCTGTCAATATAATAATATCGGGTAAGAAATTTAACCTAGAAATCAGTACAGTCAATTTATCGAAATTTTTGCGAATACTACGAATATTTTGCGACAATATAGTAAAGTTCGCATTCGGATCTCCAATGTAGTTTTTGCACGTGTCAGGGTTAAAAGTAAAATGGTTTGGTATAAGATCAGTTGAATCAAGATCATCCATGAAACTTACGTTATCGAATTTTGAATAATAAGTTGACATGTTTCTGACAGAAGTACTAAATAGATATAAGGTGTGTTACAAAACATACATTTGAAAATACTAAGAAGCTTAGATATATGGTAGAATAAAAAGTCGTTCGGTGTGTAACATGCTTTAGGTTGTTTAGTTGAATACTCGTTTTTAGACATTATAATTGATGGAAAATAGTGTGATGAGGGTAGCTGGCTACTGAGATCAGTGTTGGTCGCCCATAATACTTTTATGATGCAAAGATAGGTTAAAGAAAGAGACGCAAATATTTTTGTTCCTCTGATTGAAAGAAACGATGCAAAATTGTTCGTAAGGATGCATGAGGTTTTCGGTGTTTGAAAATACGCGTATGCATGTGTATGTAAATATATCAGTTCATTTAATAGTTGTGTGAATGTGATGTTGATTGGTTTCGCATTAACAGTGAGGATTGTTATACTAAAAAATAACAGCAAGTTATTTAAATACATATCAATAGTTACAAGGATAACTGAAATATGTAGTTGATTGATAATGTTTTTGTTAGTACGTGATATTAATATTATAAGGTAATTTAGTCAAACCGGAGCCGTGGTCTTAAGGGACCTTATCTGCTCTTCATTCTTCACCAGTATGTACGGAGCTCCTTCACGTTTGCGTAAGTATACTTTTCCATTGGAAGTCCAGCAATAAGCATAATTCTCAGCTTTGGCGAGTTCTCTAGCCAGAAAATGGATTCTTTTTGCATGATTAGTGAGATTTTCTGATATTAAGATGGGATTTTTGTTACGTTGGAGGCCTAGATGAGTAGAGTTTAGTTGATCTTGACGATGAGTTTTGTTATATTTCTTTACTGCATCTAATGTCTTACTTTTGTATAGTGTGTTGCTAAACTCAACTATTATAGTCGAAGAATCATTTGAGCTGTGTGTCGGAATCCTGTAAACGTCACGAAGGTCAGATAAGACGATATTTAGATTTAAAAATTCGGTTAGATCTAAGAAACTGTTGTATAGATCTTCCTTTTTTCTCTTGTCTCTTGAGGCTTGGCATTTGGGACGTTTCTTATCTCAATGCATGTCTTCCTCATATTGCGATCAATTGTTTTGCATTTGTCCTCTAACTCTGCTAGATGTACTATCATTTGTTTGCGATTATTCTCCAGTGTATTTATGTGTTCTTGGATAGTCTTGAGCTGATCAGATAAAATGTCGACACCTTTTTGTAAATGAATGTTAGTGTCTTGAATAGCCGACATTTTTGAGTCTAGACCTGTAATTCGAGCCTCCAATGATTGAAAAAGATCTCTCATCTCCGATCTCATGGCAGTCATGGAATCTATTTCGTCTCCAGATAGACGACGCTTTTTTTCACGGTTTCTAACACGTTCATCTCGAGCAGATTTTGTTGTCTCTGTGTCTGATGAAGATTGGGGCACCGTGGACGGAGGTGATCGAACCATTTTTGGCATTGTGCAGTTGTATTTCAATGCGAACAGTTGGTAATAACAACAAAGTTAAGATGCCTTAAAACAGCAGGCCACACGCACACACACACACGTGGAGCCGGTAGGCCCCCACACAGCAGTAAGATATTGTATAGAATCTATGCTTGTTGTGTGCAATCGTTGAATAGGTAGATGTAATGAATGAAAGTAGACTCACTCACACATGTGGTATAAAGTCTGCCTTCCTCTCCAATTTATGCGGGCCTGGTATTATCACTAGTTATATTTGGAAGATATAATTTAAAAAGAAAATTAAAAAATATAGCGTGGACACGACTGCACTCTTTGGGGTCCCGGGAGGAAGAGGATATATAAATGATATGTAAATAAAAATGTTTGCTTTCTTTATTGTCATAATGTTTTATTGAGATAGTTCCATATATCTATTGGCATTTGCTATAATTGCACATGATTACAGTAATTAGTAGTAGATTATTATTAGTAGGTTTAATTATAATATAACTTATATTATACCCATTCGAATTTCTAACTCCTCCTACTTACGTCACATAGCTGAAAACCAGCGCTTATTGCAAGGACTCTTATATTTGGCATAGTGCTGAGCTGAAGCCCATTCAACACGATATTATGTTCACCATAATGAATAATTGCGTTTGTTTTATAGTATAAATTTAACTTAAGGTTTAAGTAAAGTACATAGGTTTATCCTTCCTTGTCATACATTTAGTTGTAAGCGTTGAATAAAGTATATTTAATTACACTTCAAATTAAAAAAACATATTTGTTTCACCAAGGACAACGATTTCAATAGCATTTTTGTCCCTATTAATGTGGTAGGTATAATCATCATAACAACTGTGCGGTGCGTCTATAATTTATTATTAATAAAAACAGCTAAACATTTATGCAAGGATTCTACGGTCTTGTAATCTATAGTTTGAAATTGTTAGCAAACCAAATTATATAAACGAGCGATCAACACCAAGGGGCTCAACTTTCAGTTAATAACATCATCCAAGTTAGACCGCTCTGTGCTGGTCAACCGGCAATCAACATGTATATACATCGCAACAAATTTCAAAAACTTCTTGCTTATGAACTTCTTCTTCTTTAAATGGTAGTTGGCACTCATTGATAGGTTAAAAACTTCTACAAGTCTGTGAAGTTCGTAACTAGTTTTAGTCAGGCAGTGAACAAGTGCAAGCAACTGTATTCTTCAACAAATCCTAGGTATGTACCGAGTGGATAAGAAAATAATGAGTGTTTATATATATCTTAAGGCATATATATATCTTTGCATGGTGGTAGGGCATTTTGCGAATGCCCGCCTGGCTAGCTACCACCCTCAAGCAGAAAATCTGTCGCCAAGCACCTAACGGTGTGTTCCGGCAGCTGTCTTTGAGAGCCAGTACATCTAGGTTAGCTTGAACAACATCTTCGACCACATCATCACTTACCATCAGGTGAGATAGTGGTCAAAGGCTAACCAATCAGCCATAAAAAAAATAAAAAATAATAAAAGACTTTATATTCGAGAACTATCGATAGAATACCTAATATAAAGTAAATTATGAAATGTATACATATATAGGTAAAAAACTTGTGTAATCTACATAACACTTCACTGCAGACAATGTGGTTGTTATCCATCAAAAGGTAGACTACCGACGGGTGCATTCGACCAGAAAACCGAAGCCAAGCAATTTACAATTATACTTTTGTATAGTGTATTGTTAGTGAATATCTTTTTTTTGTCTTGAATTGTAAGCGTTGACGTATTGTACTAACTCCGCATCGGTGCAACAGCGGTAAAAAGACGATAATAGAGACGATAATAGACTTTATTGGAAAAATAAATCACAACGTAACTCCCAGTAGTCTCTCACAAAGGTGTTTGCAGTCGTTTCATATAACTGCAAATACTACTCAACACCTGCTGGATCACTTTGCCTGAACTTCGGCCTTAATATTGAAGTCCTCTGGGGCTTAATTTGTCTGAACTGAATGTGATTTACTTGGAACGACAAATATAACTTCTCGGGGCGAGAAAACAAACGACGAGTTTTAACAAGTTAACATCGTAATGTTCTCCCCCAAATTCTATTATTAATGTAGACTTGAATTAGGTAATTAAATTGTTGTTAAGTAGGCGTTGTTTGCGTTTGTAACTTAATAACATTGAAACATTACATAATATGTAATTATATATTATGCTCTTCCATATTATGGAAGAGCACCTTACTAAGGTAATATCCGAACGATACAGATTACCGCGAGTATATTGTTTTTACTAGAAACATCGTACTTGGTCTTGGAATAATTTTCTACCTATTTGTCCTTTTTTATCTGTTCTTCCTATATACTCATACCTACTTATAATGAAGGAGTAGAAGCCAAAAAGCCTGTTCGTAAAATAAAATTTTAAAATTAATAGTAACAAATTTATTTGACAACTAGCTGTATCTGCAACTTCGTTTGCGATTATCGTACCTGCTGACTAATTATTTACATTTAGAATTGTTATCTTGTTTATTTACTTTTTTGAAGGTTAGATACTTTGAACTTGTGATAAACTGTATATTTATTACAATATATTATGATGATTATCCCAATAAAAACAAGACAAGAAAAGTTTTTTATTTCTTATGTTAGTTGTTGTTCTATCGTAAAAAACATTAATAAAATCATCAAACTTGGTACTTTTAAAGTGCAAACTTTGTATGCAATAGTAAATTAATTTATATAAAAATCGTCAAGATTTGCGACATATTTGTACTAAAAACTAATTTTGATCATGTTTTTGAAAGAGTGCGCATAGCAGAGATTAATAAAATATATAATATTCTATAGATAATAACAAATACGCTGCCTGATCCGAAAACACGATATGCATATATTTCTCTCTCAATAGAATGAAAACATGAATACAGGTCTAAATGTTTGCGTTTATTTATTAAATCATACATACATATTTTAATTCTAATTATTATATTTTAGAAAATCTGTCGCCAAGCACCTAACGGTGTGTTCCGGCACCGTTAGGTGTTCTTGAAAGCCATTAATTCTAGGTTAGCTTGAACAACATTATCACTTACCATCAGGTGAGATAGTGGTCAAAGGCTAACCAATCAAACGTAAAAAAAAATATTATAAAAATCTTTCAGCACTGTATGTGAAACGAGGTCTCTCCGTACTTACGCCCTCAGTCTGATATTTTCAAAGACCACTTCATATTAAGTATATAAAACACATTTTTATCACAAATAAACTAAATAATACAAAACAATACATTTCTTGATTAAGCCTGTTAACACCTCCGACTACATGATCAGTTATCACCAATGCAAGCTTAGATACAAAGAGCAGACTTATCTCGTTAAGCGCTCTATCCCCTTCCGTCCCACACACTATATAAGTTAATGCTGATGAATCATTCACCTCTTTTTAAAGTTATTGTGACGGAACAAACAAAAGGCCCACCTGATATGTAGCGGTAACGTCTGCCTATAGCAGACGCATTTCGTCACAAGTGCCAAACTGCACTGCGCCCCTCATCCTGAGACATACAGTAGTTGAGTCTCATTTGCCTGTAATTTTACTGGCCCTCAAGGAGTGCTGCCGGAATATACTGTTAGGTGCTTGGCGACGCATTTACTACTTGAGGGTGGTAGGTACCCAGACGAGCATTCGCAAAATGCCCTCTTACCATTATACATTTATTTTTGTTTCGGTGAGTGGCAATTTACGTTTCGTTGAGAACCACTGATTACCTTATACAGGGAAAAGTCTGGTTCATTGCTCCCACCCTCATCACCCTTGTTTACTTTGATTTTGATTTGAATTTTTTATATCTCCAAAAAGTCGGTATACGTCATCACAATTTGTTTTTTATATAAGGTGGCTTGATATGCGGCAAACAGATATGAAAAGTTGATCCGTCGCATAAAACAGTGATTAACTCCGAGAATATAAGGAATATTTTTTCGAATGATATTTTTTCCGCGTGATTCATAGAAATATTTAGTACCTAAGTAATGTACTATAGATACGTTATAAAGTAGAAATACTTTACACGTAACGTTCGAATTTGCTTAAATTAGGGCGTAATAATGGTGAAATCTTTATTTTTATGTGATTTTGTTGATGAACCCTTTGGTTTCTTAGAGACAGCACAAATGTTACTTAACCTTTTTATTTGTAACAAACAAATTGTTCTCTCTATATATAAAGTATTATTTTCTAAAAATTTTCTTGCATTTCGGACGAGGAAATTCAAGTTTCCGTCACGTTGCAGCGCCCTCTAATGCGGACATAAGTCTACAAGTAGTTCGAGTGAATTCTAACTTACTGGCAACGACCAAATTGTGCTACTTTCATGAAATTGTAGTGACTTTGTTTTTCATATTAGTTGATATTTCGTTTCTTTGAGTCGTTACCTTTTTTTGTAATCAAATGCATGCTTATTCGAGAAATTGACAAATTTTCCATATTTGGTGCAATTGCATATTACATTATATATGTTTTATCGTATTATCGTAGGTTTGAAAATATACGTTCAAAAGTTGCTTGATTCAAGCCGCCGTTTCTGCCATGTTTAAAATAGGACTTCCATTTTTTTGAAATTCTTTTATTCTTATGTCTAGTCCTATACTTATAAAAAATTGATCATTTTCGGTCATTCTTAAAAAAATCTTAACAATTTAAACATTTACTGTACCACTTTCTTTGGAATTTTTCGGCGAATACGGTGAACGAATTCTGTACTTATCTCAATGAATAAAGACTTTTGAAGTCTCTTTTCAAGCTTCGAAGGATAGTGCTTTGAAGCTTTCTTTAAAATTGCCTACAAAATCTTTAGCAGTAAATCTGAAAATGTTGAGATTTCATATAAATTACTTTGATATGGGTAAATAATCAGTCAAATGACTTTGTTTTCTAGAATTAATAACTTTGTAGGTGAATCGTAAAATCTTAGCAATCTTCTGACCTTTATCCTATATATGTGGGGTCATTACTATTTGTTTTCTCTTACGACGCTAATGAAACGATATAAGTATTATTAAGTAACTAGCTGCACCCCGCGGTTACACCCGCACAGTGATGGATGATGATGAAAAAAAGTATGTGTTAATCTATCGCCTCATCTACCTCCAAATTTCATCGATATATGGCGATAATAACTTAAACATAAAAGGTAAATAAATACGGTCGCGAGTTTTTTGTAAGACAATTTAAGATAAACATTTCCATTATACATTATATTGTACGTGTGATACTAAAGGTTTCTGCAGCGCACGCGAGATTAAATCACATATGCCCAATTTTTTTCTTACTTAGGTACTTGATACTTATTGTTATATTTTAAATAATTCACACAATACCTTTATAAATTATCGCCTATTATTATACTGATGTGTAAGCTATATTATTATAAAGTTTCATTAAAATCCATTCTGTAGTTTTAGCGTGAAAGAGTAAAAAATATACATCCATACTTACATACTTTCGCGTTTATAATATTAAATTAATAAGTTAAGACGACACAGGAACACGATGATGGCTTAGCAAAATGCCATAGCATTTTGCGTTCGCCCGCCTGGCTCGCTACCACCCTCATATGAAGGGATTCATTGGAGTCATGACACCCTTGGGCCTGGGTCAACACCAGACTTTTTTACCAATTTTATACATTACTTATACGTAAAAGCAGGTTCAATCAGCCTGATACACAAAATATGAGAAATGATTATCGATATCGTACGATATCGTAATAATTATTTATATATCTTGTTGAATCGCGAGGATGTAAAAGGGAAACTATTTACTAACGGATACTTATAAAACACATAATATGTGTCCGTCAGTGACGACAAGCAGATGCGGGAAACCAAACTGTTACTGAACGAGAATTTTAGCATACTCGTATCTGCAATACAGCATAATATAGGCCTATTATAATATAAAAAAAGGATATTCTTCTATCTAGCCTCATTAATCCCAGTTTATTTAGGGTTAGCTCTTCGTATTTTAGCGCCAAAAAGCGTGTGCTCTGCAATTTAAATTTACTGCTTTCGTGTTATTTCTTACGTTCACTATACAAGTGGTTGGTGGTCGACCTCACTTTCCTTCTTCCATATTCAACCCTCGGTTCATATGTCTATCTTTCCTCACATGTCATAACGACCAAACCAGCACTATTTCTTATATCTGTGACTGTTCTTCAGTTTTCAGTTAAACAATTATGTACCCAACTTTAACCAAATTATTGACGTCACCAGCCCAGTGGAGCAATGACGCGACTGTAACTGTGTTAAAATGTTATTTTTATGAGAAAAACACTAAAATGTGGCCGATTTCTTCCGGCAATTCTTTTTGATGTTGGGTACAAAAGGTATGAAATAGTGGTGAAGTGGGTATTTCACTTAGGGTTTCCTCTTTGATTTTTTCCCTCTAGAATGAAGGAGATTTTCTATTCTACTTAAACCGGCAAGCATGTGGTGGGGTATAATATAGGTACACATATGTTTAGTGCCATGTATCTGTTCAAATAAATTGTATATATGTGGCATCGAGTAGCTGAATTCAATAATAATATTAAAGTGCGGGAAGGGATAGTGGCATGACCGTAGTGTTGCGTCATCCAGGCTACGAGTTACACGCGTGCTAACGCCGCAGGATTGTTGACACTTGGTAAGAAGTAAGGTGATCCAATAAGAAATAAATAGGTAGGTATATGTAAATGATTTTGTTGAAAATCTTATTTTCTGAAAGTAGTTGATTTAAAATAATCATTCGCCAATTATGATGCATATTCTTGAAGTCCTTTATTTGACGCAAAAGTCTATATATTATAGCATTTATAGAGAATATAGCCACAATCTGGTGTTAGTGCTATCTGGCTTCAAGCGCGTTTCATATTTTATTGATATGGCGATGTAGTAAAGGTTTTGAATTATCATTTTTCAGCCACATATTCAAGTGACACGTGATTCGAATTTAATTATTTGAGAGCTTGTTTAATTATTTGCTCGTCATATTTTTTTGTATTTTTACTTCCTGGATTGGGTTTATAAGTGTGCATGATTGTGAGTGTTTTGTAAAAAAATATAAATAGTACCTAACACACATTTTGATGTTATATTACATAATACGAAATATCTTTGAATATTAAGCATGAACTTAGAAGCGCTTCAAATTGAAACAAATATTATAATGGCATACAAATATGACATAAAATAAGTACCATAACGCTATGTTTTTTTAAATCTCTCTTACGTGTTCTGACAACCCTATTACGTAAATCTTATTCACCTCTCAGTCATCCTTAATAACCATTTTAAATAGACAATTGAAATCAAAAGTATTTCGTATTTTATATATATAATATAAAATAATATAAAAAATGTTGGTGGAATTCGGCTTTCACTTTGACAAAGTTTTTTTACCGCCTTAATGGCGTTTTAGATACTCGATGTTGCCAGTATACGGAAAAAAACTTACATAAAAAAAAAAAAACTATCTTTAAGCGAGAATACCAGGGATTGTAAAAAAACCCCGAGTTTGTTCAATGATTGCGTAATTCTAAGCTAATATTTCTTCGAACTGGAGGTAGTTTTTGAAGCTCATATAAATAATCATTCTAATTAATATATGTATTGTATGGAAGTATATATGGAAGTATAGTATGGAAGGCGCCATGAATACACTTCCTTTTTTATATTTGATAAATTGACATACTAACCTAATACGTTTTGGCAACTTAGTAACAAAATCCAGCTAAGACAAATTATCATAAAATAAATTATGTCGAGATACTTGTCAAAAGAATGAATTTTGCGTAAAACTTTGTGAAACATTTCACGTTAATTTGTCTCAAAAAAGGTCAGACAAACAACAAGAAAGTTATCAGTTAATTAAGGTTATACTTACAAATCAAGTTAAATATTTCAATTAACCAAGTTTCTGATCCAATATTTCAGAACACAATTTTGTTTTTCTTCATACTATCCTTGGCTCTTAAAGAAATTTTACAAGTTCTTCTCTTCTTCATTTTCTTCTCTTCCTTATCTCGCACTAATTGGGAACAACCAAACACAAAAGACAATGTGTTGCGCGCTGATCTAATCATAATTGTTTTTTTTTTACTATGAATCAATATAATGTACCTGTATTTGTACTTACTTCAACAACATTTAACTTATTTATAAATAAAAGAAATTTGTTGTCTTTATAGAATAATATTCCTATGTAATTCGCTTAGCATTCAATAGTGTTTGAAATGTTATTTAAAAAACATCTAATAATTACATGAAACATTATACTAAAAATTACTGTATGTGCAGTACCATCTAAACGTCATCTAATTACGTATGTAAAAATTCACTGAGTTTAAATATTGTACGGTTGGTTGTACAGTTCGGTAACTTAAAATTTAGAGCTTAATTTTAAGTAATAGGTACCTAATTTTGAACTCTGTCCAATTACTCACAGTCTTAACATTTGATATATAAAATATGTTGTACGCATAGTGCATATGCGCCGAATTGTGTACGTAACCATACTTATGTGTAGGCGCAACGGTAATTTTCTAATTATATTGGTATCATCTTCAGTCTCACGTCCACAGTTGAATAAACACGTGTTTTGTTTAAATTTGTTTTATATTTTAATGAATCCGTGCGCTTGGCAGGCTTTCTTCCTACCCCCTCTTTATATATCTCCATTCAAATATCATCTTAATTCATTCCTCCGTAGCCGCGTGAAGTAATTTTTCACATTCAAAAGATTCGTATGATGACCATTTAAAATTGTTGGTTGACTAAAACAAGATTATTCAGACAGAAGGACGGACTTTAACTTTTACTACTTTTACGATGATTTTTACGTCAAAGTACCTATAGTCGATAAATAAATGCCGGTGGTAGCTAGTGGGCTTTCACATAATGGCGGTGGCGTCAGAAACAAAATCGTGCCCTAACACCGTGCTAATGTCACTAGCGATCATCTATCCGAGTCATGAGTCATAGGCGAAAAACGACTAAGCAATCTGCGCTATAAGCATACAAGTACAGTCTTCTTAAATTAAAAGTTGAGATACTTTACTAATAAAGATCATTACACTTTACCTGCTTCACACATTTTCTGCCTGACGGTCTAAATAATGCGATATATAAAACAGTGTTATTCCCGCAGAATATCAGGAAGTGGCCAAAACAAACTTATCACGATATTTTCAAAGGTAATTTAAACAATAACACTTCCTTCCTTCTGTTCACAAACGCGGCCACGGATTTTGTATTTTGTAAAAGAATTGAATGCCTGAAGGGGAAAAAATAACGATTAAAACACAATACTCCTGGGATTTTTTATTCTGAGTTAACTTGGGCACATTAAATGTATTTTCAATCATTTGCTTTCAGTATTATAAAATAAACTTGGTCATACTGAAAATGGCCCTAGGTACTCGAAATCAATTTCACATATTCCGTTTCTATGTAGGCATTGAATATATATCAAACTTCGCACGCTTTACCTAAAAAACTAAAGCATCATAAATATTCATGGTTACTGAAACATTGCTATGGATCAGCTAAAAGCAATAAAACCATATGCATGGAACAGCCTTTGTTTGCATCGAATATCTTTCCATCGAACGCATGTTCACAATAGACCGATATTGGGTTTACAGATTGAAATGATAAAATGCCTCTCTCGCTTTGTAGTTTTTCATATAAAGAGTTAGTATAAGTATAAATGTTTTATTCCAAATGATTAGATTGTCTTTCCACCTAGGCTAAGCTGGGTGTTGGAAAACTTATATATAAAAATGATTAAATTTGCATTATTTGTTTTTATGTGCACGGCAATTTCAACAAGTTGGTTACATTGCTGATTGATTTGATTATAGACATTATATTTTTCTACTAACTGTAAATAATTCTGATTTACAGGTTATCTTCAAGAAATCACTAACAGCCTATTCCCACCAAGCTTAGGCAACGATAACACAATGCCTCAATTATGGCCCTACCAAGATTATCAAGGGCAACGAAGAAGTAAACCCTGTCCAAAGAGACGTAATAAAAACGATGTTGAAGAACAGTGGATACCTTCATATTCCTCAAGAATAACCAAGCCTCGATATGATAATCCAATTCTACAGCCTCAGGCGCTGAAAAACGACGAAGTCACCGAATTTAAACCTGATGCTGAACCTGTGGACAATCAACAGAGCCTCTCAGGAAGACTTGCCACTGATTTATCAAATATGAAACCATCTTATTTTAATGATGATGACTGTACGGATTATCTTGAGTCTGCAAACGAAAATCCTAGTAACGCCGAGGAAACCGCTATAAAAATAATAAAAGATTGCTTGAAAAGAAAAGAAAACGCTAGCAAGCTACCAGTTTTGGGATCTTCAAGAAGGTCAATGTCAGAAAAGAGCGATGCTGTTTTATTAGACAAAGATAATAATAATAACTACCCTAGACAATTTGAAGACTCTGAATTGTTAGATGATGTAAATGAAGAGATCTCACGTGATGCGTCTACTCAAAATAAAATTGAAGAAAAAAGTGACACTCAACTTACTTCTAAATTGATGGATCCTGTAATAGGCACAGGAATTGCCGTAGGACAATCAAATAACATGTTTTTTAAAGATCCAAGAGTATGTTATGCCTGTAGCACCGCAACAAATCCCTCATGCTGGGAACCAGATAGAAGGACTACTGTCAAATACTGTCCCAAAGAACATTCGTGCGTTACCAAGTCTTTTGGAGTAAAAAGTATGTATTTAAGCAGTTACCACGGACACATAAAAATGAGCTATTTAATTTGAAATATTGTTTCAACTTCAGTTTTTTGCCCCCTGTCTGATACTAATGACTGAAACGTGTTTAACATTACCTATTTTAATTCAGAGCTTTTCCATTCCCAATTATTAACTTTAAATTATATTCTTAACAGATTCCTTGACTGTGATCCGGGATTGTGCCACCAGCTGTGAAGATTCCTCGCTTATAGGCATTGAGCCCAAGTTCACATCTTGTAAGCTCTGTCACTCAGACTACTGCAACGGAGCCATCTCCATCAACACTTATAATTTGTTCATTATTCTGGTAATAAGTATTTTCAAATGCACTATCTTATCATAGAACTTGATTTTGATTCCCTTTTTCACAATTTTCAATATAAAATTAGAAAATCATGTAGATACAAATATCCTTATTATTTCATGGTTTGGTTATACTTAGGTAGTTTAGTATTTTTGAGCGGTACGCGTAGTTATATTTTATGGAATATTGCAAATATAGTGTTTAAGTGCAAAAAGGTCTCATTGTCGTTAATGTAAGTGCACGTAAAAAATATTTTTATATCATACATATTTTAGTTATTTCAGAAATAAACACAATTATGCGAATATACGTTTCCTACACGTAATCTAGTTGTGATTTTTACCATCCAATCATTCTTCTAGTTGGCCTGTCCTACCACTACCGTAGGTAATTGTTTATTAAACACTATTCTTCCTTTGCATCCCTCCTATTAAGCATTTCATTATTGATCCGCGGCTTCGCATGTATGTAATATGGCTATATTACGTTACCGCGAGAATTACTCTGTAAATGGTGTTAAAGGTTATTGTTACAATACGCGTTATTTGAGAATTTAAATAAACATGAAACCGTTATTACGCGCTTCCACGGGAACAACATAGGAAGTGGTTTAAGACTGACTTCAAAAAAAGGAGGATGTACTCAATTCAACTGTATCTTTTTTTAGTTTGTTACCTTAGACCTTTTGACTGGGTGAACCGATAATGATTATTCTTTTATTTTAAATGTAGACCATTGTGTTTTATTTCAACATATTATCCGATTAAAATTCAGGAACTAATGAATCAATTAAATCACCTCCTACATCAACTAGGTACTTAGAAAATGGTTACGAAAGGTATTAAGTCAAAAATTTTTCTACATGGTGAAAGGGCATTTTGTGTATACCCCCTGGCTATCTATTCTCAAGTAGAAATTCTGTCCCCAAATGCCTAAACGGCGCAACACTTACACATTTTTGGAGCCCGTGAGCGTTAAGAGCACGCTCAGCCACTGTGACGGTTTTACTTTTTAATGTTGTTCACTAATTTCATTATTTGAGTCATCATTGGGGATGGCGCGGTCATCAAACAGACTACGGAACTTCATTTTGAAGCGCTTTTAGCTAAGTTTGCTTAGCTGTTCCTAACCGATCAGCAAGGTTAAGCAACGTCCGCCTCGGTCATGAGTTGGATGGATGACCGATAGTGACATTACTGAGCGCTTCCGTGCTTCAGAGGGCACGTTAAGACGTCGAGCCCGGTTGTCATCTTAGGATGGCAGTCGTTATAGCATGATGGTAGGGCATTTTGCAAATGCCCGCCTGGCTAACTACCACCCTCAAGTAGAAAATCTGTTACTAAGCACCTAACGGCAGCTGTTCTTGAGAGCCAGTAATTCTAGATTAGCCTGAACGACATCTTCGACCACATCATCACTTATCATCAGGTGAGATAGTGGTAAAAGGTCAACAATATATAAACATAAAAAAACTGACGAAAGAAGTGCTATATAAATTTGCTTTAAATGGGTTCCAATGGCGCTTTTCCCGATCTGTCTTTGAGAGCAATTTCCCATTCTAGGTTAAACCTGTTTACCTGAATGTACATTGATATTAACAGCCTATATCTAACTCAGACCCTTCACTTAATGGTGACGAAGTGTTAACATAATGACATATTACAGGACCAAATAAAACGAAGTATATCAATCAATTATGTCATGCTATCGTAGGAACTACTTATCGATATTGGAAACACGCTATTACATTTTTAGTCCCTTCTCCTTCGCACAATTGATCCATTGACAGCTTCGATAAAAATACCTATTCTTGATCGAAGATTGACAGGCTCAAGTACGCTCTGAGCTCGCTTTGTTGATAAATGAATTCTTATTTCACTTCACTATTTTTTTTCTTCTAAAATAATATACTTACATCTTAAGCATTTAATTATAGCGAAAATTACTCTCTTATTTATACATTATATATTTAGTTTATATCATATTTATATTTGAAGCAGTGATGGCTCACTGGCTTTGGCTATTGACTGCCGTGCAGCAGGTCCATGGTACAAATCCCGCCTCGGGCTTGAACTGCACCGCGTGGCGTTAGGGCATTTTTACGAATGCCTGTCTGGCTGTATAGCGACCACCCTGAAGTAGAAAATCTGGCGCCAAGCACCTAACGTTGTTCCGGCAGGTGGCCTTGAGAGTTAATAATTCTGGATTTAGCCTGTTTACACCATCGACCACACCATCAGTTTACCATCAGGGAAGATTTTGATCAAAGGGTTATCTATAATGTTTAATTCCTCCACTCAACTTACATCTCAGTACTGAGTACCCTTTCCTAATTATACTACTTATGTTATTCTGATAAAGCATTTAACGTTGTATACCATTACGTATCCATATTTGCAGAGTAATATTTCACCAACTTGACCTCACTCAATGGAAACGACATAAGAAACGCTGCTATAACATTCTGAGTACCCATTTCCTTCGCACAATTGATCCGGGACGGCTTGAGTGGCTCGTCTTTGTAGTTGAATTCATTCTTGTATTATATAAAAGGAAACTTTTCAGGTATAGGTACATGAATTAGTTGTTAAGTTGATGCTGAGAATTTTATGTAGTAATCAATACTAAAGTGTTGCAAAAGATATTTGAAAATAAATACTCTATAGTGATCTCTGATGTATTATATTACATAGCTTTAAGATTTAAAACAGACTTATATGACAATGCAATTAATGTTTTCCAAGTTGTATAACAGCAAAATATTCCAAGTGTTACTAAAACAACTCATAAAGACATGCCTGTTTCTCAGAGAGATGGACAGATACCAGCAGTATGATTATGTACCAAAGTCACAGACCAACAAACATAATTCAAACTTTTAAAAGTTCAATTTAAAAATATTGATTGATTGTAGTAATAAAATATGTCTAAAATATATTCGGTTCACTGACCTCTATTAATACTCTTGACTATGCAGTTGCAAAATTATTATTACTCCTGAAGGCTTTCTTAAGTAAGGTACATAAGGATACATATATAAGGATTGGAAATGTAACTATTACTATTACTACTAATTGGAGGAAGAAATGTAACTATTCATGCATCCATAAGCCAGACGAGGTCATTTTATTGTTAAAAATACTTCCCGGACAATTGTGCTCGCCTCGGAGAATTTTGCCTTCATTTTCATATAAGAAATAATAGTTGCTCACAAAATTACCTGATCGCCAGACAGAGTATTTTTTTCTTCTCAAAATGTAATGATACATTCTCAACACATCTTCTGCTAAGGGTACTCATACCTTCAGAACGTCTAATTTCAGGTCAGAGTACCTTCCCCGAGGTCTTCACTTCACGATACTTCACGTGTTTTGACAATTTTCTTTCTTCCATTCGTTCTACATGTTTTTGTTACACCTTTCTTGACTATATTCGAGAAAAGTATGCTGAGATAACGTCACAATATCTTCATTGGTTTAATATTGCTTTCCTAATATGAGGTAAGTGGTGACATGAGGCAACAATATTTTTCAAAATCAAACTTACTTAGAATCTCATCACAATGGCTTGAAGCCTTTGGGCTCTTTTGTCATATCCAACAGCCAAAGATATATTAATGTCTGCACTAACACTCCACTAACAGCCTTGTCTGTTAGAACACTCAAGTTTAGACAGATTCAGATGTTTGTTTTTCATATAAATCTACGATTGGTTTGTGCTCCAGAGATGAAGCTGCGAGTATGATTCGATCCATTGTTATAAGCCTGCTGTTATGAGTTATGATGCTGGCAATAATACGTAATTTTAGAGACAGTAACTGTTATGACTAGATTAACTATAACATCAAGCTGTCTTACCCACGGTTACTTTAGTTATATCTTGCGATGGGTGACAGTCCTGCTATTGACTTGAAAAAGATATTCAGTGATCCTAATACTTATATGTACATGGGTATTGCATTAATAATATACCTCTATTTCGTGGTGTTATATCTGCAATGCACAGCAATAACGGGTAAGTTAGAAATCTTATATTATATTAGAGAGATATTTATATATATATTATATTATATATTCTATATTAGAAATCCTATAAACAACTCCATTATATGAGTAATCTTACTCTCCAGTACCCTTGACACTGCTGGCTTGCACTACTGCTAGTGTGAAGGGTATTTTTTAATACCCGTTGCACTACCTGCAAATAGTGGTGTCACTAATTTCATCTATTAATATTTGCTTAGTACCAACCTATTCTTTGTAAATGATAAATCCTGGTACCTTAGAATCAAATACAATATAATATTGTACAAGTTGTTTGTCTTTAACAATAAACGAAAAATAAAATTCTAATGCAATATATCTAATGCACGGTCTATAGTGATCTTTCAATGAATATTTTTTTTAACTCGTTTTAGAAATGGATGGTGATAACGGCTAATATAAATTTATATATCCAGTTACATACTATGTAACTTTTTTATTTAACGTTTTATTAAAATATTAATTTGATGCAATGTTGGCTGTAAAGTGTAATGTAACATCTCACCCTGGTAGGTCGGCTTTGAAGAATTCCGGTGTTTCAGTTACCTACTTGCTGCATTATGAATGCGGGGAAATATCTCTGAAGCCTAAGCGTACATTTTAACCGCAAATAAAACTGCTACACATTAAATATTTTTTTTATATTGTTATGTTTGCAATAACGCCTGCTATGCGGATTACATTACAAAATTACAAATATACTATAGGAATATTTTTTGAAGTCACGCGCGGGATTCGAACCCGCGTTCATCCATCCCTTTAGCCGGGGTATGCTCTAACCAATTGAGCTAACATGACATGACGATACTCAAATCTTTCCTATCGTTATCATAAGGTATATACTACCTTAAATATTACTTACTTACTTCTTTTCTCGAGCCTCGGTTTTCACAAATTGCGGTAGTTTTATATACTACTTTCCTTCCACGCTTCGCTTTTACTAAGTGCGGTAGTTTTCTGACTCAATTCATGTCTCTTAACAAGAACAGGCCGTGTTGTATATTTCCATTATTATTAAACAAAGCAATGTTGTCTGAAACGCGATGCAAATTAACACTAAAGAGCTTATGTGTATGCAATTTCACGGTCTCAAAGCACACCTAACAATCTACAGTCCTTATTAATATTCAGTAAAATCGCAGACATTTCCATAAAACCCTATTTGGTGTATTGTGTGTCCAAGGGCTGTTAAGGGACTGCCAATGTTTTGATGCCCCATAGCAATCAAATGTGAAAAATACCTCGCTGTGAGTATCATGTACGTACATGAGACTTATATAGGCGTCACATGAGACAAATGTAGGATTCAAGAGTCAAAAAGTAAAATCATTTCTTCAATTTAGATATCTACGACGCTCTTATGAAGATCAATTATAAATTTTAAAATTGAAATATTCTAATACATTGCACTGCCACTGTCAAGAAAAGTCTTGATGGGTTTCTTCAATCGTTTATTTGTAATTCTAGTAGATAGGTAGGTACAGTTATTATTGTCTGATATATACATGAAACTGGTTACAAATAATTTATCTTACTTTTGAATAAAATTAAACTTTTTACAATATCTTGGTATCAAATTCAAATTCAAATTCAAATTTCTTTATTCAGACAACTTACAGTCCATGGGTTAGTAGACACATAACAAAAAAATAAAAATAGAACTTATTAACTAGTGTTAGTATATGGGCGATATAATAAAATATAAACAAAACTTTGTTTTAACTGAAGCTGAGGCGTGCCATCCGGGTGAGTGAGATAATAAATTCTAAAGAATTTATTTGATCATCACCCCCATGAAACGTCTCAGCACAGGCGAACAAACATCCTCCGCAACCACTTTCAGAATGCTGTTGTGACCCCCCCGAACCCTCCTCACCAAGGACGCGACTTTCTTTCGAATAACGGCTTGGAAGCCATCGGTACGAGCTTGCGCGAACTTAAGATTAAGAAGGTTTATCATTAAATCTTCTAAAGTTTTACTTCAGTAGGTAAAAAACTACTTGGTTTGTTTTTATATGAAAAACGAACGAAACATTCTACAATCTCCTTGGTGAGAAGTGTGAAAACGTTGTTTTTTTATGTACTTATTTAAAACACTACATAGTGCGGTAAAGTAAAAAAAAGTACGAATGCGTAATATACTATATTAGAACACTAAAATCACGACAGTTACGAGCGAGTGTGTTGAAAAATAAAATTATAGGAAGAGAAATTTAATAGAAACTAAAATGATCTAACACACCTTAATCTTAAAGGCCGCTCATTTCTGTATGTTAACGGATTATATCACACTAATATTTCTTGTAAATGTAAAAAAGTATATAATCGGTATGGATGTGAGACCTATATTTATTAGGTTCTCCTTTAACTTGGAATATAGATAGTTTAGGTTCAGGATAGAACATAGGATACTTTCATCACCATCACTTTTCATCATTGTCTACGCGGATAGGTATAACTGCGGGGAGCAGCTAGTAATTGTTTTTTCTGGCACCTAGCGTTTTCCAAGCCGTAGTTTAAATTTCCATCATCTTCATACCCTTATTCCACTTAGGTACCTATGCTTGGTTTGTACGTGTAAGCCCTTTGTGTTGCTAGAGAAAAACTATGTCAATGGCTTAGTTAAATTTGTGGCTTTGGCATGATAAGCGATCATCTGTCCAACCGTCCTTGGAAATGCTCTCGTTGATAGTACTCGTATATCAGTTATGGCTAAAGGTAGATGTAAACATAAACTTAAGATTAACCGGCTAAACTTAAGTTTATATTCGAGTAGATGTAAATGTTATTTTCTTCTATCAATAGCCTTCTAAACTTAAGTGAATTTTGTAGTTTTGAAGCAGTGATGGCTCAGTGGCATTGGCTATGGACTGCCGCGCAGCAGGTCAATGGTTTGAATCCCGCCGCGAGCTTGGGCTTATATGGGCATAGTGGAATGTCATTTTGCTAATGCCCGCCTGGGTAGCGAACACTCTCAAGTAGACAATTTGTCGCCAAGCACCTAACGGTGTGTGCCGGCAGCAGTCCTTGAGAGCCACGAAATTACAGGCACATGAGACTTAATAACTATGTCTCAAGGTGACGGCCGCAGTGCAACTTGTGACAAAATGCATCTCTTATAGGCAAAGGTTAGTCCGCTTAACATCAGGTGGGCCTCGAGCTGGTTCCGTCACAAAAACATAAAAAAAGTGTAACCACAGGCCCTTGGCTAAATTTTGAAGCAAAATAAAAAGTCAACAATATGGTAATGTTTAGGCACTAAAACTTATATTGAAAAAATTATCACTCTCATATTACAGACACTTATGTATTCAAAATTACAAAATAAAACTTCGGCGGGCTGCGATACTTAGCGCCTAAACACGAAATCCTAATTCACGCGCATCCCTAAAGAACACTTTACATAAGCCTCCAGTCATAAAACTTGTCTGGTTTTACTTATTCCATATTTGGAATTAACTTGCTATGGTAATGCCGAATATGAAAACCTAATATTCCTAAAAAAATAGGTCAGTTTGAATGGTATTCGGTTGGACCGAGAATCGTTTCCCAATAATGTAGGCAGACACCAATTGAGGTAGCTCAATTAATCATTAATATCTTTAGATAGATTCGACATTCACAGGTTATGTGCTGCTGGCATGGTCAATGCTGGCTGTAAGTTATGATAGGTACTCCGCATTAGGCAAATTCCGTTATCCAAGAAATTGGTTTAGAGATGCCAAAACAATGACCGTGGTAGAATTTTAAATAGGGTCTTGAATAAATCTCTTGAATTCTTTACAAACGTCGAAAGGGACAGCTTTGTTTGGATTTACGATTTAATTCGGCTTATGAAAACTTTTTAGAGAGTCTAATATTAATAGGCAACTGTATTTTATTTAGAGTGGTTGGTCCGGTCCTTCCCTCGTTTATTCAAATATGTTTTTGGGCTGTCTTTGTTATGATCCTTAAATGATTAGGTATTTGGGCTATTTGCTCATATTTGTAATTAGTTTTCTATTTTTGGGATCATAATACATTGGCCAACAACTCATCATCACCTTACCCGTTAACCTATTCATGTGGAGTCGTTTTAATATAATGTCTTCTCTGACAACACATGGGACAGTACAAGAACATACTAATATATATATTAGTATCTTCTTATATTTTTTTTTTTTTTTTTTTTTATTGGCGATATGCCTTTATTAAACAAATACTACAAACTACATACAACAGTATACAGCTACTACAATACTACAGCTACTACAGTAAAAGCATTTGGACTCATAGGGAGTCCAAATGCTCTAGCCCACTATCAGTTGGCAGCGTGCCCAGCATGCTGGCAGCATTGCCCCGTTGAATTGCAATGCTTATTCTTTGAGCCAAATAGGTGCCAGCATTTTGATCACGCGTCGCATCGACCAAGCGCTCTGATAGATTTTGGAAAATACGATGAGCTCCCGGTCCCCACGGCCCCAACGTTTCTACACCAAACGGCTCAAATATGTAACCCATACCGAGGTTAGCATATTTGCGCCGCTTGAGTTGCTCTGCCGAAGTAGCCGCGGCGCCAGCCCTCACGTGGGATTCAGAAATGTGTGACGGCGCTAAAGTGTCTACGCATGTAGCGTCCCACACTAAGGGCCGTCCTAACTTCCATGGAACCAGAGTCATGCCGTCAGGTCTTTTACCATCGTCACGCATCAGACCGTTCGGTTCGAGAACAGCTGGAACATTGGCGCTGGTAAAAGCCCGGCGAATGATATCGTTAAGGCTGGCGTGGCGGGAAATTCGACCAGCACTTCGAGAGCAGGAGAGGCCATGGTGACCGAGTTGGTCAACTGCAGTACCACACTGGCAGTGATGTGCAACACAACACCTTGCACCCAAGCGTAAGCTAATAGCGAGACGAAAAGCGGAAGGATCTATAAGGCTACCAGTTTTGTAAGAAGGAATGGCTTGTAACCAAAGACCTGATTCCCACACAGAAACAGCGAGAATACGAGCACAATCTGCGATACTAGGGCACGTATTTAAAAGATCTTTCCGTGCTAGCTCGCATAGGGGCCGATCCCACTGTTTCTGAGATGACAACATTTTTGGGAACTCAGTATTTGGACAAGCCAGTCCCCATGTGGTTTTGGCCTCAGCCAGATATGCTACATCAAAAGAGCCTAAAGATTGTGCAAGAATTTTTTCTACTAATTTGTGTGTACTGTGTACAGAAGACAAAAAAGCTGGTAATGCCACACTAGAAATTTTGCGTATACCTATGCCCCCCAACCTCACAGGGAGGGAAGCTTGCACCCAAGCCCTATCATCCATCTCAACATTCAAAACCGAAATTAACGTATCTTTTAATAAATTGTCTAAGCTTAAAAGAAGCTCACTGTGTTTCCACAGCTGACAACATCTCAAAAAGTATGTAAATTTAGGAACGAAAAGGCAAAATCTAATAATATAATAGTAAAAGCCATATGGGCGTTAATTTTGAATAATCTGCTAGAAGCATTTCTAAACTTTTGAATTTGTTCTTCGACAAATGGTGACAAAGATTCGTCAAAAATCGGTGAACCCAAAAGACGGAGCGAACTTTTTTCTACTAATTTTATATTAGGCGCAAGTAAGTTGAATTTTTCAATAATCGAAATTTTATCCGGACAAGTATCACAAACAAAAAGTTCACATTTGGAAAAATTTAGTTCAAGGCCAATAAGACGAAAATCGTCTATAGGTACTCGCAAGTCATTCAATACCGTGTTCGCATCGCCACCTAAGGTTCCGTCATCCAAATACCAAACGTTAAGTTTTGATTGGAGACGTTGAATTATTGAGTGGATATATTGATATCTTCTTATATATATATATATATATATATGTATATATACTATACAACACTACAGTTACTGCTATAAAAGCATTTAGACAACCTACAAGTCATTGCAGACTTACAGACAGACCAAATTCTCAAGCCCACTACCCGCTTGGCAGCGTGTCCAGCATCCTGGCAGCATTGCCAGGGGCATGACACTTCCCATACGTGCGGATCGCGATAGGATCGCGCGACGTTGACCCTGAGCCGGCGCGTTCAAGCATTAGGGTCGGTACTAGGAACCGTCAATGTTCTGATGCATAATAAGTGTATAACGACTATCGTTAATGCTCTTGTCATTTAATGGGGTGTGTGTTCTTCTAAATTTTAATTGGCCTCAATTTTTTAGGAGTCATATTCTTAAATAAGTCAACAAACGTTTAAATAAAAATAAACTCTATTTTTAAGGAAATGTTTTTTTTTGTTAGAATTCAAGAAATATTCTATAGTTTTTCAAGAATAAATATATACTTGACATTTTTGCAATCCGTAATAGAGAAAAATTTAATGGGACTTTTGATCTTATGCACTACCAAAGGCAATAAGAAATCAGCATGAGGTAGCAATTGCAAATTAATTTATTGTATTAAAATTCAAGTCATAACTTTAACCAAAATTGAAAAAAAAAAAATTTATTACAATGCATATTAATTTTACGACTATAATGTGCTCTATTGGGCTTGTGCTAACTGATCACGTGAGTAAATATTAGTGGCAACCAATCTCGAAAAAATATTTTTCAACCGAACATCGCAACCGGTGGTAGTTTTTGTAAACCATTTGTTTTTGGAAGGACTGAGTTTTTCTGCTTCTACCGAACGGTATTAGGCAAGGGTCTGCAAGGCCGTCAATAGCCCAGGGAGGCGAATGATGAAGGTACTCTACATAATAATACAAACTATATACATATTATCATCAACAGCCATAATGTTCACCGTTGAACAAAAGCAGGATGGATTTGTCATTGTCCCCACGGTTGGCATGCGTCTTGGAGATCGCAGTGTACCACCTCGCTGATTAACAATCCAAAACAATTGCCACTGGGCCAATATTGGTACAATGTATAATTATAAAGAAAATTTGTTAATACGCCAATATATTCACTCAAATATACTCGTCCCAGTCTCTATATCATAATTTATAGCTCATAAGTATTCTTAGCTACGGCTCCGTCTGTTTGAACGTATCGTGGCCAAATATAACATATCTGGTAAGGTTGTATCGGTCAACTAGTAATGTGCATCTCATGTGATTCGAAATATTTGGATATAAACGCTTTTATCGCCATCTTTTCACGATTAATAATCACAAAACCCTTATATTTTAATTTGTCGGTATCAGGTAAATCTGCCCTCCCTATTTGCTATTATTGAATACGAGCATTGCAATGGCCAAATTAAGAAAAATGTATTGTTCATCCTGGGAAGCGAACAACGTAAATGCTCCATAAACAAGTCCACATTTAGCGAGATAAATAGGCACATGATAATTTATTAATTCCCATTAGAACCGTGGGGTGTCGAGTTTCATTCTTCTAAACATTGGTCGAAAAATTCTTAATCTAAGTTGGCTTGGGCGTGTTTTTAATTAAACAGAATGAACAGGAAATTGTAATTATAATTTCCTGTTAATTTCTAATATTTTTGGCGAAGGAAGCAAGAATTTGAATAAATTGTTGCCGTCACAGCTATTAAGAGGTTTTAAACTCAGGGTTTACGATCCGAATTGTGTGATAATGGTAGGCAGTAAATTCAATTTCCCTATCTCTATTTAATCCAAGGTATTCGTTTTTCATTTGATTGTTTTGAATTGTAAGCTCCTGGCAAAATGCAGACGTGGTTCGTAAAAAGGAAACGTAACTTTTATAATAAAGAAGTTTTGTTATTGGAAAAATCTGACTTAAGTGGACGAGAAAAACGAACCATTTCATGTTTTTCTTTTAGGCTTCCTAACTCAGTTATACGACACTGTAAACAGCATTATTGGTAACTTTCGTCGAGTTAGATTGTGTTTATTTAAGATACGTTAAAGTTTTTGCATTTCTGATGTTAAGTAGAATTTGGTACATAATTATACAATAAACAACGATATAGTGGTTTATTGCCTCGTAGCACTTAGTGTGGTATTAAATTTGTGTTTAATATTCTCATCGAAGGCTCATAAAGATCAATCGAGGGTGCTAGAAGCAAGATTCTGTTGGCAGCGGAGGTGGTGCTCGATAATGTTTTCCCAGTTCATGAATAAACAATATCCACCCCGAGCGCTTCGCACGTAAACTTGTTTTGTTAGCGTTTCTAGGAAGTTTACAAATTACCTATCTGTATACAATTTTAGCAACCAAGTTGTTCATCTTTGTATTTACTTAGTGCTTTATCGTGGCTTTATTGTGAAAGTAATTATATGTCTGGGATTTTCCACCTTCCTAGAAGGATAATTAAAGAAACGGCAAAAAATGTATTCAATGGACTAATGCCGCTGCCGAATAAATAATACCTATCCTCTGTAATTTGAAATGCCATTTTAGTTCATCATGAGTGCGAATGTTGGACTTAGAAAGCAGTGGCTAGTCTAAGGCTAAGTCATATTTAGGTGCGACGACGAGCGAAGCGAGTAGGAGCGTTAGATTGCTTGTAACCACAACAATGCGCGAGTAGAGCGAGCGAAACGAGCGTGCCGAATTCTTCTGGCGCCTTGCCGGCCGCTGCATGGCCGGCAAAGCGCCAGAAGAATTAATACAAATTATGTAAGTAGACTGACTGACGTCACGGACGGCAATACGACAGCATACGCTCGCATATAATTAACCCGTTAAAATATAATATTGTGCTAATTCGCTAATACAGTGCTATCAGTGAGCGATATTTTAAACGATTCGTGTGTGAAAGTGTTGGTGTGTACTTTGGTGCTCGGGATAGTGCATTAATCATTAATCTTTGATAAACTAATGCTCACTAATTATTAGTTTTGCAAACGTTCTGATTTAATCTCGGAATCGATAATCTTGCTCTGGAAATATATTTTATAATAGTGGAAGTGATAAGAACTAATTAACTTCAACATTAAGTTTGAGATGGCTAAGTATGCGGTTTGTGGGAAGTTCCTTAAGCCAACGGCAGGTGCCGCCACATGTACCTAATGCCCGTGCATATACCACAGAAGCTGTGTAGGGATTTCTGATGGCGCTACCATTGGTCGTAACAGTAGGCGACAATACTCGCCCTTTTGTCAAGGATATTTGTGAGGCTCCTTTTTCCCTCCCCATATGTGAAAATATGGTTTCCGGGTTGCCCCCCGCCGAAATTATATCTACACTTCCCCCGGTGGTGCCCCATGTTGGGGACACAGATGTCCAGGGTATGCGTCGTGAACCGGCAGAATTCATGACTGAGCTACGCGACTTTCGTAGTTATTTTTGTAAGTCCATCCAGTATTGGGTACCGTATGGATGGCCTAGAGCGAAGGTTTGAAATGGTCCAGCATGGAAGGTAGAAACCCCCGTAGTAATGGAACTACAGCAGGCGGTCGTACAACTGAAGCAAGTGTGTCACCATAGATAATCGCGACATAGTGTTTGCCGAGCGAGTTGGAGCCGTGGAGACGAGCGGTGTCAGTGCTGGCGCGGGCGGTGCAGCTGGAAGAGTGAGGGGGCGCGCGTGCCGCATGTCGTGCGGCTGGCGCGACGGCATTTGATTAGCTTTTGAGTGCTGCACGCGTGCGCAGCAACTTCGATACGACTGCCATTGGCCTGGCAGGATTGCCGCAGAGGGTGTACCTAAACGAACGACTGACGAAAGGAAATCGCCTACTTTTTCGTCGCGTTCGAGAGGAAAATCGTAAGCGCCATTGGAAGTATTGTTGGACCAAGATAGGTCGCATTTTTGTGAGGCGAGGTGATGGTAAGCCTGTGTTTCTTATGAGATCAGATGCCGATTTTAGTCGCGTTTTTGAATGTGACTCCGTGTGAGTTTTTTGTTAACAATAAAATTCCTTTTATTTTTGTATCATATCAAATCGTATTTGTCGTCACTTTTAATTGCTATTTAATAAATCATTTGAGGAGGAACTATGACACTATAAAAGTTATAATAATATTTTACTTTCACAGTTTTATTGTTTTAAATATTATTTTTGCTATGTAAGCTACGCTAGTTTTATATGTTGGTTCAAAGTAGTAAATTTTAGCACATTTTGTATATCCTATTCTGTCAGACCTTGTTTTAAACAGTGAAATGGTCAATAAACAATAATAATAGGTTTGTTTAATGCGGGATCCCCAGGTACAAACCATGACAACTTTGTAGCTGCAGTCACTCGAAACGACTTAGACATTCTGGCAGTGAATGAGACTTGGTTGAGAACAGGCGAGGAAAGTCGTGCCCCTACGATTCCTGATTATCGTATCCGTCACGTACCCAGAGAGGAAGGCTACCGCACGCGAGGGGGTGGCGTCGGTTATTATATAAAACGGAGTGTTTGTGTACGTACCTAGTCTCACCCAGTAGATCCACTGCATAAAACAGTTGAGCAGATGTGGTTATTAATGACCCTGAATGGCAAAAAAATTGTAATTGGTACTGCTTACCGTCCCCAGTGGGTAAATGTGGACTTATTTCTAGACGCAATTACAGATTCTATTACATGTATACCTGAATATGATCATTTAGTTTTAGTTGGTAATTTCAATTTTAATTTATTTAATAAAGAGGATGGAAATACTATACAGTGAAATGCCTTTATATCTTTGTACCTTATTCGTCTATAAACCTCTCACAGTTAGTATCTAAACCACCTCACTTTACTGACACAAGTCAGACTCTAATCGATCTCGTTTGTACGGACTTACCCGCTAGAAAAAATACTTTAGAGCTGGTAGGTAGTATTTTTGGACACTGCCTTGTAACTTGTGAGTTCCACGTCAAACGTATAAAGAGCTTGCCTTTTGCTATTACTTATAGACATAAGAAACATATCTGTTTTGATAAATTTAACAAGGATGTGAAAGAGATAAAATGGCATCAAATATCGGCGTCTGTTGTTTTAAACGAAATGGTTAGCATTTTCAATCAAAAATTTTTGGCTATTTTTGATCTGCATGCACCTTTAAAGATTATATCTATCAGAGAGGTCTAAACCTTGGATCGCTGACACAATTAAGCAAATGATGAAATTACGCGATGAAGCATCAGCGATTTATCATAAAACTAAATTGGACAGAAAAAATGATTATTAAGTAGAAAAGTTCAAAATCAACTGTAAATGTAGCACTGTATCACGAAAAATCAGCTTATATTAAATACAATATTAACTGTAATATCAATAATCCGAAGAAATTATGGAAAAATATAAGAAATACCCTATTGCCTAAAATAACATTGAACTCCCTTCTTTCTTTAATAATCCTAACGTAATACATACAAATTTTTTGTACATACCCGACTCTTCTGGTGTTACTGTTTCTCAACTCACATACTTTGAGTTTCATAGGTTTAGCGATGCAGTATTCCACATAGAGCCTGTTAGTTTAGACATGATAATAAATATAATAAAAAGTTTAAAATCGAATGCAGCAGGTCGTGATAACATAAGTTTAGACATGATCATCATGACTTTTCCTTACACTATACACACTATAATAGAGATGATCAACATGTCAATCTGTAACTCCACATTCCCAGACATGTGGAAGGGCGCCGTTGTGCGTCCATTGCCTAAGCACTCAAATCCAGTTAACATCAAAGATCTCAGACCAATAAGCATATTGCTCTGTCTGTCAAAGATTTTGGAAAAAGCAGTCTGTACTCAATTAACTGAATACTTAGAAATTAATAATATTTTACCTGAAGTACAGTCTGGCTTTAGAAAAAGCCGGAGCACGGCAACTGCATTATTGGATGTCGCTGATAACATACTCTCATCGCAGAGTAAGGGAATGTGTACTTTGCTGGTTTTTCTCGATTTTTCTAGAGCTTTTGATTCCATAAATCTTGATATTTTATTATCTTAGTTAAGTTTTTATGGTTTCGACCATAAGGCTTTAAAATGGTTCAGAAGTTATCTAACAAACAGATCGTTCTCAATATGTCAAACTCAGTTCTAATGACGGTTTTCGATTGGAGTCTGACAAAGTGGCTGTGAAGAGAGGCGTCCCTCAGGGATCGATACTGGGACTGATTTTATTTATTTTGTACACAGCTGATATATGTAAGCATGTAAAAAAATGTACATTTCATATTTACGCAGATGATATTCAGGTATACACTTCTTTTAAGCCTTCAGAAATTGATCATGCAATATCCACTCTAAACAATGATTATTGTAGTATAAGTGCATGGGCACATCAAAATGATCTTTTGCTTAATCCCACCAAAACCAAATACCTACTATTTGGTAGTCAGTATCGGTTAAGTAATTTAAGTCCAACAGTGAGTGTTATGCTTAAAAATGAGCCTATACATCAAGTTCACGTAGCGCGTAATCTAGGTTTGGTTATGGACTCTGCACTGCACTTCAAAAAACATGTTGGGAATGTAGTAAAGAGTTGTTTTTATAAGCTCAAAGTGTTATTTAAAATGAGTCCATTTATAAAGGAAGTTTTACGTATTCAGTTAGTGGAGTCACTTGTCTTGTCCAAATTAAATTATGTGGATGTAGTCTTCGGCCCTTGTCTGCTAACGAGGACCCAGAAACTCATTCAAAGAGTCCCGAATGCCTGTGCACAATTCTGTTTCGATATTCCTTTTAGAGCTCATGTGACTCCATACCTAAATAAAAACTGTCTACTGAAAATGAAACATCGTCGCAAACTACACTTAGCCTGTATTCTTTTTGGTGTTATTAAATATAAAAGTCCTAAATACTTATTCGAAAAATTATTCTGGGTATCAGATCACAGGCCATTTGGACCGCGGCAATGCGCGATTCAACTTTCTACACCTCAGCATGGCTCAGCTGCTTTTCGAGGTAGTTTTCGCTATGCTGCGTTCAAATGCTGGAATAACATTCCACCTCCGATCAGAAACCTGTAAAACATTAGTGGGTTTAATACAAAATTAAAGCAAATCATATTCAATCACCAAAAAAAAAAAAGGAAAATCTAACACATGACACAAGTGCTATATAGAAATTTACGTGAATATAAGTAGGTACATACCATATTTTAGTTGAAGAACATTTTTATTGTTTTTCACAAGTTATTATTCACCATTTCAAATGGGACACATGATAACGATAGACACATGTTTTTCAATTAATTTTCTTTTCTTTTATGTTTTTTATAATATAAAAAACATACATATTATGTAATCCTCTCTGAATACCTATTTTTGTGACTAAGGTAATATTGGTTAATGTAAATTTTTATATTCTTTTTTAAGTCCATAACTGCATTTTAAAGCATTGAATTAAAAATATGTTACGGTTATCTTGTAAAGAGCAAAATTTGAGCTGTTGTAGCATTAAACCTCCGTGACGTCACGAAGTGGCTCCAGCGGAAGACCAGCGCTAGTTTTAAATTAAACTAGCATATGCTGAGTTGAAGACCTGTTTATGATGTTAAGAATTGATCATATGAATTGTATTTATCTCTTTTTATGTTTTAATGTATATTGCTGAAGTCATAAATAAAATATTTTTTCATTTTTCATAAGTTATTAGGTAAAGTCTTATTTAGGGATAGCGTGAATTAGGATTACGTGTTAAGGCGCTGAGTATCGCAGTCCACCAAAGTTTTATTTTTAATTATGAATACATACGTTTTTTTTTATTCTTTAAACATTAGCCTACCATCTCACGTGATGGTAAGTGATGATGTGGTTGAAGATTTTGTTCAACCTAACCTAACCTAGAATTACTTGAGAGCCCTCAAAGATAGCTGCCAGAACACACCTTTAGGTGCTTGGCGACAGATTTTCTACTCGAGGTTAGAGGTTGGTTCTACTTGAGCTAGCCAGGCATTCGCAAAATGCTCATACTATAACGACTGCCATCCGAAGACGACAACAGGGACCGACGGCTTAACGTGCCCTCCAAAGCACGGAATTGCTCAGTAGTAGCATCACTAGCGGTCACCCATCCCACTTATGACCGTTGCTTAACCTTTCTGATCAGTTAAGAACAGCTAAGCAAACTTCCCTACGAGCGCTTCAGAAATGTATCTGTAATGAGAATGATAATTTTTTCAATTAAAGTTTGCGTGCCTAACACTAACATTATTATATTGTTTGCTTTTTCTTTTGCTTCTAAATTTTTTGCCGAGGACCTGCGGTTTCACTTTAGTTTAGAAGACTAATGATAGAAGAAACTTACAATAATATCTACTCAAAGATAAACCTAATTTAAGCTAATCTTAGCCTCATGTTCACACCTATCTTTAGCCGTAACAATACTATCAACGAGAGCATTTACAAGGACGGTTGGACAGAAGATCGCTTATCATACCAAAGCCACAATTTTTACTAAGCCATTGGCATATTTTTTCTCTAGCAACACAAAGGGCTTACACGCATCGAATCAAACATACCTATGTAGAATAAGGGTGCGAAGATGATGGAAATCTAAACTACAGCTTAGAATAACCGTTGCATCTCAACGGGGCAATGCTGCCAGCATGCTGGGCACGCTGCCAACTGGTAGTGGGCTGGAGCATTTGGACTGCCTGTGAGTTTATAATGACTTATAGGTTGTCTTAATGCTTTTATTGTAGTAGCTGTAGTATATAGTTTGTAGTGTTGTAGTTCGTAGTATGTGTCTATATCTAAACTTATAATAAAACTGTAACAGATCCAATTATAGACATGGCAGATGTTTTGAAAAAAAAAATTGGAGCACTCTGTGCTGACACTGATGTCAAAACTGTATTTTTTTTTTATTTTGTCTGCCTGTCTGTATCCTGGCCGCGAACTTCTCTAAAACTACTTAATGGAATTTAATTAAACTTAAAACGATTTGAGTTCATACTACGAACAAGGACATTCTATACTTTCGTTCGGTTCCCTCGGGAAAGGAAATGAAAGTCAAAATGTACACTTAGTTGTAATTTATTGAACTGTAGCTCGATTTATATTTTTTTGTTAGAATAGACCCCACGGATAGCACAGCACACCACCACCCCACAAGCAGCCCGGCACCCTACGGGCACCCCAGCACCTCACGGGCAGCTCAGCAGCCCGTCACTCTTATTTAGTTTTGCAAGCTTGCTAAGATAAAACTCTAAAATCTGGAACATTCGCCACAATCAGTTTTTGTAACTATCTATATTTAATGTTGTCTTAGGTTTTCGCGATTATTAGAAATAGTAATTAAACAACTTTAAACGGTTTAAATCGCGTATATAGTGATCGTGGTCGCGGGGTGACCCCGTGACTAAGATCACTGCAAAGTGTTTGAAACGTTGGAACAAAAATAATGATATATATACGCGATTTAAACCATTTAAAGTTGTTTAAGTTCTGTATCTATCTTAAGCTGTATACATTTTGGAGACTGAGCAATGGAAGTGCACAATCAAGTATATTTTGTTCTACCGTCAAACAAGGAGAACCTCGGCAAAAAGACGCCGTTTTAAAATAGAAATTCATAAGAAACGCCCAATGTACTTTGCTTCAAGATTTATTTTGCTAATCGAGAAGAAACTCTCTGAGTTACTTAACTACTGTCTTCTAGAAAATACAACCCGAGAGTTTTCAAACCCAAAGTAAAAAAGCTCCTTTCTGAGCTATGCTTTACTAGGAGTGCTTCACCGCAGACCACAGCGTTGCTGAGATAAACAGTGCTCAAATGTGAATAATTAGTCTGCAAGGATGGCAGTCGCCAACGAAGTGGCAGGTACAGCATACCGCTGGTATAAAAAAAAGATAAAACTACAGCTAGGAAAATCCTCGGTGCCAGAAATACAGCGTAGTAGTGGCGTGGCGCATTAGTATTTTTTTTGTTAATTTATAGTAAGAATTTAAAGTAAAATTACTAAATTTAAAATACAGCCTTTAAAATACGGTTACAATCCCGCACATGACTAAAAAAAATCCAATCGTATATTTATGATTTTGTAAGTAATCCGCATAGCAGGCGTTATTGCAAACCTAACAGTATTAAAATTATAAGGTTGCATCATCATTTACAAGTATAAAACCAATTGCAAAATTGGTCTTGTTTGTAGTACAACGCAAGTGGTACTTGCGTTGTACTACAAACAATTCTCTACAACAAAAAAAAATCGATCGTGCTCTCGTGGAGTCAAGACCTCCTGAGGATGCTTCGTGTAGAAGCGAAACGCGTCGAAAATTCTTCCGGTTTGGCTGCGTGTCATTTGTGACGTCACGTCGGCCTAGCAAAAGAATTAGGCGGAATTGTCACTAGATATATTTTTATTTTTAAGTGTTTTATTAAAATATTAATTTGATATTTCTTAAAATATTTTAAAAATATTTGTTATTATTAATCTAGTGGTACTATAGATGTCGCTCCATCTCAATACGATGGTTAAAAAACGATAAAAAAGATTTGAGTTATGACGTCATGTCATGTTAGCTCAATTGGTTAGAGCATACCCCGGCTCAAGGGGTGAATGGACGCGGGTTCGAATCCCGCACATGACTTAAATTTTTCCTATCGTATATTAGTGATTTTGTAATATTATCCGCATAGCAGGCGTTATTGCCAACCTAACAATATTAAAACTAGCCACTGCTTTCAAAGTCCAACATTCGCACTCATGATGAACTAAAATGGCATTTCCAATTACAGAGGATAGGTATTATTTATTCGGCAGCGGCATTAGTCCATTGAATACATTTTTAGCCGTTTCTTTAATGTGCACATTAACCGGCTAAAGATTAAAAGTCACGACGCAAACAAACTTGATATCGAACTTTGGCTGGTTCTCGAAGATAAACCTAAGTTTAGCCGGTAAATCTTAAGTTTATGTTCACACCTACATATACGGCATTTTCTGACAAGAAGTAATTGAACGCAACCATAAAACAACGTTACAGAAAAAAACGTTAAGGCTATTTATCATAATATTTTGCATGGTGGTAGGGCATTTTATGAATGCCCGCCTGGCTAGCTACCTCAAGTAGAAAATCTGTCGCCAAGCACCTAACGGCGTGTTCCGGCAGCTGTCCTTGAGAGACAGTACTTTTAGATTAGCCCAAACAACATCTTCGATAACATCATCACTTACCATCAGGTGAAATAGCGGCCAAAATCTATGAGGCATATAAAAAAAAAATATATACATACCTAGATTTATAGATTATATCAAGTGTATGAGTTACAATACAAACCTAGCAAGAACATTATGGGTGATTTATAATCGTTTTATCTCCAACAAGTTTGTATCTTGCTCACGTATCTCCGGTTCGAGTATAATAGCTTAACAGAGTTCAGTTCGCAATACAAGTTAGACGTTATCAAGGAACTTTTAATAAAACAACCCTTATACTAATCAAATATCGATACTTTAGTATTCTGTATTTCGTACTTCCATTTTTTGTAAACTCATTGCTGGGTGAATGGCTATACCGTCATTTCAACTTGAATACTACAAATAACTAGATACAATAAACAGAAAAGCTTACTCATATTGTGTACAATATTAGATTTAGAATTGTATCAATTGGTTTAATGATTATAATTTATACAAACGTAGGCATTAGCTGTATGTTACTTGGTATGTATTAAACATCTAACATTATATATTTTTTTTTAACAGAATCTTTCATCTCTAGAGGGATTAAAACCAAAGACATATTTGTAATTGTGGAGTTTGCTTAGCATGCAATAATATCATCTGCTTCATTGAACCATTTTTAGAAATTTCTAACGTTACCTATCCATTTTATCGTATATTTTTATTTATTTATTTATGTAACTTTCTAGCGCATATACTGTTCTAAAAATGAAAAATAAAACTAAAAGAAACTACCTACCCTTATTCAATTACTACTCCCTTACTAAGGATGGTACTTATTAATAACTTTATTTCTTGCATTAATTTTGATATGCCTTAGTCCCAAAGTAAAACGTGACCGTGTCTTTAAAGTAAATAATTAATAATTTTTTAGTTGTATTAAAATATTGTCTACTTAATCGATAAAGAAGGTATGTTGAAACCAAAATATGAATTTATATAATATTTTGCTGTAACAATCATATTTAATGCATTCTGTGGTTTCACGAGTGTAATATTGTACTGAAGCACAGAAAATATCTGGTTAGTATTTCTATCACATGAAATATTTTATTTTGTTCTTGCAGCTACCTAGCGATCGCCTCGCGTTCTATAGGCTAAGATTTGGTGTGACGTTTTCTATTATTAAATTCAATTATAATTATAATATTATATTATATGTAGTTAATAATAATCACAGACATTTGATCACAAATCCTTAGAGAATCCTGTCAATATGATCAAAACTACCTTACTGTGCTCTAAGAGCTCCGCCCCATCAGGCACAAAACTTTAGACTATCACAGTCAAACTATATCACACTAATCTCACTATGTCATATGATAAAGGCGAACATTTGTGAGTAAGTTTGCATGTTTGTTTTTTCTTCACGCTCAAATGGCTGGACCAATTTTGATGAAATTGGGTATGGAGATAGATGAGGTACTGGATTAATACATTGGATATATTTCATAAGCATCATTATCCATGACCACGCGGGTGAAACCGTAGATCGTAACTAGTTCTTATCGTAAATAGGTGACTGAAACTCAACTAACCATCAATCATTCATTCATCAATCAATTAGATACACATAAAAAGTCACTCTACTTCTTTTAATGTTTAAACTAACTATATATGTATATTACTTTCAACTCTACTTTTTATCAGAACTTATGAAACTCTAAACAACTAAATTTAATGCCCCAACAATGTTATTAATGTGTCCTTTTATACTCCATTAGTATAATGACTCAGAGGAAGTCCGGAGAAATATGAAGCTGATTGTTGAAAAAATAGGGCAAGCGGACATATTTATCTTTGTATCTTCGGGCAATCCATTAATTTAAATTTCCTTCTGAGAGATTTATTCCATTATACCTTCGACCATTAAAACAAACTTACTATTCAACTGTTCAGTACACGCCAAAGAAAATAACTGTCGTTGAGTCACCAAGATATAGGCCCAGCTTATTTGGGGGACATTTGAATTAAGAACATAGGTACCTATATAAATGTTTATTTAAATTTCAAAATGATATTATATTCCTTTAATTTGTCTGCAGGTACTCTATGTTGATTCTCTATCTGTTGAGTAGATGATTACTTTATTCTACTTTTCTTTTGACCGTGAGAAATACTGCTGCTGAGCTAATCTTAAGCCCCATCAGCCGTCTACAAAATCGGTGTTTTGAAACTAGTGTAAATGCAGGATATTTTTGTACGTGTACCTACGTATCTGGTTTCCAGACAATTTTGCCTTGTTACTATTTGTTAAGGTTAGGCGTATTCATTTAAGCGCAAGTTACGAATGAATATTTGAAGATCCTCAGGTTGTTTTTATCATTCATTTTCATCTATAACTCAGAATAAATATATCTTATGTTGCTAGCTCATATCACTTCTTGTATTTATGGACCATAGTAAGATTTCCAAATTTATATATAAATCATATAAATTAATAAATTATATATAATTAAAATATAGCAACATTTTTATGTTAGCGTGTAATGCCTAATTATGTTTGGTAATGCTGTATGAAACTTTATAAAGGTTTTTATTTGATTACATAAAGTTCATACTTCTTAAGCTTACTCTCTTTAATTTTATGGCCATTGAGCGGTCTAAAATGTATAAGAATGAGTTGTGTTAGGTCTCAAACTTATAGAGAAGTTATAAGTATTTATGGTATATCAAGTATGAATGAGAAAGCTTAGTTTATTATAACTGAGTAAATTTTCTGTTATATATGTCATACTCGCATGTATCAACAAAACGTAAATCTTTATAGAAAAGTTAAGTTTAATAAGTTCAATAACTAACCAATATTCGTGATTTTAGACGTTCGGGTAAATCTAATAGTCCAAAAAACCGTGAAATCGCAGTTAGGAAAAATCACGTACAGACGCGCGGTTGCTCATAGTAGTTCGGGGCAACAAACAAGGGGGAACATGGTATAAACATGGCCACTGGGTGAATATTGCTGTAGCACAAAGTATTTCCATGTTAGATAGAAAATTGAAGCGCTCGTAGCGAAGTTTGCTTAGCTGTTCTTAACCGATCAGTTAAGTTTAGCAACGCCCGCCGTGGTAATGAGTTTTTTTTTGGTGACTGCTAGTGACGTTACTACTGAGCGCTTCCGTGCTTCGAAGGGCACGTTAGGCCGTTGGTCTGGGTCTTAGGATGGCAGTCGTCCCAGCATGGTTGTAGGGCATTTTGCGAATGCCCGCCTGACTAGCTACCGCCCTCAATTAGAAAATTTGTCGACAAATACCTAATGATGTGATTCAGCAACTATCCTTGAGAGCCAGTACTCGTTGTTCTAGGTTAGCCTGAACAACATCTTCGTCCATATCATCACTTACCGTTAGGTAAGATAGTGGTCAAAGTGTAGCCTTTCACCTATATATAAACAAAAAAAAATGCAATTATTAGAATTACCCCATTTTCGGAATTTTCCGGCCCGTGGGATGCCCGGATAGAATGTCACCCTTCCCAATGGAGGTAGCAATCTATCTGTGGGTGTCGTTAGATGCAAATAAAGGTAAAATACCGGAAGCCTACCGTCCTGTATTTTTCCTTCTGAGCGAACCTTCGGAGAACCAGCAGCGCCTTCTGAGGAACAGATATCTTAAACTGCGATTGCCAAGACGCCTGCCAAGCGTAGGGATAATGGCAAATCCCCCCCTAATAGTGGAGGCTGTGTTCAGCAGTGGACAATACGGCTGATACAGTACAGTACTTTAATAAATCTTGTAGGTATACTTGTATATGGCTTTTGTTTTCACACCAGTAGTTTTCGTTATACATTCCATTGTACCAATTTGATAAAATTCCTTCACTTTTGAGTTTTGACTGTGTGTTAATTTTAGTATGAATGCTGAAATTATACCTCTGTTCCCTCTTTCGGTGTTGTGACTGAAATTGTGACCACAATGTATATTCCATGGTATAAGTAAAGTTCGTGAAACTATAATATCTCAGACAAAATGTGTGTCATTGTAAAGTATATATTATATAGTACGTAGGTACTTAGCGATGTGAAGTCTTATGCAGGTAAGAACTAGTTTAATATGAATGTTATACATAATAACTTTTTGTTTTATTTAGTGCTGATAGGCTAGCCTTTAATCTTTAGGACAGTTAAAATGCCTTACCTTTAATAACTGTCATCCTAACACCACAACCAGGACCGTCAGCTTAACGTGCCCTCCAATGCACGGAAGCATTCAGTGTTAATGCAACTAGCGGTCTCCCATCCAAGTCATGGCCGCAACGGACGATTAAAAAATATGAGTAAATCAATAATAAAAAATAGAAACACTGCTAGCATAAACCTAAACTGCAAGTAAATTTAGGCTGCTGCGGTGAGATATCGCCAATTATTCATGTTTATGGAATACTGCAGTAAACCACATTCAGGTATCCAAATGCCGTTGGCTGCTGAGGCAATCCAAGCCGTTATTATTTACTTACGAAATCCTACGGCACCTCGTAGGATAGGCTACTGGACTTAACGTTAGCGTAACATTGTCAGGTTTCAGTTCGTCGAGCAGAATAGACTGAACTATCTCACATCTGAATGTACATCTTACCGAGAGCGTCAAATACGCCGCATTCACGTGCTTATGTATTTCTTGTTAGTCTTTGCGAAATGCCTAAGTTTGGCGTCTCTTATCAAAATATAATAAAAATAAAATCGCTGAAAAGATTTATTTTTATCAATCTGAGATCCGCGTGACATTGTGTATCGTTTCAGCACGTCGAGCAGAATATACTGACCTGTCTCACATCTGAATGTAAGTCTTACCAGAGCATCTTATTACGCCGCATTCACGTGCTTATGTATTTCTTGTTAGTCTATGCGAAATGCTTAAGTTTGGCGTCTCTTTTAAGCGAGGAAGTGCATTAATCTTTTACACCTCTGTAAGCTACTTACTACCAGATAAAAAAGGACTAGAACCATAGAAAATTGTGGAGTGAAGGGACCAATGCTCTCATATAGCGACAACGCTTACTTTACTGCTACTAAGCTGCTGTTTTGCCCGACAGGTAGGCCGAATTGACCCTTCCTGCAGTGCCGCGGCATTGAGGGGCCGCCATCATACTACCCGAAGATCCGCTGCAGCTCTGATCAAAGAACTTTAACTGAACTCACCTATTGGCCAGAGGTACAAAGGTACAGGATAAATAAAATATGAATTCTGCAACCTACACTGTTTTGCTCCTATGGGGATTACTGGCATGACAGTGTTTTAATTTACAAAATAAATGCATATAATTAATAAAATAAGTAAGTCTGATCATTTTAATCAGTCAGATAATTAAAAAAAACACAAACACCGGTCAATTTAGTTGGCTACCGTATGTGTCTAAATTGCAAGTGAATCTAGGCTTCTGCAGCAAGATAATATCGCCAAATACTCATGGTTGTGGAATACTGCAGTAAAACACATTTGTATATCCGTCTGTGGTTGGATTCTGAGGTAAGCCATGCAGTAGTTATTTGCTTACGAAAGCCTACGGCACCTCGTATGATAGGCTACCGCACTAAACGTTACGTAATATCGTGTCACGTTTCAGCACTTCGTTGTCCAGAATCAATGAGAAAGGATTTGTTTCTCAATGACCCAGAATAGTCTGAACCAGATGGTTCAGACTATTCTGTCATATCCATCATACTAATCCTTTCTCATTGACGCTTGGGAGATCCCAAGCGTGCAAAATACGCCTCGTTGGTGCCGCATTCAGTTACTTAATTAGTTCCTGCTAGTCAATGCTTTAGTTTAGCGTATTATTAAGCGAGGAAGTGCATTTATCTTCTACATGTGTAAGCTGCTCTCTAGAGCTACGTCACATATCTAATAACTTTGCTAGGACATTTATTTCTTTGATGTACAATCTTCTTGAATTATCTGTACTCTTTTTTTGCTGTACGTGGCACTAAAGTCGTTTATCAGTAAAATTTGTGATTACAATACATTATGACGTCATATAATATTTATTTTTTTTTAAAACCTTTTGCTGTGTTGTTCAAGTATGCTGTGTGTTTACAGCAAAAATCCCTTTGAGAGCAAATTTTTTACAATAAAAATCCCTTCTAGAGCAAATTTTTAACAGAACGTCAAATTACCTGATTTACAGGTTTTCACTCTGCCATTATAAAGGGGAGTTTCATGTCCCTACCAAAGATTTTGTGCCATTTTAACACCCATCAAAGGCTAAATGTGAAATATGATGCGAACAAATTTGGCATACGGTACCAAAAACCATGAATATTCCTATAGGCTGACGAAATATAAATTGGTATCAAGCAAATAAGGGCTGTAAATTTCCATTAGCCTGATAATTTAATACAGAGTATATTATGTACATGTATACATATAATCAAATATATAGGTACCTTTATTTTATTTTCTAAAACTATATAAGTTTATACTATTTTTTAGAAACTGTCTGTCTGTCATAAAATGTCACCTAGTCGAGTTTAGTCTTATGCAAATATTCACAAAACATTTTTGTTCTTAACATAGTGAATAAATCACACATCATAAGAAATATAATAAATAGACTTTAACATCTATGACTGAAAAACATCTGTGTGAGAGCGTTAACAATTTACTATGAGGTCGTTTATGGAGACGAGGCGCTTCATGGGATGCGTCTTCCACTTAACTGAAACGTATGGCAATGTATGAGTGCGCTTAAGTAGCAGCGACTAGATATGCCTGTGCACTAAGCACCATTCGTGCTACTTATTTTCATATACAAACCCTAAGAATCGACAGTACGATCGACAATTGTATCGGTTTTTTTACCGAAAGCCATCTTCAGAATTTTGAGTGTGGTACGTCCACCACGTTCGGTTTTATATATACTTCCCAAAGAAAAATGTTACGCTTTGTTGTTGATAATAACATTCAAAGTTTTATAGCAGTTATGTTCACCCACTATGCATAAATAAGAAAATTGAGAAATTGAAACAATAGCGTTCGTCCGTGTTCATACCCATAGGAATCCCATTGTTATATATTAACCACCGGGCATTTCATGGTGTTTAAAAAACAAAGCGGCACAAGAGGTTTCATTTTGAACAAAGGTTGTCATTAGGAACGTTTCAAGTAGAATTATGAATTTAGGCTCCAGTATCTACCGTTTTAATATTTAAGCAACTAATTAGTTATGAGTTAATTTATGTCTTCAAGTTTCACTTAACCACTACGCTAATTGTTTTTTTTTATGCCTGATAGGTTAGCCTTTGACCACTATCTCACCTGATGGTAAGTGATGTTGTGGTCGAAGATGTTGTTTAGGCTAACCTAGAAGCACTGGCTCTCAAGGACAGCTGCCGGAACAAACCGTTAGGTGCTTGACGACAGATTTTCTACTTGAGGGTGGTAGCTTGCCAGGCGGGCATTCGCAAAATGCCCTACCACCATGCTATAACGACTGCCATCCTAAGACAACAACCGGGACTGACGGCTTAACGTGCCCTCCGAAGCACGGAAACACTCAGTAGTAATGTCACTAGCGGTCACCCATCCAACTCATGACCGCGCGCGACGTTGCTTAACTTTGCTGATCGGTTGAGAACAGCTAAGTAAACTTCGCTACGAGCGCTTCGAAATATATTATGTTAAGCTTACTGTCGCTTATGTTTAGATGTTAGATGGCTTTATAAAGTATTTAATTAAAGACGTATTAACGTTGGTTTGTGCCAGAATAATTACTCATTTTATCTTGCGAGAAAAATAATGTAGGTATTTATCATAAAGTTAGTAATTAATTACTGGAGAAAGAAAAGTTTCGTACTAGCTACCTTTACAGTTCAGGATAGTGCTTATTTATATGGCACTATGTACATTGTACCTACAATCTTTTTTCCATTCAAGACACATCTGTATGCAAAGTGATGAAATGATATTCGGCGTGGTATCACCTGCGGCGACAAGCTTTTACACCGAAAAATCCGTAATATTGCTGAACTGGTGAGTACTGTACCAAAAATATAGCTAGATTATATTGATGGGGGTGAGAAATTGGATTTGGTTTATTTTGGTTACACTGTATGAAGTATCGTGTGGTGTAGACATGTGAATGTTTCTCTGTAAGAATCTTAAAGAAATTAGGTTTGTCCGTATAAGGTATATTACCTTAGTATCCAGTGTTTCGTAAATTTTTCATGATATTTTGCAATGAAATATTGCAATCAGTGCTTAATCTTAAAAAAATATGTTCATACAGGTTGCGGGCTGCGTTCAATTGGAACGGACTACAGAACTCATCTAGAGTTAAAAGTCCCTAAAACTATTGATAAATATCAAAATCTTTGTCGTAGGCAGATACAATTTACAATTTCATTGTAAAAACTAAAATTCGTCAGGGTTATGCAAATATATCACAGATGCTGACTGTTAAGTGACATGGACGAGCTCAGGGATATGAGAAGGAATCAATCTCTACCAAAATGGATGACATGCTCGGACACGTCCAGGTTTAAATATAATCTGGTTTGGTAAGAGAAAATCCCTTTGTATACTCGTACATTAAATCCGTACTCATATTGTAAATGGGGTAGTGCGTTGCCCACTTGATGGTTTGTCCTTATTTCACGCAGCAACGGAGATACAGATGGATGTGAATTATAGGTTCAGTATTTCTGTTTCTTATATTAAACCACTGTTTACTGTATTAGCCGGATTGTCCACTGCTAAACACAGCCTCACCCATTTAGGGGCTATTTACCATAATCCCCACGCTTGGCAGGCGTCTTGGGGATCGCAGTTTAAGATGGCAGTTCCTCACAAGGTGCTGCTGCAAACCTTCCGGTATTTTGACTTTAGTCGCCTCTTATGACACCCACAGGTGAAAATGGAGGGTTGACATTAGATCCCAGCATCCCGCGGCTGAATATAGCACTGATTAGCATGTTTTTTTCTTAATAGCCTAGATTAGTGAAATTCGCCGATTAATACAATCATAGTTTTTAGTAGAGGGCTTTAGAAGCAGTAGCATACAAATGCTTTAATGCAATAATTTCGAGTAGATATACCAGAGTCAATTTGTTGCTAAATTGGATAATGTTTATAAAATACCCATGCCATATATACTAGTTTGTGGGGAACATTTCCTCATTACTTCACGATTGTAGACTTTATATTGTTGGACTCCTGCTCGCTGTTAAAAATTTTCCTTTTGTTATAGATTTGTGAGTTAATTCGTTCATGAAAAAAAAAAACAAACAATATAAGGCTATAAACCATACCCAGCATTTTTATGTTACTGTAGGTATTTCTTGAAGAGAATAATTCCCTAATTGATTTTTCATAAACATCTCACTCAGTTAAGTTTCTTGAAAAGGCCGTATCTGGAGGTAAATTGAATTATTTTTACAGCATTACTTTATTTTCAGTCGTAAAAGGCGTAATATGAGACACTTAAGTTTAAACATTCAGTAAATTGTAGCTCGTTCCACAGATAACAAAGTTTTACCTTCCCTTCGCTGTTATAAAGAAAATTTATGACCATGTGTTGTCCGTAGACCTACTAAAATGGTGGGTATATTTTCACACGTTTTATATGTAGCGCGGTGTTATATAACATTACATCAACAGCCATTATGTCCAACAAACCCTCTCCCATTAGCAAAGTTTTACCATAATCTGTACGTTTGGCAGCCGCCTTGAGAAACGAAGTGTAAGGTGGCACTTGTTCAGACGGCAACGCTGGCTATCTTCTGGCAACTCGTAGAGAAGTTTACTTAGCTGTTCTTAACCGATCAGCATAATTAAGCAACGTCGCCCGCGGTCATGAGTGGGTTGGGTGACCGCTAGTGACATTACTACTGAGCGCTTCCATGCTTCGGACGGCACGTTAAGCCGTAGGTCCCGGTTGTTGTCTAAGGATGGCAGTCGTTATAGCATGGTGGTAGGGCATTTTGCAAATGCCCGCCTTGCTAGCTACCACCTTCAAGTGGAAAAGGAAATCTGTCGCCAAGCACCTAACGGTGTGTTCCGTTAGCCTGAACAACATCTTCGACCACATCATCACTTACCAGGTGAGACAGTAGTTAAAGGCTAACTTATCAGGAATAAAAAAAAAGCTTTCCTATGGTCGCCTCTTATATATTACTTCTACAGGAAAATATGAATTGAGTAAAATTTTAGCCCAGCACCCCAAAGGGTGGTGCATATGTGTATAAATTGGCGTTCATTAATTTGTACCTATCCAAATTACAACTTAATCGATAAATTTTGAAAGGGCACGAATCATGTATCAAGTATAGGAGCAAAATTTGTGACTTCATCTTTTTATAGAGTTTTGGGGGCTGTTAACCATGCTTTACACGAGGTTTTGGAAAATCAATCAATTAGTTGTAATAAATAACTATTCCATCGTAGCTATTCTTTGTTGTAATACACAACGTGCAAGCGTTTTCGATACCTAATTGATTTATCGAGCAATCATCAATCACTACCCAGTGTCACTTGCGCTATCAAAACGAATCTAACGATATCATACATTAAAATAGGTAAGGCCGTTTAGAAGTTATGGTAGAATAAAGAAACTCACAACCAACATAACACAACTTTTTTTGGGCAGTCATGTAACAACTGTCTTTCTACACTGCAATTCCCAAGACGTTATTTGAAGCGCTCGTAGCGAATTTCACTTAGCTGTTCTTAACCGATCAGCAAAGTTAAGCAACGTCGCCCGCGGTCATGAGTTGTATCGGTGACCGCTCGTGACATTACTACTAAGCGCTTCCATGCTTCGGAGGGTACGTTAAGCCGTCGGTCCCGGTTGTTGTCTTAGGATGGCAGTCGTCATAGCATGGTGGTAGGGCAATTTGCGAATGCCCGCCTGGCTAGCTACCACCCTCAAGTAGAAAATCTGTCGCCAAGCACCTAACGGTGTGTTCCGGCAGCGGTCCTTGAGAGCCAGTACTTCTAGGTTAGCCTGTACAACATCTTCGAACACATCATTATATCATATTCTCCTGCTAATGGGTAGGCTTTCAACAGTAGACGTTATGGCAGTTGATGTAATGTGTTTAAGTCTTAAAATAGAACAACATTCTCAATAACATTCTTGTTAAAAAATTATGTTATTTGTGTACACAGTTAGGGAGTAAAAACCAATTATACTTCCGTTTAAGCAAAATTAAAATGTTAATCGTCTTCAGCATTGTCCACGAACAACTGACATTTGCAATCGTCTTTAGCATTGTTGAAGAACAACCGACCTTTGCATTCGACTCCAAGATCCGACAGTAAAGAATTTCATTTTGGGCTTGCTAATAATACAGTCCTCTATAAATCTGGGCTAATTAATTGTGGTTAATATTCTCACTCAATCATGATTTGTAAGTTATTTGCTACTTATTAGGTAATAAATTTTAAATCGTTCGTAAGATGCAGCTTTTGACAGATTTTCCATACATAAAACGTCAAAACCGCATCTTAGCAACGATCTCAGCTTTGAGATGTATTAATATAACCCTAAGAGTCGAGAACAATATCGACAATTGTTTAGGTTTCACCCGAAAGCTATTCTCAGATCTAATACATACTTACTTCCTAAAAACATTGTTTCGCTTTGTCGTTGATAATAACAAACAAACATTAGTTATGTTCACTCACTAGCATGACAAAAATGAGAAATTGAAATAAAATCGTTCGTCTGTTTTTGTACCGATAGGAATCATTGTCTTTTATTAACCGCTGGACCTTTCATGGTGTTTAAACAACAAAACACAAGAGGTTTCCTTCCAAACAAACGGTGTCATTAGGGATGCTCCAAGCGGAATTATGAATATAGGCTCCAGTGTCTACCGTTTTAATATTTAAGCACCTAATGGGTTACGAGTTAATTTATGCCTTCAAGTTTCGCTTAACCGCTACGCTAATTGTGATTTATTATGTTAAGCTCACTGTCGCTTCTGTCTTGATGTTTGATGGCTTTATCAGGGATTTAATTATAGATATATTGATGTTGCTCTACAATTTTGGTTTGTCCCAAAATAGAACTCCTCTCATCTCACGAAAACAACACATGTACTAAGTAACTAGAGTAGAGTAAATTTCATACTTGCTATGTTCACAGTTAGGGATAGAAGCAGGCACATTTTTTATTTGTCATGAAGTCCAATCTCTTAGTTCCAGACTAGACACATCTGTATGCAAAGCGATGAAATGATATTCAGGGAGGTATCTCCCGAGGCGACATGCTTATCCTCGGAAAATCCGTAATATTACCGAACTCAGAGGTGAGTAGCTACTGTGGGCTACTCCCACATAATAACGTGCCGTTATTTAATATACACTTATTAAATATATAACTTCACATTCACAACAGTCAATTATAAACATCACTATATATAATATATATTTACTTATTTATTTATTATTTACACAGTACCTAATATTTATATCTGTACAAGTAATATATGTAATTAATTCAATCAGTATTAAACACTCATATATTATATATACATTACATTGACAATATTATTTACAGTTAACAATTGATAAAAACACTAATGAATTAATTTAATATTGACGGCTAAATGCCGTGCCAACAATGGACGAATGCATTGGAGCCGCGCGCCGCCGCGCGCTGATAACGAGATCTCATACTCGTATAGATATAAGTACATCGGCGCGCGAGCACCTCAGCGCCGGCCGCCGGCCGTTCTCAAGCCAGTCGGTAACAAACGCTTACGCGACGCGGAGCCCACGTCGCTCTATGCAATTTCAGTCTCTCTTGCTTTGTTTACTTTCTACGTAATACTTCTAACTGTCATTCATCTTTTATTGCTGTGCTGAATATATACTTACATCGCCTTCTAAATTATTTTAATTGTGGACTGTGTTTGGGTGTTAATAAACATTGGCTGTGAAGTGTACGGATTTATTTGGTACGACTTTCCATTGACGGCCGTCGAATCCAGGGGGTAGAGGGGGTGGGGAGAGGGGGGGAGGGGGACCACTCCCCCCTCTTCAAAGGAAAAGTCCCGCACCCCCCCCTTTTTTACTTATTTTAAATTTTCCTCATTTTCTGGATTAAAATTAAAATAATAATTTTAAAATCGATTGCCATTAAGGAGGGCAGTGGAAGGGGAGGGTCATCTCTTCCCTTTCCCACCACTTTTATTACAAGGTAATGCATAGTTTTCGAGTTATGCATATATTTGTAAAATCATCACCTCACTTTTTGTAACACTTCACTGATCAAATTTATTGTTTTGTTGGATGTGTAACAGATTTCTTAGCGCTTCGCCGGCCGCTGCCGCGGCACGCTCGCTACGCTCGCTCGGCTCGCGCGTTGTGTTGTCGCAGTTTCAACCTAACCTAACCTGTTTTTTTAATACAAAACGTTACCGAACGAATTCCACTTGACGCCAATTATTATCGCCGTTATTTTCGATTATTTTTACCACATTTTATATCTATGGTTCATATTAAATGTGGAACCATAGACGCAACATTATCGACAATATTGAAATTAGCGTCAAGTGGAATACGCCTTTAACCGTTCATAAAACGAAACGTTCATTGGCAAGAATTCTATATTATTTAGCATTAATATTGCAAAATAATTAATTTTCAATATTTTTTTTCTCAAAAACTACGCATTTTCTGATTTTGAAACTTTGCAAGTGTGCTTATAATAATGTAACCTCTCTGTGAAAAAAATATCAACCCTCAACTCGACGTCAGGCAATGGAAAACTGAGCCCTCTCCATCACCCACACTACTGTGTCAAATGATCTAGTTAGACTTTACTGACGGGAGTGAGAGAAATACACTTATTTTGCTACACCGTTATGTAGCATTTTGCGTTGTTGATTAGTCCCAACAAAAATCATATTCTCATATGTATCTTTATCCACGTGTTTCTGTCGGAATCCATGGATGTTGTATAGATGACCGTGTTTTACTGGGTATGTCCGTAATAGTCCGTCTATGGTATGTTTCTATTATTTCCAGTATTTCTTAGGTTAATTTAATTGAATTTCTTATCATATAATAAATATAATTTATACAAAAATTGTACACCTATTATATTAGCATCCCATATCTGTATTTTATCAAGGTAACTGATATAAGAAATAAAATAGCTTTTATTTTTAATCTTTGTTTCATAAAAATCAGTGACTAGGTCGATCCATTAATATGGCATAAGGAGCCAAACTCAACAGACGCCTGCTAAGAGTACGAATACAATTTTGTATAAACCTATAATTTATGATTTTTGTGTAGGAAGCACCAGTTTCAAGCCAATTCCACTTTTTACACCTTTAACTCCTACATTTTCTTTTATCATCCATCGTGCCCTATCTAGATGTTATCGATAATAAGTTCTTAGTTTGAAGTTGGCTGTAATATAAAAATAAAGATTTCCAGATATTCAAATTATTTGAATATTATAATAGATAATAGATAGTGTTGCATCCGACCTAAGCAAATATTGCTCCAAAACTCCGAAAAATTATGTTTATGTTGTTTTGCGCATGTAATAAATATATTTTTCAGAATTTATTTCTATTTGCAATATCTATGTTCATACTTAATGGTGAACTGGCCGGTTTCCAAGGGAGTGATCACCCTACGACGTTTATATGGAGAAGCGACCGGCCCTAAGATAAAATATTAAATAGCACGCACAAACCCCGACTAAACTATCAAAATGTATGGTAGTGATCGCAACCGATTGCAAGTTAGTGGTAACATGATTTAATTTGCCTAAATCATTGGGTTACTGTTATTATCTCGAAGGATAATTGAAGCAATTTAATATATATCGTATGCGTTTAAAAATGTATATTGCCAATTTATTAATTATTAACCACAATCTCACCGGATGGTCAATGCTGATGTGGCTGATGTGGCCGAATAAAGAACACACTGTTGGAACACACTGTTAGGTGCTTGGCGATAGATGTTATACTTGTGGATGGTAGTTAGTTAGGTTGGCATTAAAAAGGCTACCATCATGCAAGGTATAGAATATTCAGGCAGCTCAAATGCCTTCAATACAGCCTAACGACTGCCACCCTAAGATAACAGCGGGGACCGACTGCTTAATGTGCCTTCCAAAACATGGCAAAGCTCATTAGTAAATGCAGCTAGTAACCCATCCAAGTAGTTGACGTCGCACCACCGCAGTGAACATTGCTTAGCACAATAGCGTAAATTTTTGCTAAGTAATGTTGATTTCAAATGATTTGATGAACTGGCAATATTGAAATTACAGTAAACAATATCAGAATTAAAGTAAAAAAACCATGAAGCTGGGAAGTGAGTTCTATTATTTTATCCGAATTTATGTATGAACAGGTAGATTAACAGGATTTTCAGAAATTGTTCATTCGTGTTTAAACGTAGCGGTTAGACTGACTTAAATTTACTCGTATTTACATTTCTACGAAATAAATAATTCTACGTCGCGCGTCGTAGAACAAAATACCAACGACGGTAACACATAATTTTAAACGTGGCATTAGGCGAAGCGTAATGGTGAGGAGGCACTCAGCGCTGTCATGAAATGGTTAACATCAAATCTGACCCTTAATGTTAAAAAAACTAAGTACATTACATTTTTGCATCAAAGTTATCTTTACATCCCGATGCCTCTTTCACCATAGTCGCCCACAAATGCACTACAATATGCTCGTCAATTAGTTGCCCAGCCCTCGAAGGAACTGACCAGATCAAATGCCTTGGAGTTTACATAGATGGTTCACTTAATTGGAAGGTACAAATTGACTCATTAAGAGCACGCTCCAGAAAACTGATGTATATTTTCAAAAAATTCAATGGTGTTGCTGACTTAGAGACTCAAAAACTTATATACTACTCATCAGCACAATCCCTCTTATTTTACTGCTCCACGGCTTGGGGTGGTACATCTCCAACAATTATGTTACAGGCAGAGCGAGCACAGAGAGCAATTCTCAAAATCATGACCAAAAACCTATTCGATTTCCTACAACACTCCTATACCAACAATTAAATGTTCTCACTGTTAGACAACTATTTATCTCAAGCACTGTATTACGGAAGCATAGATCTCTTCCATATGACAAAAAATTAGACGTTATCACACGCAGAAGAGGTCGTGTATGTGAAATTAAACCCACTCGTCTTTTGCTAGCTAGTAGACATTACGAAAAACTCAGCAGCCGATTATATAATAGACTTAACCAACATCTTCACATATACCCTCTTTCACAGTACGAAGTGAAATACAAATTAACGTCTTATTTGCATAATTAAGGCTAGAATAAAACAGAAATACTCATTAAATCTTTACTTTAGACAGTATCAGCTCACTATACAACATACCCTCATCCCTTCTTAAACACTCACAAAACTGAAGTTAATTTCCTCCCCCCACTGCCACACACACACACACTCACCCTTACATACAAGCACACACACACTTTAAAATAACTCGCGCATGTCTGTTTAACATAATTATTATTATATCCTTTTATTTTCATTTAATTTTATCTGTGGTATGCCTTTATTAACAAAACCCTGCAAACTATATCCAACATTTTAGCCACTACAGAGAAAGCGTTTGGGCAATCAAGGGGCCATTGCAGGCCTACAGGTAGCCCAAATGCTCCAGCCCACTACACATATTTTAATTAGGTATACCATATACCAACCACCCTTTACATATTATTAATTTCGAAATGTGATACGATAAAATAGATTACTTACATACCGAAATCCCTAGTTATAGTTTAGTTACGTCTTGCTAAAAACGGAGGGTGTTGTTGTCTGTACTACAGTTTTAATACTACAACAGGCATCAACGATTTGACTAAGAAATGTTTCATGTCCATATTTGTACAAATAGTGCAACCCAAAGCCTAAATTTTTGTAAGTAACTACCACCTAAGAAATATGTCAAATAAACATAATTATTATTTATCCGTCCTGGTTCTATCATAATTCCTTATGATTCGAATGAATTTCTATAATAACAATTACCTATAGATATAAAAAGGCTACGAGTTAAATTACGATACAGCGCTACGACTATCTACGAGTATGATCTACCTAATTATATTTTTAGGGTAAACAAGGCCATGCATTGCCAAGCACACCTTTCACATGACTGTGAATAACAATTTAACATGTAGGTGCCTGCTCGCTTACTTTTCTATTTATAGTACAAATTATATATAAACGAAATCATATTATTTTATAATTAACTAAGCGAAAACATTTGAACAAATTTTTGGTCGGGAAAAAGATGACTTTCGGCGGTATTTGAAACCTGTGAGCTGCATTGACTGTACAGATTTTCCCTTCCCTTCGAAAGCACGTCTTCTATACCTATGGCGACATCGAAACAAAAAGTTTGAAACTCTCCAAAAAAAATGTTTGATACCGATTCTATGGCGCTTTCATAATTAACTCGATATAAATTAATAAATGAACCCATGCACATTTTTAATGGAAAAATTATGAGTTCCTTGGTTCAAATGAATTATTGGTTATAATTCTAACGTGTATACGCGTGTGCTGGACGGTATAAGTGAAAATTACTTTTCAACGTAAACCCAAGTTAGGAAAGTAATCTTTACACTCTTATAAATAGAATGCCTACATATTAGAAACCAAAAAAGCTCTGCCTATAAATTTGCTTTCATATTTATTGTTGTTTTTCAAACTCGAATCAAAGTCTAAACCCAAAATGTAGACTTCTCAAGAGAGAATATCTTCTTAAGTAAGGTGCGACACTTTATACAATGAATAATTAAGTATTTATGTTCCATTGGATTGCCCGTCCGCTCGTAACTGCTCATTTGCATACGCAATCAGAATCGGTCCGATTACAGTAATTAATTTATACAGAAGTAACTTAATCGCAATCTGTAACTACGCCATACTAACTATTGTATTATCTACTTGTCATCTTATACAGCCGTGTCCACTGGTCAGACTATTATGGATATTAGTATGGATATTAGATAAGGACATGTCAATGCAACGTATTGATTATAATGTGTAGGTACTTAGAAGGAATAATCTTCTGGGATGGCAGGGCTTGTATCAATTGAATAAATCAAATGAGAATTTTATTCACAGATAATAATAAACAATGATCATGGTGGAGTTTTAGATAAGATTACTTAATACTTTTTTTAATTCAAAAAACATAATTCGGTTATAGCATATAAGGTTTACACTTAAAATATGGTAGGTAATTGTATCATTCCTTCTAATGGTTATATTTTATATAATAATTGTTTATTTTCTTAAAGTATTGTTACACACACATAATGTTATGTGCGTGTGTTCATGGTCATAGGGCATTTTAAAAATGCTCGCCTGGCTAGCTAACACTCTCAATAAGAAAATATGTCGCCAAGCACCCAGAGCATAAGCCACAGAGGATCTGACACGGGTGCGGAAATATGTGCGTTTTTCTTTTTATTCCAATTTCATACATAAAGCACTGAATTCAATTTGTACACATCGAACAGCTCGTATGGCACGGTCACGGTGCGTTCCGGCACCTTAAGACCCAGCCAACATCCTCCAACACAATATCACCATCAATTACCATCAGGTTACATAGTAGCTGAAAGCAAGCAATTAAAAATATGAAACATTGAATAATTAACAATAAGGCACTACTGTCTTAATTCCAAATGAGCTTAAACCGGGGTCATTGTGGCGCTAAATTTGTACACTAATGTTGAGGACGGTCATTATGGATCTGTTGCAATTTTCGCTATTGGCAATACAACATCTTACATATTTTATAAAAATATATTATTATCATATTTCTATACTATTTTAGAGATGTTTTATAATATGAAGATGTCGTTTAATTTCTCACGTCACGTAATTAAAATTAAAAAGTATACATTTTAATGTTTCAATAACGTCTTAAATTGGAGAACTAATTCGTTTTCCACAAAAATAAAATATTATTTCATATTTTTATTGTGAGATCTTTGAAGTATTAACTTCACAAGTGTCAAAAAACGGCTAGCCAACAGCTTGGACATGGAATTTTATCAGTATTAGACTGAAAAGATGATGAAAATGTATTTAAAAGAACAAAATGGCCTAGAAATAAAATTGCAATGACGGAAACATTAAGACAAGCAATTTATATAAATGGTACCTAAACCAGGATTTGCTTTAAAATAAGGTATTGTGTGCTTGTCGTGGTTATATTGACTAGTATTAATTTTATATATAAGAGCATTGTTGATCGTATATCAACCTACCAGTCTAAGTAAATAGTCTTCTGCTATTTGGGTAGATGTTGCCAACGTCAAAGAGACGTGCATTCAAACGGATGGAGAAGATTCGACTGTCCAGCACTCGCTATCATAGCATAATTGGTATAATGCACCAGGATTTATACCAACCAGAATATCTTTTGGGGGTTGCGGGATCAAGTCCCGCTGGAAGTTATCTTTTTTCATCCAAAATAATTTCTAAGCTTTTAATTAAAGTACAGACACAAAAAATATTTGGGCTAGGTTGAGATGTTGTTATTTTTAGTCTTTTATCATTTTGTATTTGTTATTATTAATATATTTTTAGTCACCTCATGACTCACACCCATAGTACTCACATAATTATCATTCATGACATAATCCATCTTTCATTAATATTCAATAACCAATATTGTGTTACTAGAACATTTTATCGAAAGATTTCTAAAACAAGTGAACAATAAATTATTTCCTTTATGCCCTCACAGATACTACCAATAAAACTCCATGTTAAAACTTGACTTTCATAGCTAAAACCACCTTTAGCAAGAAACTTATAACGCTTACTTAACTATCTGAAATTAAGCAGTTTAGATGTAGAACAAAGCCACCCTTTAGCAAATTAAAACGTAAATAGAACTTACCCTGTTAACCCAAATAAGTACGAAGCAATGAACCGTAAAATTCAGTGGAGATGTTGCCTACATCAAGCGATCGCACTGTTGAAATCTAAGGCGAGTACATACTACTTACACCACAGAATATATAAGAGTTCATCATGGCTTAGCTCTGTAGATCCTATCTCAGCTTTGTTTGCTATATACATTAACTTGAGTTACACATGGCCGCCTCTACCCTGTCTGGGAATTACGTCATCCACCCAGCTTTACAATACTTAATACTAAACTGATATTGCTAATTCTATATTCAATTCTGAATTGAGATTTACAGTAAACCGTAATAATTATGCTTATTAAAATATGCTATATGAGTTTGCTTAGCTGTTCTTAACCGACCCACCTGTGGTCTTAGAATGGCAGTCGTTATAGAATTGTGGTAGGGCATTTTGCGAATACCCGCCTGGCTAGCTACCGCTCTCAAGTAGAAAATCTGCCGTCAAGCACCTAACGGTGTAATCCAGCTGCTGTCCTTGAGAGCCAGTAATTCTAGGTTAGCCTGAACAACATCTGCGACCACATCATCAATTACCATCAGGTAAGATAGTGGTTAAAGGCTAACCTGTCAGGCATAAAAAAAAAATATGTTTGACGGATATTTCGCACAAGTGACTACATATCTTTTTTTTATACCGGTGGTATGCCGTTATTAACAAAATACTACGAACTATATACAACACTCTGACAAAATAGAAGAAAAGACGGAGGCTCGTAAAACATCAAACTGAAGCCACACTTTTATACATGTGTGTGATAGAAGTGTTGCCATATGAAAGCAAAAATAACTAAATTGTAGAATTTATGGGAGAAAAATGTTTGAAGATAAAAATATACAGCAAAATCTGTTCATAAGAATACTTTGCGATAACATAATATTATTTATATTGCGCAAACTTTTATAAGAAGTATCAAATTTAACCCTAGCTCACTAACCTTAACTTTGAGTAACGTTATTACGAACCATTCGTAAATTTTACGACGAATGAAAACGTAATTTTTTATATTTTCAGTTTTATTTATGACACAAAGCAACCATATTTATTATTATTAGTTTTTTCTTAATCCGATTACATAATCTGTTTTAGAACTGAGGTTCGTTAAGCAATGATTGCACATAGAAACAATATGCTCCCTGCAAATCGCTTTTTGCAGCCTTTGCAGAAGTTGGTGGTCATAAGATGTTTTTTACAGAACAGTTGCTGAAAGTTTTCGTGTTTTGGAAACGTCTTGACTAGACTCTTCTTGAGGGTCATACATTTTCAAGATCTGTACGATGATCTGCTTCAAATTTCGTTGCAAAGTTGCAGTCTGATATTTTTCCTGCAGCCAAGGCTTCATCAGTTTGTCTGCCATTCCCAATGCAAAAGGCTTTCATTTTATGTATTTTTTTTCTATTTCGGATCGCATTAGATACTAAAGATAGATTTGGAATGTCGTAAAATATGCATAGCGGCCATCGATTAGCCTTTCGGCTGCAACTCATGATCGAGCACATCTAGTCTACAGTATCAACCGCACCCTATGTGAAGTTGTAGAATTCAATTATTTCGGGCTTTGTTTAATCGATAATTGATGATAGGTTTATCATGTATGGTAAAAAGAAGGTATACAACCTTATTTGACTTCGGTTTATGAGATACTAAAGTCATTTCTAAATCGAAACCGAACATCGAAGTACCTACTCATCTATTTCTAGTATTCGTCATTTCGTTGAAGGTCTCTCGCTTATTGCTTCGTAGAATATCAACCATTGTGAGCTTATAAGGTGGTTTTAACAGTTCAGCAACCAGAGAAATCGATGTGAACCGGTTATATCAAATGCATTGGAATATATGTAAGAAAAGTTATATATACATTTTAAATCCTAAAAAGCAACAATATATCCAAAAATTACGAATAAAATTAAATCTATTAGTGTTTTATAAAGTATATCAATTATAACCTCTTATTATAACATAAAAATAACATGTTCTTGTATTGATTATTAAAAATATTTGAAAATAAAATAAATGCACAACTCAGAAAAAAGTTACATAGATACTAACCTTTCGTAAAATTTTCGACGATTACATGATTTATCCCGATCTAGTGAGCCTGCATCCGAAATTAGTAATTACGGGTCACTAGTGATTCGAATTAGGAAGGTATAAGAAACGGCCGGGGTGGCGGGGATAGGGATCTTACTGAAACACTAAATGCGCAAGGTACGCGTCGTCATTTTGACACAGGGTTAATAATAACAAATATTTTTAAAATATTTTATGAAAACATCAAATTAATATTTTAATAAAACACTTAAAAAATACAAAAATATATCTAGTGACAATTCCGCCTAATTTTCCTGTTAAGCCGACGTACCGTCACAAACGCTACGCAGCTAAACCGGAAGAATTTTCTACGCGTTTCGCTTCTACACGAAGCATCCTCAGGAGGTCTTGACTCTACGAGCGTGTTAAATTAATTTAAACAACAAAGTCAAAGTCATAACCATTTATTCAATTTGATAAAATTTTAATATTGAAGTATTCTACATTTTACTGCCAGGTTCAGCAAACAAAATTGTATAAAGCCACTGCGAGAAGAACGGGCAAGAAACTCGGGGCCATTCTTTTAAACGTCTTTTAACTATGTGTTACATACTTAATATATACACTTTATTTACACATTCTCTGGTTTATTTAAAGTACATAATTGTTTACATAACTAACCAAAAACTAACCATTGTAGAGAAGGAAGCAGAATCACATAAACTCGCCATACTAGGATTGAGCGAAACGCATAAACGTGGTCAGGGTCATACTACAACCTCTGGTGGCAATACTTTATATTTCTCTGGTTCCGAACACTCAAGCAGGAACGGAGTAGCCATCTGGATATCAAAGAGCTTAAATCAGCATGTCCTCGGCTACAACACAGTTTCGGATCGCATTATAACGTTGAAGTTGAACTCACGCCCTTGCACGTTAAATATTGTAGTGACGTACGCCCCCACATCAAATGCAACTGACGCAGAGATGAATGAATTTTATAAGGCTGTTGGCGAGACACTCTCGATGATACCAAGCCGGGAGATAACGATGGTCTTAGGGGATTGGAATGCCAAAGTAGGAATTACAACAAATGACGACCACATAAGAAACACCGTTGGTAAACACGGGCTCGGTGACAGAAACGAACGGGGAACTAGGTTTATTGAATTCTGCATCGAAAGGAAACTGACAATCATGAACACCTGGTTCAAGCACCATCCACGGCGCTTGTACACGTGGACTTCCCCAGGTGATCGCTACCGGAACCAGATTGATTACATCCTAATCGACAGCCGATGGAGATCTTCTATAAGTAACACCAAAACATATCCCGGCGCCGACTGTGGGTCAGATCATAATCTTCTTGTGGCCACCTTATCTCTTCGCCTTAAAGCCATCAAAAGAACTCCTCCTCTGAGACCTAGAGCTCTATCTGCAACAGAACAGACACAGTTTCAGATCAACCTGAAGAACAAGTTAATGCTAGACGCACCACCTGCGGGCGTCGATGCAGATACACGATGGAAACACCTCAAGGCTCAGATTTGGAAATCACTACCTACCCGTGAAAAAGAGGCAAAAACCGACGCCAAGTGAAACTGGATTGCAGATGACACCTGGGAAATCATTCAACAAAGAAAAGATCTAAGGTCCCAGGGCTTAACGAATTCTGACAAAAGGCATGAATACGCAACACTAGGCAGAACAATTCAAATGCTCTGTCGCAGAGACAAAAACAACTTTATAGAGCGAATTTGTTGTGAAATTGAATGTAACTCCATTCACATCCAAACCGCCGACCTCTTTAAGAATGTCCGCCTTCTCACCAAGCAATTCAAACCGAAAACATGGGTCATAGAAGATGCGGACGGGAGGCGCATTCAGGAACTCAAATTAATTGCAGAAAGATGGCGAGTATACTGCGAAGACCTATACCGTGCCGAGAACCCCAGCCAAAACACCGCAATAAACTGGAGTGAATTAACACTGGAACCAGCTATCTTGCGATCCGAAATAACAGCTGCTGTTCGTGCGCTTAAGAGCAGGAAAGCACCGGGACCAGATGATGTGACTGCAGAAATTCTGAAATTGATGGGTGACATAGGTGTTAACGAACTACACGACATATGCCAGCGTGTTTGGCAAACTGGTCAGTGGCCCAGAGATTGGACGTTGTCAACTATCCTTCCTCTACACAAAAAAGGGTCCACAACTAAATGTGACAACTACCGCACCTTGGCTTTGATTTCTCATGGCAGCAAAGTTCTGTTACACATCATAAATAATAGAATCCGTCACTTTCTGGACTGGCAGATCCCACAAGAGCAGGCCGGGTTCGTCAAAGGAAAGGGAACGCGCGAACAAATCTTTAACATTCGCCAACTTATTGAGAAGTCATATGAGTTTGATCAACCACTTATAATGTGCTTTATAGATTACAGCAAAGCCTTCGACTGCGTTGACTGGAGGAGCCTTTGGAGGGTACTGGTGGAACTAGGCGTCCCACAACACTTAATATCCCTATTAAAAGCTCTATACCAAAACAACCAAGGTAGCGTAAGAATAGATAGGACAACATCCAAACCATTCAATTTCGGTAAAGGAGTTAGGCAAGGCTGCATACTCTCTCCGATACTGTTCAACATTTACGGAGAGTATATTATGAGGCACACTTGCGAAGACTGGGAGGGTGGTGTAGTCATTGGCGGCAAAAAGATTAGCAATTTGCGGTACGCCGACGACACAACACTTCTAGCCACCAACGAAGACGATATGATATTCCTACTGAAGCGGTTGGAACAAATAAGTGGTGAACTGGGACTCCGGATAAACAAATCGAAGACCAAGCTCATGCTGGTGGATCGCTCCAACAAACTGCAGCTCAGCGGAGCTCTGAGATTGAACATCGTAGACCACTTTGTCTATCTGGGTTCCACCATATGTAACAACGGTTCGTGCGAGCCCGAAATACGAAGAAGGATTGGGATGGCGAAAAACGCAATGACTCAGCTGCAAAAACTGTGGGCGGATAGAAACATCACAAGAAAAACCAAAGTTCAACTAGTTAACACCTTAGTCTTCTCTATATTTAACTACGGCGCTGAAACTTGGACTTTAAAGAAAGCAGACCGGGACCGGATTGATGCCTTTGAAATGTGGTGTTGGAGGAGAATGCTCAGGATACCTTGGACAGCCTTCCGCACAAATGAATCCATCCTGCGTGAATTAAAGATCTATATGAGGCTGTCCAGCGTCTGCTTACAAAGAGTTCTGAAGTATTTTGGCCACATTGCTAGGAAGGGTAACGATAACCTGGAAAAACTAATTGTCACTGGGAAGATAGAAGGGAAACGTCCAAGAGGTCGCAGTCCTATGCGATGGACAGACCAAATCCCTTACTAGCCTTGACAATAGTATTCATGACGCCATTCACATCGCCAAAGACAGGAGCAGGTGGCGACAAATTGTCAATAAAAAGGTTATTTCCACGGGGAATCACGACCCTCAGCTTTGAGGATAACGACGCAAGGAGGAGGAGGAATTGTTTACATAAACAGATATTTTTTTATTCGATATAAACCTTTTTAACAAACCATGTAATGTAATTAAATTTAAACGAGGTTTGTCGTTATATAATATCAGAAAAGAGAATAATAAATTACTTAACTTCACAACATCTTGATCGGGCAGCACTTCGTCATTAAAGACTACTTTCCAAATATATTTCGACACCCCCGGAGCTATGCTCGGCACGGCGGTTTGACCGAAAGTGAATCAAGCAGCACTTCGTCGTCAAAAACTATTTCAACACCACTGGGAGGTCTGCTCTGCACGGCGGCCCGACAGAAAGTGAATCTACTCGCTTTACACTACCCCTTCTATAGGAAGGAACAAACAAGGTGACGAAGCGACTACCGTCATAAACACAGTACTCTTTAAAATTGACAATTATGTGATTTCAAGCTCTATACATATGGCAATAACTATAATAAAATCATCAATGTTTTTACAAATAGAAATGAAGTACATAATATAAACTATTTTAAATAAGTATTTTTACAACCTACCTACGAAGTGATAATTGTTAACATTAGCTCATGTTTTTAGAGATTAATAAAGATCATTAATATTATTATTATTATTACAACTGTCACATGATCGTTTACACTACTTATAAGATATACTTATAGTTAAATTATCATCAAATAATGATTCCAGTGATCATAACAATCCATATATGATTTTTAATCACAGTCTCACAATAAAGACCTTTAGGTACAGTATTAAATTCACACCACAGATAAAGTATACACCAATACTTATTTTTATCTTAAAAACCACAGAGTATTTCTAAAACGAAATTAGAATGTCACATTATAGCACCAGTTGTTTAAATCATCTTAAAGCCAATCAAGTGAAAATGAACAAATATTTCAATAAATAGTAAGCCAATTTTCAAATAATCTATCACGGCCATACTGACCAGTACTTTGCTCTCAAAGTACAACCTCAATTTTCATTTTCAATTCATTTCATTTCAACTCATTTCATGTCATGTCATGTCATTTCATTTTTTTTTTCTATTTTGTTTATAAAAGATTTCTGGCCTTGTCATACTCTACCCATCATCTGCTGCGCATGACTTCCAGTAGAGTGTCAGGGCAGTGACCGACCAGCAGTATTTTCATATAACAGATCTCTGGCCTTGACATACTCTACTTATCACCTGCTGCGCATGACTTTCCAGTAAAGTATCAGGGCAGTGATCGACCAGCAGTATATATCAGATCTCTGGCCTTGACATACTTTACTTATCACCTGCTGCGCATGACTTTCCAGTAAAGTATCAGAGCAGTGATCGACCAGCAGTATATAACAGATCTCTGACCTTTACATACTCTACCTATCACCTGCTGCACATGACTTCCAGTAGTATCAGGACAGTGATCGACCAAGCAGTACCTATTATGTTCTTGTTTTTAACTTTCTTTTAACCTTTAACATATTAGTCCTACCACCCTCTGCCAGTGGTATTACCGGGACTTTTAACTTCCTTTTAGCTGCTGACCTTCAACATATATTAGTCCAACCACACGCTGCCAGTGGTATTACCGGGACTAATGGAAGGTCAGAGACTGACCAGCGTGTCAGTCATATTGTCATATCGTCATTTTGAAGCAGTGATGGCTCAGTGGCATTGGCTATGGACTGCCGTGCAGCAGGTCCATGGTTTGAATTCCACCCAGAGCTTGAGCTTAACCGCATGGTGGAAGGGCATTTTGCGAATGCCCGCCTGGCTAACGAGGTGGTCGTTAACTCAGGTAGAAAATCTGTCGCCAAGCACCTAACGGTGTGTTCCGGCAGCAGTCCTTGAGAGCCAGTGAAATAACAGGCAAAATGAGACTTAACAGGTATGTCTCAAGGTGATGGGCGCAGTGCAGTTCATCACTTGTGATGAAATGCATCTGTTATAGGCAGAGGATACCGCTTAACATCAGGCGGGTCTCGCGCTTGTTCCCTCACAATAACATAAAAAAAAAATATATATATATAGTCATTATATTTATTAATATATTGTTTTCTCAAGATATATTTTTTATTATCATTTAAAATTGCCACGTATGTTCACTCTAAAAATTTTGAAATACTTGTCCATCACATATAATGTTTGCTACCACATATACACCGTGTCCCAAAATTCAACGATAAGCCGGCATCGGTGCATGGACCTACTCATGACTACTCGGGAAAAAATAAAAAAAAATTATAACTCTTTTTTTTTTTTAATTACAGAGACTTTTATAAAGTTGCGCCAACTTTTAATAAAACTTGCCATGGTAGTGTCCATACTTTTTTTTTTAACCCAGACTATAGAAAGTGCATAGAATGTTAAAATCTATGAAAATTATAAGAAAAAAATTTTTTTTTACTGATTTTTGTAAAATAACTACAGACTTTCTGTAATTTTAAAGGATTGTGGTAGATAGCCGTCCTTCTTAGGTTGCTAATGCACAAAAAATATCAAAAATATGTCAAAAATTGTGGTCATGGTAGTTGAAAATAGCATAATGGGTATCGAATATCGATGAAATTTATAAAAGTCTCTGTAATTAATAAAAAAAAACAGTTATAATTTTTTTTTTTTTTTTTCCGAGGAGTCATGAGTAGGTCCATGCACCGATGCCGGCTTATCGTTGAATTTTGGGACACGGTGTATATACATACTCGTATATATATATTATTATTACATGTATATTTTTTTTCAATGTATTGGCTTTATTTTTTCGTATTATCATTACAATATTGTATATTTTTACAATAAATTTATTTAAACAATTATTTATATAAGTTTTATAATATCATTAAATATAATCTATCACGGTTAATCCAAATATTAAAATATAACTATCAATTTCATGTTATAACATCTGCTATATTTATATACTTCATATTTACTTAACCATGTTCAATATAAACGTTTTGATCCACCCATTCACTAGGCTAGAAATGAATGGCTTCTTTGTCAACATCAATATTTCTTTAAGAGGCCTTTTACATTTTGCAGCCCTCTCACTCGCACTTTTAAAGATTATTTCAAATAGCAACAATATGGTTTATATTTTTTAAAATGTAGTCAATCATTATTTCGCTGCATGCAACTATAGATGTTCTCAACATATTTTTACTTTGTTACATGTTGACTCCAATTAGAATTAGAGGCCCAAAATTTAAAATAACTAAATTACGCGTTTTGGATCCCCCATAACAGATATCAAAATGAAAATTAGTAGAAAACATCTATAGTTGCATGCAGCAAAATAATAATTGACCAAATTTTAAAAAATATAAACCATATTGTTGCTATTTGAAATTATCTTTAAAAGTGCGAGTGAGAAGGCTGCAAAATGTAAAAGGGCTCTTAACTGCTGTGTTGCTTTGGCGTCTTAGTCGATCATTCCGTAAGAAATCTTTCTCACCTATGATTTTGACTGACATAGACTACATCACTCTCATTATAAGTTTTGTTGGTCTTTACGCTAGAGTCGAAACGTTCTTTTAACCTTTCAGCAACACTTTTACAACTTTGCTCTGCTAGTTCCTTATTGAAATGTACATTAATCATAGTTTCTTAAGATTTATCCACTACATCAGACAGCAGATCCCGACGGATAGTATATTTACACATGTTAACCTTTCACTAATTCAAAAAATACTGACATTTCCTTCCCTATACATTTTATGAGGCATTGCTTTTAATCAGATCAAATATACAAAACTATGACACTTTTTTTAGCAGTACAATTAAAACCACTACGTAACATAAGGTGTAAAAAAGTGTATTGTGGACATAAAAATGTATAACCAATTACCATCATCGCCGAAGGATATCAATTTATTTTCCATTTTCAAGAAAATTAAATTTTACTCATTAATAAATCATACTACAACATTGATAATTTTTTAGCTGAGCTATGTTTAAAAAATATTGATGCCAGTGTGTAATACACGACATACATTTCACGGCCAATGTTTTACTGTTATTAAATAAACTATGTTCAATGTATTTATTTAAGTAATGTGATCAATATTGAAATGTATAATTAATTTAATGATTTTTGTACCATTACATATATATATTGAATAATGATAACTAATATAAGTACCATTTTTTACAACAGTTGTATTTTGTTTTCAAATAATTCAATTCATATGTATTTTTCACTAACATGTAAACCGCATTTTGCTCACCCATTAACACCCATTAAAGGTAGGTAATAGTGGACACAAGTTAATAAAATAATTCTAAGATCTATGTATATAAACTGCCCATACTCCTGGAAACAAATGATTTTGATCATTTCCCTCTGTACCTATTATTTGTCTTACAGAGAAATAACTATTTTTGTTTTTAGAACAGCTGTGTGAAGATATAGAGTAGTGTAGAACATATGTTTACTGAATCTGCCACAGACCGTTTGGCTATTCTGACGAATTGTTTATCGTATTTGTTTAACGTCGCCACGTAACGTTTAACCTGGCCATTGCTACGAGAAATAAATATATTAGAAATAGTCTAATGTGAATACATTTCTCCCCATATTCAACGAATTAACTTTATTAGTGGAAAAGTTTGATCCTCTATCGACTATCACATGATTTGGGGTACGAAATAATGTAATATTTTTTATTTAAACGTAGCCACGTAACGTTTCACCTGGCCATTGCTAAGAGAAATAAATATATCAGAACACAAACAAGCATGTCTGCCACATTTGGTTGTACACTTTTCGTAAGCGGTAAACTCTGTGGAGACTTTATCATACACATAGATTCTTACAGAGAAACATTGACATGTCTACACCACCGATACTTAATACAGTGTAACCAAAATAAACCAATTTCAGTTTCTCACTCCCATCAATAAAATCTAACTAGATCTTTTGGCACAGTTCTCACCAGTTCGGCAATATTACGGATTTTTTGGTGTAAAAGCTTGTCGCCGCAGGAGATACCACATCGAATATCATTTCATTACTTTGCATACAGACGTGTCTAAAATTAAAAGCAGATTAAAGGTACAATGTACATAGTGCCAAATAAATAAGTACTATCCTGAACTGTAAAAGTAGCTGGTACGAAACTTATCTCTCTCTAGTAATTAAATATTCATTTTATGATTAGGACCTTCATAATTGCTCTCGCAAGATAAATGGAGTAATTATTCTGGCACAAACCAACATTGTAGAGCAACATTGTCAACATATGTCTTTAATTATATACTTGATAAAGCCATCTAACATTTGATGACACAAGAGACAGTAAGCTTAACATAATAAATCACAATTAGCGTAGTGGTTAAGTGAAACTTGAAGACATAAATTAACTCATAACCCATTAGTTGCTTAAATATTAAAACGGTAGTAGGTGGAGTCTAAATTCATAATTCAACTTGAAACATCCCGAATGACAACCTTTGTTCAAAATGGATCCGCTTGTGCTGCTTTGTTGTTTAAACACCATAAAATGCCCGGTGGTTAATATATAACAATGGGATTCCTAAGGGTGTGAAAACGGATGAACGCTATTGTTTCAATTTCTCAATTTTCTTTTGCGTAGTGGGTGAACATAACAGCTATAAAACGATGATTGTTATTATCAACAACAAAGCGTAAGATTTTTTTTGGGAAGTTAATTAATGTTATATAACCGACCGTGTTGGTACCACACTAAAAATTCTGAAGATGGCTTTCAGTTAAAACCGATACAATTGTCGATCGTGCTATCGTTCTTAGGGTTTGTATTTGAAAACGAGTAGCACGAGTGGTCGTCAGTGCACAGGCAACTCTAGTCGCTGCTACGTAAGCGCGCTCATACATTGCCATACGTTTCAGTTAAGTGGTAGACGCACCCCATGAAACGCCTCGTCTCCATAAAAGAGCTCATAGTAAATAGTTAATGCTCTTATACAGAAGTTTGGTGTATTCCCGATGTCTCCATTGACCATATCTCCATCAATGGGGACAGCGGGAATTGAATTAAAAAAAATGAAAAATATTCCCGATGTCCCCATCGCCCAAATCCCCATCAATGGGGACACTGGGAATAGACCAAAAAGTTAAAAATCATTCCCACTGTCCCCATCGCCTGTCTTACCGTCAATGGGGATTGTAATTTTGTAATATTTTACAACTATTTTTAATTTATAGTTTAATTAACTGTTTTTAAAAAAATATTTTACTCTCTTATTAGACGTATATAAATAGTTTTGTTGCGCGGTCACACATTTAATAATGCATGACCTTCAACGTGGTGCATTGGCGATTCCGCGGCTATAAAACAATAATGCTGATTGCATTGTTCTAATTTGCTTAGCTAGCTCTCATTGGTTCATTCCAAGTTCCAACCCCATTCTAGAAAACTTTTTCTACTCGTCATTGCCTGTGGTGTGAATAATTTTAAAATTTTATAATTTTGTTTAACTCTCAATAAAAGGAACTCGTTGGAAACTGGTTAGTTCATTTTAAATCTTTAATTTCTAATATAACTTAAAAAGGGTGAATTTAGATAAAATACGCGAATAAATATGTAAGAGTTAAATATTATGTAATAAATAGTATAAAAAATGTCTAAGTAATTATAAGGTTTTTCCTAGAACTTTGTCTTTTAACCTATTTGCGATGACATATTGATATAGAATTTATTATATTGTATATATATGTAAATATGTTGTTACAAATATATTATTTATATTCACTTATTTTTCACTTACAGCAAAGTCACAAGAGCCTGAAGAGTAATTTAAGATTTATACGTTTATAAGGAGACCGTATACGTGCAGGATTTCAGTACACGAAAAAATCGGTCCACAAAAATGGAGCAACGATATCAGCATGTCACTTAAGGAAAAATAATGTACTAGATCAGTAGCAATTCATCTTAGTATTATTTACTACTCCCAAAATATGTTCTACTGTTATTACTGTAATAAAAAAAAATCCAGTATGAACTCTTTCTGTATATTTTTGATTCTATTATTTTATAAAAAAGTTAGTAGTGTAAGCAGAAATAATTTTTATATATTTGATTAGGTAAAATTATGTATAGTTTTCATATTTTATTCAATCTAAAAGTTGTTAATGTCAAATTTTTTTATTTAATTGCGATAAAAGATAATCTTTAATTTTGTTTTCCATTAAAAATTCAAAGTATTTTTAACTAATGGCCAAATTTCTTGCCCGTACTTCTCGCAGTGGCTCCATACATTTTTTTTGATCAACTTACAATGTAGAATATTTCTATATTAAAATTTACTTAGTAATTATAATATAGAAATTACGCTCTTATGAAGGTCTTACCTTAATAAGGGCATAGTAGACGCCTAAATTGAATAAATGATTTAACTTTGACTTTGATTACTAAAACCATATTAAATAATACATTAAATTAATAAAACATATTTTTTAAGCATTAACCTAGTTTGTCTATTGTTTGTAAACACTAGACAAATCATGTAAGTGTTTAATAAAAAAGTTACATTTTCTGAATGAATACAAAAATAATTGTTAATGATTGTTTGATTTTTTTCATAATTTATTGCGCTATGTATGGTTGACCTAAAGTATATTTGATAAAGGAGGGTAATATAGTAATAACAAGGAGGTGAGATCCGTTCTTAACCGTGGACCATACATGTAGAATATATGATAAACATTTTATATGGCTTATAATTCATTGGTATTAAAAGTGATCAGTCAATCAATGGGGACAACGTGAATAAATTTACCGACTTCTTGCTGTCCACATTAATGGGGACAGACAATGGTGACAACGGGAAGACAAATAATGTCGTCTCACTGTCCCCATCAATGGGCCAGGCCAATGGGGACAACGGGAAGAAAAAAAGCTATCGTCTCGTTGTCCCCATCAATGGGGATAAGTCAATGGGGACAGCGGGAACACACCTTTTTAAGTTATATTAGAAATTAAAGATTTAAAATGAACTAACCAGTTTCCAACGAGTTCCTTTTGTTGAGAGTTAAACAAAATTATAAAATTTTAAAATTATTCACACCACAGGCAATGACGAGTAGAAAAAGTTTTCTAGAATGGGGTTGGAACTTGGAATGAACCAATGAGAGCTAGCTAAGCAAATTAGAACAATGCAATCAGCAATATTGTTTTATAGCCGCGGAATCGCCAATGCACCACGTTGAAGGTCATGCATTATTAAATGTGTGACCGCGCAACAAAACTATTTATATACGTCTAATAATAGAGTAAAATATTTTTTTAAAAACAGTTAATTAAACTATAAATTAAAAATAGTTGTAAAATATTACAAAATTACAATCCCCATTGACGGTAAGACAGGCGATGGGGACAGTGGGAATGATTTTTAACTTTTTGGTCTATTCCCAGTGTCCCCATTGATGGGGATTTGGGCGATGGGGACATCGGGAATGTTTTTCATTTTTTTTAATTCAATTCCCGCTGTCCCCATTGATGGAGATATGGTCAATGGGGACATCGGGAATACACCGTTAAAGTCTATCCATCATAAGAAATCACTATGTTAGGAACAAAAATGTATTTAGTAATTTAGGATAAGGCTAAACGCGACTAAGTGACATTTTATGAGAGACAGACAGTATCTACAAAATAGTATAAACTTAAATAGGTTTACTTAACCCTAACGAAAATAAAATAAAGGTACCTATATCTGTGATTATATGCATACATGTAATCTGTATAAAATTATCAGGCTACTGGAAATTACAGCCCTTATGTGCTTGATACCAATTTATATATCGTCAACCTATAGAAATATTCATGGTTTTTGGTACCGTATGCCAAATTTGTTCGCACCATATTTCACATTAAGCCTTTAATGGGTGTTAAAATGGCACAAAAACTTTGGTAGGGACATGAAACTCCCCTATTTAATGGCAGAGTGGAAACCTGTAAATCAGGTAATTTGCCGTTCTGTCAAAAATTTGCTCTCAAAGGGATTTTTATTGTTAACACACAGCATACTTGAACAACACAGCAAAACGTTTTTTTTATAAATAAATCGTCTATGACGTCATAATGTATTCTAATCACAAATTTTACTAAAAAACGATTCTAGTGCCACGTACAGTAAAAAAAGATAATTCAAGAACTCAAGAAGATTGTGCATCAAAGAAATAAATGTACTAGCAAGATTATTAGATATGTGACGTAGCTTTAGAGAGCAGCTTACACATGTAGAAGATAAATGCACTTCCTCACTAAATCATACATCAAGCTAAAGCATCGACTAGCAGGAACTAATTAAGTAACTGAATCAGACCACCAACGAGGCGTATTTTGCACGCTTGGGAGATAGTTCAGACTATTCTGGATTATTGAGAAACTAATCCCTTCTCATTGATTCTGGACAACGAAGTGCTGAAACGTGACACGATATTACGTAACGTTTAGTGCGGTTGCCTATACTATGAGGTGCCGTAGGATTTCGTAAGCAAATAATTACTGCTTGGCTTACCACAGAATCCGACCACAAACGGATATCCAAATATGTTTTACTGCAGTATACCACAACCATGAGTATTTGGCGATATCTGGCTGCAAAAGTCTAGATTCGCCTGCAATTTAGGCCCATACGTGAGCCAGGTAAATTGAACAATGTTCGTGTTTTTTTTTACTATCTAATTGATACAAATAATTAAACTTACTTATTTTATTACTTGCATGCAATAATTTTGAAAAATAAAACACTGTCATGCCTGTAATCCCCGTAGAATCAAAACAGTGTGATCGCTGTAGGTTGCAGGATTAAGATTTCATTAAGGATGTACCTTTTTTTTTTATTGTTACGGTAGAAGCTAGTGGCCTACCTGATTTTAGGCGAACTAACCTCTGCCTATAACAGGTGCATTTCTTCACGAGTAACGAATTGCACTGCGCCCGTCACCTTGACACATAGTTGTTTAGTCTCATGTGCCTGTAATTTCACTGGCTCTCAAGAACTGCTGCCGGAATATACCATTAGGTGCTTGGCGACAGATTTTCTACTAGAGGGTGGTCGCTAGCCAGGCGAGCATTCACAAAATGCCCTTCTACCATGCGGTGAAGCACAATCCCGCGGCGGGATTCAAACCATGGACCTGCTGCGCGGTAGTCCATGGCCAAGGTCACTGAGCCATCACTGCTTCAAAAGAGGTACCTCTGGCCTATAGGTGGGTTAATTTAAGTTTAAGCTCTATGATCAGAGCTGCAGTGGATCTTCGGGTAGTATGATGGCGGCCCCTCAAGGCCCGCGGCACGGCAGAAAGGGCCGATTCGGCCAACCTGTAGGGCAAAACTGGGTTAGCAGCTTCCTCAATTTCTTACACTATTTTTCATATACTACAGCCACCTTCGAAACATTATAATAAATTTATTTTAACCAATAACTAGATAGCGGAATTGGCTGTAAACAGTCGTCCATGGTCCAAAATTTGAGAGTTTTCCTGGGAATCAAAATGGATTTTATTTTGCAGTAAAATCCTTTTATTATACATTATCTACCCGACAGACTTAGCTCTGATGAATCTGATGCATTCTTTAGATAAGACAACTGTCTTCTGTTTACCAGAAGGTGGCGCTTTCTGAGGAATATCTCACACTGCGATCCCCAAGATGTCAACCAAGATTAAGAATTATGGCAAACACTGCCATAATGGGAGGCTGTGTTCAGCAGTGGACAATCCGGCTGATACAGTACAGTACCGTAAATGGGGGTAAACTGAAATTGTAGAGCAACATCAGTCTATCTTTATTTAAACTATTTACCAGGGATTTAATTCGAGACATATTACAGATAATAACACCATCAAACATCACAACAGTAGCAGCACCGAGATTAACATAATAAATAACAATGAAAGTAGCGGGTAAATGTTACTTGAAGACATAAATTAACTCGTTACCCATAAGATTATTTTCTTTCCTAATGGAAGAAAATAGGCTAATGATAATCTATGAATAAATAAATTCTGCCATAATGTGATAAATTATAGAAATATTTATATCGTCCCTTTAAAATAATATATCGGGAGACCTTTTCTGGTTTTTGGTGTCGTATGCCAAAGTTGTGGGCACATATTTCACATTAAACTTTTGGTGGGTGTTAAAATGGCGCTAAAACTTTTGTATGGTCATATAAACTCCTCTTTATAATGGTAGAATGGGAGTTTAAAATTCACGTAGTTTGTCATAATGTCAAAAAATGGCTAACAAATGATCAGTGTAATTGAGGCTGCAGTCGATAAGATTATACCTATATGATTAAATCTAAAATAAGACGTTTAAACGTTTACATGACGAGATTTAAGATTATTTCATTACGTATTTACCAATCACAAATTTACTTATTAAATATTCTAGAGCCTACAGAAAACAAAGGACTGTAGCCATAACAAGAGGAAAATTGTGCTTAGTAAAGTCGCTATATGAGAGCTTTGGTCTATTCACTCTACAATTTTCTTCTTGAAATGGCTCTAGTCCTCTTTCTTCTGGTAGTAAGTAGATTACAGAGCTGTAAAAGATTGATGCACTTCCTCGCTTACAAAATACTAAAAACTTAAGCATTTCACATGGACTAACAAAAAATACATAAGCACGTGAATGCGGCGTTCTTGTAGCTCTAAGATTTACATTCAGATGTGAGATAGCTCAGTCTATTCTGCTCGATGTGCTGAAACGTGACACAATGTTACGCTAACGTTTAGTCCAGTGGCTTATCCTACGAGATGCCGTAGGCTTTCGTAAGCAAATAATTAAGGCTTTGCTTGCCTCAGCAGCCAATCGCATTTGGATACCCGAATGTGGTTTACTGCAGTATTCCGTAAACATAAATATTTGACGATATCTTACCGCAGAAGCTTAAATTAACTTGCGGTTTAGGTTTATGCTAGCAAAGATTAAAGAGTGCTCCTAATTTTTTTGGATTTACTTATTTTTGTTAGACTTCGTATTTTATATCAATAACAGTATACGCATTTATGTAATAAAGCAGCGTCCACTGCGGTCATGACTTAAATGGGTGTCAACGTGACAGCGCTTATGTTAATCAGAATGCATGCACGTTAAGCCGACGGTCCTGGTTGTAGTGTTAGTAAGACAGTTATTGTAGGTAGAGCATTTTGAATGGCTTTAGCTACCAACTTCACTTAAAGTAAAAAATATGTCACAAAGAACCTAACGGTGTGTTCCGGCAGCTGTTCATGAGAGCTAGTAATTCTAGGTTACCCTCAATAACATCTACAACCACATCATTCCATTGCATCAAGTGAGATAGAGGTCAAAGATTAGCCTTCAGCGCTAAATACCTAAAACAAAAAGTTTTTATGTATAAAATTCAAATTAAACTAGTTCATACCTGCATAACACTTCACATTGCTAAGTACTATATAATATATACCTTACAATGATACACATTTTGTCTGAGATATTATTGTTTCACGAACTTTACTTATACCATGGAATGTACAATGTGGTCACAATTTCAGTCACAACACCGAAAAAAGTAACAGAGGTATACTTTCAGGCTTCATACTAAAATTAATATACAGTCAAAACTCAAAAGTAAAGGAATTTTATCAAATTGGTACAATGGAATGTATAATGGAAAATACTGGTGTGAAAATAAAAGCCATATACGAGTATACTCGTACCTACAAGAATTACGAAAGTACTGTACTGCATCAGCCGTACTGTACACAGCCTCCCATAATAAGGGGAGGCCCCTATTTGCCACAATCCCCACGCTTGGCAGGCGTCTTGGGGATCGCAGTTTATCAGTTACTCAGAAGGCGCTGCTGTCCACCTTCCGGTATGTTACCTTTAGTCGCCCCTTACGACACCCACAGATAGCAATGCAATGGAGGGGTGACATTCTATCCGGGCATCCCACGGGACGGAAAATTCCGAAAATTGGGTAATAACGGTAAGTGATGATTTGGCCGAAGATGTTGTTCAGGCTAACCTAGAACCACGAGTACTGGCTCTCAAAGATAGTTGCCGAAACACACCATTAGGTATTTGTCGACAGATTTTATAATTGAAGGAGGTAGCTAGCCAGGCGGGCATGCGCAAAATGCCCTACAACCATGCTGGGACGACTGCCATCCTAAGACCCGGACCAACGGCTTAACGTACCCTTCGAAGCATGGAAACGCTCAGTAGTAACGTCATTAGCAGTCACCCATCAAACTCATGACTACGGCGGACGTTGCTAAACTTAACTGATCGGTTAAGAACATCGAAGCAAACATCGGAACGAGTGCTTCAATTTTCTATCCAACATGGAAATACTTTGTGCTCTAGCAATATTCTATATATAGAACTGCTATGAGCAGCCGCGCGTCTGTACGTGACATTTTTGCTAACTGCGATTTCACGGTTTTTTGGACTATTAGATTTACCCGAACGTCTAAAATCACGATGGTTAGTTATTGAACTTATTAAAATAAACTTTTTTATAATACCTAGATTAACGTTTTGTTGATACATATGACATAACTAATAGAAGATATGACAATTTAGTTCTAGAAAATTTACTCAGTTTTAATAAACTAAGCGTTCTCATTGTTACTTGATATACCATAAATACTTATAACTTCTCTATAACTTTGAGACCTAACACAATTCATTCATATACATTTTAGACCACTCAGTGGCCATAAAATTGAAGAAAGTAAGCTTAAAAATAAAAATGAAGTATGAACTTTATGTAATCAAATAAAAACCTTTTAAAGTTTCATACAGAATTACCAAACATTATTAGGCATTACACGCTAACGTGAAAAATTTGCTATATTTTCAAATATAGGTATATATAATTTATTAATTTTTATGATTTATATATAAACTTGGAAATCTAACAATGGACCATAAATTCAAGAAGTGATATGAGCTAGCAATATTAGGTCTATCTATTTTGACTTGATGAAAATTTGAAGATGAAAATGAATGATAAAAACAATCTGAGGATCTTCAAATATCCATTCGTAACTTGCACCTAAATGAATGCGCCTAACCTTAACAAATAGTGACAAGGCAAAATTGTCTTGTTAGATACGTAGATAAATTATATTATAAACACGTACAAAAATATCCTCCAATTACGCTAGTTTCAAAACACCGGTTTTGTAGACGGCTGATGGGGCTTAAGATTAACTCAGCAACAGTATTTCTCACGGTCAAAAGAAAATTAGAATAAAGTAATCATCTATTCAACAGATAGAGAATCAACATAGAGTACCTGCAGACCAATTAAAGGAATACAATATCATTTTGAAATTTACTTCAATATTTATGTACCTATGTTCTAAATTCAAATGGCCTCCAAATAGGCTGGCCCTATATCTTGGTGACCTAACGACATTTGGGTGGCGTGTACTTAACAGTTGAATAGTAAGATTGTTTTAATGGTCAAAGGTATAATGGAATAAATCCCTCAGAAGGAAATTTAAATTAATGGATTGTCCGAAGATACAAAGATAAATATGCCTGCTTGCCCTATTTTTTCAACAATCAGCTTCATATTTCTCCGAGCTTCCTCTGAGTCATTATCCTAATGGAGTATAAAAGGACACATTAATAACATTGTTGGGGCATTAAATTTAGTTGTTTAGAGTTTCTTAAGTTCTGATAAAAAGTAGAGTTGAACGTAATGTATAGTTCGAACATTAAAAGAAGTAGAGTGACTTTTTATATTTAGCTAATGACTAACGCTTTTAGATTTCATGATTGATGGTACTCGTTATTCGAGTTTCAGTCATTATCTATATGCGATGGGAAGGTATTGAGAGATAAATTTAGATCCATTTAATCTACCTACCTTACGTAAATATAGCAGTACAATATTACACTCGTTATTGAAACCGCAGCATCATTAAATATGATTGTTACATCAAAATGTCATATAAATTCATATTTTGGTTTAAACATACCTTTCTTTTTCAAAAAATTTCAGGTCACAGGATCATTTCAAGTCAACCGGTGCCTCCGGTCGAAAACGCGCCATATATAGTTGATGAACTATCGATAAATCAATGATTATAAATATTTGACAATTTTTATTAACTAACTAATACTACATTTTATCATTTTTGTCCTAACCTATCCACTTTTTATTCAGTATTTATTTGGCCGCGGCCGGAAAGCTCGTATTATAAACAATACTAGCTTTAACCCATGGCTTTGCCCGCGTAGACTATCTCTCAGGAACCGTTACCGGTTTTTGGGTGCCGTGTCATATATAAAAAGGTTACTTTTTAATGTTTTTAAATTGGCCCCGTAAATCGTAATCTTTTTATAGGTCGACCATCAGTACCACATTTTCCATAAAGTTTTCCATAATGGTACACTTCGAAAACATAGTTATATACTTGCGAGGCGGATACCAGTTCAAACGTGGTGCCCCATGTAGTGTGTTGTAACATATCGATACAGTACTCAGCTGCAGTGGTGAAATTGTCTCCGTTACACTTAACATCTGTCTTATGATATCGCAAGTTCTTGCCAATTAGCCAATACATGGCTGGCAATCTCTTTACGGTTATCCATTGCCCTTTCCTGAGTCCCATAGAATAAATAGGAGAGGGATCGAAAGTGGCTGCGCTCATCGCTAAAGTAACCTTTACCGAGCTTAGTGGTGAGACATAAAACACCACGTCATGGATCGCAACACTATACACGATGCGCGACGGACGTCTCTTCCGAATTCCGATGCTCAGCGCGTAGCTTTCCCTCCATGCTTTCTAAAACTAAAGTATTATATAATAAGTGTTATACCTAACTGATTTAGAAAATAATCTTAATAAAAATATACAATATTATTATTAATCTTCATAATAAAGTTTTTTAGTAAGCTAGTTTTTATTTTCTTTCATATATATTAATTGTTTTTATTTCAAGTGTTTGCGTATAACGGTTCAAAACATACGTCAATATGATAGATGGATGAACAGGATGAGCTCTAGCGGTTTTGGGCCAGGTGACAAACTTTCTTTCCCATTTTCACTCCTTCTAATCAACTCTAGCAAAAAATATTAATGTGGCATGTTTTTATTTTAAAATGTCTATCTGGATACCAATTTTCATCACTGTCACTTCAAAAACAATGAACTTTCCATACAAAGTTTCATCCCTAAATTCACCGCCTTAAGTCATCCCTGTTGAAAAAAATGTTAACATGTAATTTTTATTTTGAGTGATCTATCCGAACCTAATTTTCAGAACTCTACGTTAAAAAACAAAGGACTTTCATACAAACGTTTTCACCCATTTTTACCCCTTAGGGGTTGAATAAAAAAAATCTTTTCTTAGTACACCCCTACGCATACAGACAAATACACCCTTCAAATTTCAAGTCACTGCGACCAGCGGTTTCGGCTGTGCGTTTTCTGCCAGCCAGTGAGCCAGGACTTTGATTCTTATGTATATATAGATGAGTAAGCTTTTCTGTTTAAGGCCCAGTATATAAGAAATAATGCTAACAATATGTCGAAAATCTCATAAACCAGATACCGCATGGTACTGCAATTTATATACACAATACTCAAGGATATAGGTAGTGTGCTCATAGCACTCAAAACATGTTTCCTAATAATTGGCTCGATACAAAAAATTTACAAAAACCCCTCTGAAAATAAAGGTTTTCTACTTTTTCCGCTAGATTTTATTGTTTTAAGATATGATTTATGTTCTAAAATATTGAATTTTTAAGTGCAATAAAGTTTGTTATTTAATTTTTTACAAAAAAAGCATGGTTAATGTGTAATAAGTCTGTTTCTAAAATGTCGCATACGCCCTTTCATTCCGAGAAGCGTTAACATCATGCCGCACTATTTTCTCCAGCGATCCACGTATAGCGCTATCATTATCGTTCAAACCGCGGCCAGCCGCGTTGAGCGTTAGACCTGTGTCGCTTTTCTCAGCGATCTCGATTAAATAAAAATATGGTTAAACATACAAATAAACGCTTTATAGGTACAAAAAAGGTTTATACAAATCGCCAAAAACGCATCGTGGACATAATAAGGCAGGCATCTGTACTTTTTCCTCCATTTATGTTTACTGTCATGAATGTAATTTTCTAATTTTAATTAATTCATCATATTACTGTGACACTATCACAATAAAATAAACATGCAAGATTTTATAAGACGTAGGAAGTACTTGAGCTATCTAAAGTCATTATGAGCGTTATTCTGAATTTTTCATACTATGAACTTTTACATAAAATTACAAATTCTTCTGACGGTAAGGCACAAAAGTCTGTAAATATCTCTTATTTTCGACTTCAACCGCTATGTCTAAGTGGCGCAATCTTAGAAAGGTCAGACCAGAATCTGGAAGAGCGGAGTTCGAATCTGACGCATTCACTTTTTGTCTACTATTTTTTTTTTATGAAAATTTTATACTTATTTACATATAATTTAGTTAACTAACGACTTTTCAATTCTTTAATGTATATCTTGTACATTTTTACCTTAATTTCGTAGTTAACCTACGGTTGACAACTCTTTAGTTTTTACGTTGCCACATTTTGATCCAGGAAACACAATCACAAATGTTACATAGGTCTGTCATTTTCATCGATTAAACATTGTTTGAGTAGCTCATTTCTTCTAAGGTCGGACCAGAAAACTGTAGGTTCAAGGTTCAAATTCTAAGCAACATTTATTTTCATATTTTTTTTTATTTATTGGTATAAATTGATACGTATTTACTTCTAAGTTTATCTACAATATGCTTTATGCATTCTGCTTGTAATTTTATTAGCTAGATTCCATTTTTTTTCCTATTATTCACTCAAAAAAGTTTAGTATGCTGAATATAGTAAGTAATACGTAATGTATGTAAATCTTAAGTATCTACCATATTTTTTCGTAGATCTAGGAAAATTATATTTCTTACCCTGGATGGACACCAGAACAAACGAAAGACTTTTCATAAATATGAACATGCTGATGGAATAAAAAATATTTTGAGGCCACAGCGTAACAGTAACAGTAGGCCTTACGGTACCATACAAAGCTGTCATGCAGTAAACACAGACTCTTCTTTCCAGAAATAATGGAACACACACAAACTATCAAACATAAAAAGTTATTGAAATAAGTATTCATAATTTCATAGTAATTAAAGCCCAGAAAAGCAACCCATCATATGAACACTAGGATTATATCTAGGGTATGTTAGGATATAGTATCACTAGGGTTAAGGAGTGCTGCCGGAACACACTGCTTGGTTCTTGGTGACAGAAGGTGGTAGCTAGCCGTGCAGGCATTGCCCTACCACCTTTCTATAACGACTGCAATCCTAAGACAACAACCGAGATCAATGGTTTTATGTGCCATTTGATGTACGGAAGCGCTTAGTTGTAATGCCACTAGCGGAGAGAGTTCAAGATTTGTTTGACATTAAAACGGACGGATAGACAGATGACAGATAAGTGCTCCGTTTTGCCCGGTGGTTGCGGAGCGCACGTAAAGATCAGCTAAAATAAAAGGTATGCATTGCACTGCCTTTTTTTACTTGGCTTTAGGTAATAAGTATATATAGTATAAGTATATTTACTTCTTTCTACGTACTCGTATATGATGATATATGAATAAGATAGTATCTTAGTACTACCAATACAGTTATACCACATAGTAATTAAACAACTTTAAACGGTTTAAATCGCGTATATTTATCAATTTTTTTTAGTTACCCGTGACCACGATTACTGCAAAGTGTTTAAAACGTCGGGACAAAATAATTATAAATATACGCGATTTAAACCGTTTAAAGTGGTTTAATTACTATGTGTAACAATCGCGGAAACCTAAGACAACATTAAGTTATACCACAGTTTTACTATCGATTTATAATATTGTGGTAATACGTACGAATAGTAGTACAAATAGTAATATTTACGTACGGGTACAAATAATATTTAATGGTAAATTTTATAAACAAAATACCTATCTTTCTAAGTGGGTAATCTGAATAAAGATATTATTTTCTTAAAAGTTTTGTTGTGCCACCCATCTACGCAATAGCATTCACGAAATGTATGAATTATTATTAACAAATTGAAACAATAACTGTACTTACTACCTTTTCCATGTGATTTTTTGTTTATGTGACCTTAATAGGACTTGTAGTAATGACACGAGCAAGTCGTATGACTTATACTTAGTTTTTAAACAAGATAAAATCTTGTTTAAAAATCAAGCTACTTGATAATAATACCTAATAGTATACCCGCTATCTGTCTTTTGTCATGGGGGTACAAAAGCTTATTCATTATTTTCAGCGCAAATTTTACACTATATACTTGTTTTTGTAATAAATAAACTATCTTTTTTGTAATGGGTTACGCCTTACATCAAAGCAATTAGTTCATCAAAATCGGCAAGTTGAAAATTCGCATACACAAAAACATGCAAGAAAAAGCTGGTATTGATCAAGATTAAACTTGTTCTACTGTAGGTATGGTAAATTTATTAACTGTGCCACGCTACATTGACAACTTAATAACAATTCATGAGCCTACTAATGTGTTGGTATCATATATGCGCGCTAGATGGCGCTTTATTCATTCATTCATATATCATTCGTGTGTGACAAGATAGTTTCTACTAGTTCTACTAGAGAGCGCTCTAAATTTCTAATAAAATAAAATATTGCCATTGACTTGCGAACATGGCGCCATGGGGTACATGGCGCGAACTAAAAACGCGAGAAGTGGAGACGAAATATAACATCTTTCTCTACAGTGATGCCCCTTAATGTATCTAGTTATTTGTAGTATCCAAGTTGAAATGACGGTCTGGCCATTTACCCAGTTATGAGCATACAGGAAACAGCAGTAGCGTAATTTGATTGGTACAAGGGTTGTTTTATTAAAAGTTCCCTGTTTCGTCTAGCTTGTTTTGCGAACTGAACTCTGTTAAGCTATTATACTCGAGCCGGCGATACGTGCGCAAGATATAAACTATTGGAGATAAAACGTTAATAAATCACCCATAACGTTTTTGGGTTATATTGCAACACATGCACTTGATCTGTCTATATATTATGTTTATATTTTACATATTATAATGGATAACCTAAACCCCTCTGTCACATTACTTGTGTGGTATTTAGCGCATTCAATAATTACTTGTCAGAAAATGCCGTTTATGGCACTTCATGCTTTTTTTGTTATTAAATCAAGCTTTATGCGGTCTTACATTCACGTAAGTGTTATTATTGTTATGGACCTAATAATGAGACTCCTTTGTCTATCAGTACTTTTGTCTTTCCGTATTTCACTGGTCTCTAGCTTGTAAACAGAGCGAGTTACAAACCTGAGATTAAGATAGTGTGTGTAGAATGTTAGCCTATTAACGCATATTGGATTAGAAGTTATTAAGATTTGGTCTTCTCTGAGACAGTGTGATCGGCCCCTCGGCGAACTCGCAAGGAAAGATCTTAAGATTTAACCCGCCGGGCTTTTCCCAGCGTCAATGTTGCAGCTATTCTCGAGCCGAGTGGTCGAATGCGTGATGAAAGTGAAAGGGCGACGGTATGACTCTGGTTCCATGAACGTGAGGGAGCACGTAGTAGTTAAATATTTGAGCCATTTCCTGCAGATACATTGGACCCGTGATGCTGGGAGTTAATTTTATTATTCAAAACATATCAGAGCAATGCGACGCGTGGTTAAAGTACCGGCACTCATTCAGCTTAACGAATGTACATTACAATAATTGGGGCAATAGAGGGCGCGATGCCATGCGCCTGGCTACAATAGTCGTTTGGTTGCCTAAATGTATTCTTTGTAGTAGCTATAGTATTGTGTATAGTTTGTAGTGTTTTACTAAAAGTGCATCACGCCAGAGAAAAAAAATCAGTTGGTTTAATTTACATGGTAATGCTAAATGCATTTCCCTCTTGCTCCTATAGATAGTGTAACTTTTCATTGCACTCTCATATTTGAAAATAAGTTTGGAGTACGTAAAATAACATTTTACTGTCACCAGCTTCTTACTATCAATCTTGTTCCTTGGTAGCCTACGAATAAATATGAAAAGAAATGTAATTCAAGCTCAAAAGCAACAGAACACAAACTATACCGCAGCGGGCGTGGCTTAAAAAGTGTACCGCGCGGCGCTGTCAGTTCGCCGCGTGGGTTCGAGTCATGCTGTTGTACCGCGGGATTTTCAAACTGAATTTATCAATGTTCTTCTACGTTGTTTAATTCTGAAAAAATAACATACTGTGTAGTAAAATGGTGGAGAAGCCATACGGATATAAAAAAATCGGGAATAACTTGTATAAACGAGTATATAACAATATTTTGGAAACCCATACTTGATTACCCTGGATAGTTTTATGCAACATGAATGTTACATTAAGTCAATAATAACTTTTCGGAACATTGTTAGTCTGAGAACATTTTGTGTGAAAACAATTCCCATTTTTTTTTTCCTATGCTTTATTTTTTATGTCAAACATGTACTACAAATGTCATGGAAAAACTTTGATAAAGGTCCTCAATTCTAATTTAGTTTTTATGCTTCTAATGACATACAAATATCCTAGAAGTAGGGCTTAGATCTGACAACTTTCAAAGTGTCAATTAATGTCGTGTTAATTTAATTTTTGGGATACAAAGGACATAAAAAATACAAATAAATTTATCTTAGGTCTTATAGCTGTCATACTTGTGAGTAATTTCTAGGTACTTTTTATGTCATTTTAATCCAAAATATGAAATAGAAACGGAAAACTATTATAATAACTGTCATTTTGACAGCTTTCATGCTTCAGATCTATTTCTAGATAACTATAATATAATTTGTACCGAAAGCATAAAATTAAAACAGATAAATACTACATCAACTGCCACGTTGATAATTGTCACACTATAATCCATCTACTTAATTTGGTACAATGAAATACTAGAATAATAGTTCTGGGCATGCTGGGCACGCTGCCAACTGGTAGAGAGCTGGAGTGATTAGACTGCCTGCAAACCTGAAATGGCAGCTAGGTTGACTAAATGCTTTCTTTGTATTAGCTTTAAGTATTTAAAACAGTTTGCAGCATTTTGTTAAAATACATACCGCCAAAAAAAACTTGATGTACTTATTAATCTAACAAACGCAATAAGACATTTTTGAAATCTAATTTAATTCTAATTAAATCCTACTATAAATATTAACTTGAACCAAAAAAATTACTTGAAATCCCTTTTTTTCTCAGTGCATTATATATATATATATATATATATATATATCGACTTTTAAATTATAGAAAATTATTTCCAAGAAAGTAATTCCAATCTACTGAAATAAAGTGCATGAAAAACCTAAAATATTTTATTGAATAAAACCTGTTATAGAAAATGAATACGTAAAAGCTTACATATGGCATAACGCTATCCACGCGTATCTAAAGCTGGGAACGCACTACAGAGTTGCGTCGCGACGCGGTATCTGAGCGACTGTCACTACCTAACATGCATTTACGGAGGTGCAGAGCAGTGCTGCAGCGAAGTCGCGCGACTTTTTGGGTCACAATAGCAATACGGCGTAGCAAAACGGTTCTTCCAACTAATGGCGAAAATTCGAAATGTATGAAGTCGTCGAATTAAAATAATCGTGGTGTCTTGCAAAGAGATAAATATAGCTGAACAATTAATTAGTGTTATATTTGGGTGCAAGATATTTAACAAAATTCTCAAATCAAATCAAATCAATTCATTTATTTGCTAGAATACAATTCGACACAAGATCTTAAAATAATTTTTGTTCGTGTATTCAGCCTGCAAGCAGGCGTGCAAATATTATATTATAAATAAAAAGTTATATTATAAAATTAATTACATTCTGATAACATTACAATCGCATTACAATTAAATTAAAATCACATTAAAATTACATTACAATTACATTAAATTAATATAATTTAAAAATTCAGATATTCATAAACACTATAAAAACAATTGTCTAGCTACCAGTCTTTCAATTTTAACTTAAAGTTATAGCCTTGTAAAAGTTTGATATTTTGTGGTAATTTATTTTAAATAATTATGCACATGTTGTAAACGTTTTTTTTATAAATCTGTCTATGGCAGGTTGGCTGGTAAATTTGATTATTAAACTTAACTCTTTTTTGCCTTACAAATACTTTTATATACTTTTGAAAATATTTGGGATGAGTTCTGACCAAAACACATACGTCCCGATATCTCGTTCGAAAAAAACTCTTTTTTACGACTCTTGAGAGGTAATGGTAGCAATTCTGTTGCCAAAAAACTAACTAAAATTTAGTAAAATTAGATTTAGAAATGTCAAATGAACATTTCTAATTCTGTTGGGGCCATAATTTAGTTAATTCACACTAAAATTATTAAAGTTACTAAACTTGGTAAAATTTGCATATTTGCTATTCTGTTGTACCATAATTTTGTCAAATTAGGTGGAACCACAGGAACCACCAACCAACCCCCGTGGGGTGCCAGGTTAGAATTGCACCTCCCCATATCATCCCGTGGGTGTCGTAAGAGGCGACTAAGGGAAAAATACTGGATGGTGGGCAGCAGCACCGTCTAAAGAACTGACATCTTACACTGCGATCCCCAAGACGCCTGCCAAGCGTGGGGATTATGGCAAATACCCCTTAATAGGGGAGGCTGTGTTCAGCAGTGGACGAGTCGGCTGTTACAGGTGGAACCATAGATAATTAAACCTAAAATTAATCAACAAGTAAATTGGTGTTGACTAATGCTGTCATGTTCTCCAATTAATTTATTTTGGTGTATTTTATCATAATCACGGCTTTCTTAGTCGGATAAACAATGGAGCATGGTAGTATATGGTTGCTAGACTTGTGGGTTTTCCGGAAAGGATTGTAATTTCGGTAATTCAAAAGCATAACTAGTGAAAAAAGCTTGTAGGCAAACTTGGATTAATAAAATCTTTGCACACCTAATACCCAGAGGGGTGGCAGATGTGTTTAAATATCCACTTTTATTAGATAATTAGAACTTCGGACAGCTATGTGTTTTGTTATTTTTTTATATTTAATCACCAGTAGATTCTGTTACTGAAACTCATACGTTCCGCTCGAAAGCCTTTTCTAGATTGTGAAGCGACCAGTTGAAGCTGCTCTGCCAAGCACCGTGGCAAAATCATTATTTTTGGGCTTTGTCACAGGTTTCGATAGTTTCGAATATAAACAAAGTTCCATAGGTAAATAGGGCGTACACCATTTGACGCTAAATTCTTTATTTTCGATAATTTTGATCACATTTTATGTCTATGGTTCATATTAAACGTCCATGATCCATAGACGCAAAATGTAATCAAAATTATCGAAAATAACTCAAATGGAATACGGCCAGACAAAAAATTTTATAAAACAACTTGACTTGTGCGCCATCTAGCGTAGAGTAGCGGCAAAGTGATTTATATTTAGTATTGATAAGTTGCTGTATTAAATTTAGTTCGAGGTAACAGCAGAATGACTTTTAGATATCCTAAAACTAAAATTAGAACTTTTTAATTAGTTAGTATAGTTAGTAAGTGTACAACAGAATTGCTACCAATGTTCGATTTCACACAGATTTTAGAACATAAAATAAGGTCTTATGAATTGTTGAAACGTGGGTGGAACGTGAAACGACTGGATAATATACTGCACCGCGTCTCTCCGGTGCTGAAAGGCGTGGCGCAGGCGTGACGCAGAGTTGCCTTCAGAGACATCTCTGTAGCACTGCGCCGTACCTCTCCGAAGCCACATCACTATAGTGCGGTTTACGCCATTTATAAATCCATACAAATTATATTTCCCGAGCCGCGCCGTTTCGCTGCCGCGCTGTGCCGTAGTAGTGCGGTCGGGCCTTAGGCAATGACGGTGGTGACAACATCACCTTGACACGACCAATCAGATGCGATCATTTCTAAGCGCCAAATCAATTAACCAATCCAATTGAATTTGGAAAATTGTGCGTGTTTTGTTACTTGTGAACTTGATGAGGCCGAAATGAAAGCGATCACTGTATCAGAGTTATACTTCTTTACTTTATTTATTCGTAGTTGGTAGCACTAAGGCCGTAATGTATAGCAGACAGATCTTGTGAGCGATTTCAGAACTAATTGTGTATGACTTTAAATACATTTGCCATGTACATTCTACGTACAATGCGATCATACTCGTATGTCACCTATATGTCACATTGATAGCTATGAATTAACGTAGTGTCGTCCACCCAGCACTTTCTGTGCTTCAACTAATAATATTGGTCAGAGATGCATCGATATTGTGTAGAATGAAAGCTATTTCACATCTTTTAAAGGTTACATATTGCTGTAGCTTAATGATGTTTGTATGGATCATCTAAAAAGTTCAAACTACATGCTCCTCAAATATTTGATACTAAATATTCAATATAATTTTCCTATAATAATAATACTAATGTAATAGTTTTATAGTTTAAAGTATCTGTACTACAAAGGCACTAACTTTGTAGTACAGATACTTTGAGAGAGGCTACGAGTTAATTACTCGTAAGTATCAAAGGTTTTTGACAGGATCTGGCGTGACAGTCTTGCTTATAAGCTTCCGTTGTACGGGTTAGCTTGTGGTTTATGTTCTTATATTTCGTAGTTCTCAATGAAAAGACCGATGCGGCTGTTGTTCTTCATGGAAATTTTACCACACACCTTAAAGAAGTATTTTACCCTTAAAACTAGGTGGCCTCATCTAGGTTTCATTCAAGTTGTGGTAAGATTCTTACCTATCTGCAGGAAAAATAAAACTTATGCTATGTTGGGTACAGCTGGTTTTAATTTAAGCCGTTATCAGGTAAAGCACGTTTTAACCACCACATTGTAAAATACAAACAAAACAAAAACAAACAAATTATTTATTGACATAATATAAGATGCAGCAAATACAATGAACCCATAGGTTCCCGAACTAGTGTTAAACTATATTTCAGGAACCAGTGGCTTCTCCCTTAGTTATTTCAATACAAAGAAAAACATTATGTCATAAAAGTGTCTGATCGTAAATACATTATATTTAATGAAATGAGATTATGATTGAATATTTAATGAAAGTGAGTATTGTAATTGTTGTGTTTTGTGCCTATTGTAGTGTCGTGAATGTGTGTGTTGGGGTGTGTAGTGTATTTGTGTAGTGTTAAAATAGTTTCCTCTAATTTTCATGAAATTAAAAATTCGGAAGCATTTTTTCAATACCTTCATAATCAAACGTTTCGAGCCATGTTATTAAGATCTTTTTAATTTCGTAGTTGGATTTTCTTTTTAGTTTAGTTATTTTATTTTATTTGTTATATATATGTGGAACCATTACTTTAAACTGATTATGTGCGAACCTACTATATACCCTGGGGATAGGGCAATTGTCTAGTCTCTTTGAAGCTGGAGGTAGTGTGGGTACTGTTTCTTTATGATAACGCCGTATGCTTTCGTATATAAATAGTTTTCGGACAGAAATAACTCCTGCTTGCTTATATACGTCAGTAGTAGGGTGTCGACGTGGTAGGTACAGTAGTACTTTAAGGGCAGCACGTTGCCCTCGATCAGCAATGATGAGAAGACTTTTAGCTGCACTTCCCCATGCACAGACGCAATACCTTATAATGCACTCACACAAAGCTCTGTAAGTATCAATAGCCAATTTGAAATGACTTGTGATTATTAAATAAATCTATTTTCAATGACAAGTGAACATTAAACTGTTTATATTCATAATTTATTCAATTAATTATCCCAGATTTATGTAGGAACATAACTGTATTAGCAGCAAGCCTAAAATGAAATTCTTTACTGTTGAATCTTAGAGTGGAATGCAAATTACTTTCGTTCGTCGACAATGCTGTAGCCGATTTACATTTTTATTTTGTTTCAACGGTAGCATAATTGACTTGAATCCTCCAACCATGTGATTTGAATTTTTCGTAAATTAAATACATAACTTTTATAAATATTTGCCAGATAATGATTTAAAATATTTTAATAAACAAACTTTTAATAATAATAGCTTTTATCTTGGTGTAGTCCTATCAAATACTTATAACTAGGAATATATTATATTTTCAAAACTTGTACCTGTTTTTGACTTGTTATATCAAATTCAAACTTTAAATATAAGTGGCAGTTTACTAAGAACAGTTTAACAAATATTTGTGTTGGCAGAAGAATCTGAAACGTTATTGAGACTTGTCAACTTAATTTAAAAAGTTTGTTTCCGTGCCGAAATCCTTTTACCCCGAGGTTCTATTACAACCAAAATGAATTGAAACATTTAAAACTCAACGATCCAAGGACTAAAGAAAGCTTTCGATTAATACTGGTGTTTGCCACAAAGAACTTTTAACTTTGCAGATCAGGCGGGAGTTCCACATTTTGGTTATCCGGGCTAAATTAAGTACCGCGTTTAATTTTATTTTGTTTACATTTAAAAATTGCTTCTATCTTTTAGCCAAATGATTTTTTTTGCGCTAGCATGGTCCTTGATTACTGTACTATGAATTATATGGTAATTATTGCTTTTTTGGGAGGTGAATAACTGCGAATGGCTGTTGTAAGAAGTTGTTGTGATGGATGATTGCTCGATGAATCATATATCAAAATGTTTGCCCATTCGCAACAGAGTTTTTGGTGCCAAGATATTGTCTTACCTATTTATTAATTCCAATTAATTGGTTGGTGTACCAAATCACCAGTGTGTGCAAGCAAAGTAAACAACCCTTAAATGAATTCGTACAGTTTCTGAGTTGTAATCTTAAAATGAGTATTTACCTCTTTGGTTACAAAATACAAAATAATTACTAACACGCACGGAGAAGTAAGCAGTTAGGTAGTTTTAGTTATTAAGTCGATAGGCTAGTATTTGACCAAGCTCGCACGTGATGGAAAGTGATAATGCGGTCGAAGATGTCCAGTGGCTCTAAATCTCTTAACAATCCCTTATTTATAATGCCCCGGAGAAATAAACGAAATGGTTCTTCAGCGGCCTCCCCGTCCACACTATCGATGGATTTTTGTAACATCAGGGGACTTCACGCTAATATCAATGCAGTACATCAACATCTTGAGACTGCACAGCCGACCCTGCTATTTCTAACGGAGACGCCAATATCCTGCCCTGATGATACATCGTATTTATACTACCCCGGGTACAAGCTGGAACACAATTTTGTGCGCCGTGCCGGGGTATGTATGTACGTCAGGGAGGATATTTGCTGTCGCCGGCTCCATGGCCTAGAAGACCGGGACCTGTCGATTCTGTGGGCACGCGTAGATCACGGTAGCCATACCAAAGTTTACGCGTGCCTTTACAGGTCCCACAGCGGTGACGCGGACACAATCCGGTTATTTGAGCACCTGCAATTTACGACTGACAAAGTACTGGAGCTGTACCCTTCCGCGGAGTTAGTGATATTAGGAGATTTCAACGCACACCACGTTGAATGGCTTAGTTCTCGGTCCACTGACTTCGCGGGGAGGACTGCTCACGACTTTGCCCTGGCCTATGGCTTCTCACAACTGGTTGTTACTCCTACGAGAATCCCAGATATGGAGAGCCATACTAGTTCCTTACTGGACCTTCTGCTGACTACGCGACCGGACAACTATGCAGTGAAAGTGGATGCGCCACTTGGGTCATCGGACCACTGTCTAGTCCGGACGCAAGTGCCATGCGCCCGACATGATTCGCCCCGGCCTCCCGGAAGGCGACGGGTATGGCACTACAAGTCAGCAGACTGGGAGGGATTGCGAAATTTCTACGCATCGTACCCGTGGAGACAGCTTTGCTTCGCATCAGATGATCCTGACACCTGTGCAGCTGCCGTCGCTGAGGCGATACTGGCTGGAATGGAATGTTATATTCCAAACCCGCTTGTGGCAGCAGGGGTGAAGAAGCGACCGTGGTTTAATCGGCCTTGCAAAGATGCTAGACAAAATAAGCAAACTTTGTATGAGGCTTGGACCACGGCCCGAACTAATCAGGACCCCAACACCTCTGATGCGAAACGCAAATTTAACGCTGCCTCCAGGTTCAGTAAGCGAATGATCGCCAGGGCTAAGTTCAATTTCGTCGGCAGGTTTGGTGAGAGGCTGACTAGCCTTCCCTCTGGAATTCGTGCTTTCTGGTCTCTTGCCAAAGCTGCTGAAGGAAACTTTTGCCAGTCGTCTTTACCACCACTCCGTAAGCCGGACGGAAACTTGGCCCAAAGTGCAAAGGAGAAAGATGATCTTTTGGGCTCTCTCTTTGCCTCGAACTCGACTTTGGATGACGGGGGCGCCACACCGCCTACCATCCCGCAGTGTGCTAGCTCCATGCCGGAGATAAGCATTACCCAACGGGAGGTCCGGCGGGAATTGCTTTCTCTGGACATCCATAAGTTGAGTGGGCCAGACGGCATACCGGCAGTGGTACTGAAGCGGTGTGCTCCTGAATTGTGTCCAGTATTGACACGTATTTTCGCACTTTCCTTCACCAAAAATGAAGTCCCGTCTTCGTGGAAGACTGCCCATGTGCACCCAGTGCCTAAAAAGGGCGACAGATCAGACCCGACGAATTACAGGCCTATCGCCATCACCTCCCTTCTCTCCAAAGTGATGGAGCGTGTGATCAACACGCAACTTTTGAGATACCTGGAGGATCACGAGTTGTTGAGCGACCGACAATATGGCTTCCGCCACAGTCGCTCAGCTGGTGACCTTCTTGTGTATCTCACGCACCGTTGGTCACTCGCCATTGAGAGTCACGGTGAGGCATTGGCAGTGAGCCTAGATGTGGCGAAGGCGTTCGATCGGGTCTGGCACAGGGGTCTCCTAACGAAGTTACCATCATACGGGCTTCCCGAAGGATTATGCAAATGGGTTGCCAGCTTTCTGTCTAGCAGAAGCATAAGAGCCGTCGTTGACGGTAGTTGTTCTGATAGCATGGACATAAATGCTGGCGTCCCGCAAGGCTGTGTGCTGTCCCCAACACTGTTCCTAATGCATATCAATGATATGCTGTCTATTGACGGCATTCATTGCTATGCGGACGACAGTACAGGGGACACCCATTACACGAGCCGTGCAAACATCCCTCGTTCTGAGGTGGAGGAAAGCCGCGAACGGCTGGTGTCTGAAATCGAGAGTACACTAACTTGTGTCTCTGATTGGGGTCGACTAAACCAAGTCCATTTCAACCCCACTAAGACTCAAGCCTGCGCGTTCACCGCTAAGAAAACCCCATGGTCTGTGGCTCCACAATTCCAGAACACTCTCCTAAACGTCAGTCAAAGCATCGGGATCCTTGGCGTCGACATTTCCAGCGACGTTTTCTTCCGAAGTCACTAGGAAGACAAGGTGAAGCTGGCTTCCAAAAAGCTAGGAGTGCTCAACAGAGCGAGGCAGTACTTCACATCGGGGCAAAGGCTGCAACTTTATAAGTCGCAGGTCCGGCCTCATATGGAGTACTGCTGTCATCTGTGGGCGGGAGCACCTGGATACCAGCTTGGGCCTTTAGACTCGGTTCAGCGACGTGCCATCAGAATTGTTGACGATCCTGAGCTCACAAGCGGTTTAGAACCCCTAAGTCTGAGGAGAGACTTTGCCTCCTTATGTGTGTTCTACCGCTTGTACAACGGAGAGTGTTCTAAGGAATTATTCGACTTGATGCCCACGGCTACCTTCCACCATCGCAACTCTCGCCATCGACGGGGAATCCAACCCCACACATTGAAACCTGAGTTGTTTCGTACTGTGCGGGCTCAAAGGAGCTTCCTTCCGCGGACGCTCAGGTTGTGGAACGAGCTCCCCGCCGAGGTTTTCCCGATGGAGTACAGCATGGGGTTGTTGCAAGCGTCCATAGGCTACGGTAACTGCTTACCATCAGGCGGGCCGTATGCTTGTTTGCCAACTTAGTGGTATAAAAAAAAAAAAAAAAGTCTAAGCAACAATTATTATTACTGGCTCTCAAGGACAGATGCCGTAGTAAGCCGTTTGATGCTTAGCAACAGATCTTCTACTTAAAGGTACTTTAACTTGTAGCTAGACAGGCGGGCATTCTGGTGGGCACAATTGCACTTTCTCCATGCTATAACACACTGCTACCATAAGGCAACAACCAGGTCCAAAGGTCAAACTGTCAGTAGTAGGTATATGTCACTAGCGGTCACCCATCCAAGTAATGGCCGCAGCGGACAGTACTTAATCTAGTTGATCATTAAACAATTATTCAAACGAGTAGGCAAGCTACAATACAAGCAATTTAAATCCTTTCAAAAGCTTTCACGTGTGTGAGTCCGAGCAAGAAGAGAAGGGACATAGTTTTCAAGTAAAAACAATTTCCCGGCCGGCAACGCATCCATGACAACTCTGGTGTTACGGATGTCCGAGAGCGAATGTGACCACTTACCGCCAAGCGAACCGCCTACTCGTTTGCTAACCTAAAAATGCTAACACAAAAAACATATATTTCGTCTGCGTGACAGCACTTTATGAGTATCTTCATCGTTAATGGTTTGTCCCTTTTTACACCATGTCCATTGTTTTTGCGTGAACCCTATTTATTCCCTTCCGTACTCAGATAACTCATGTACAATTACTGCTTTACATATAATGTTTATTTGACAATCACGTGGTGTAATTGGAAATAAAAAATTCCATTGTATATGTTTTAAGACGCCAGTTTTAATAAAAAAATTCTTACAATCATTTTACATAAAAAATAACTTGGGGTTTCCAGCCTATAAACCCGGAGTTTGAACCACTTACGAGAGCATTTTGCATTGTGTGCTTTCTTAACTTTATTAAATTAAAATAAAACCATCCCTAGCCATTATACTGTGCAAAAAAGATGTAGTCACATTTAACTTGATTCAATCTTTTTGCGTTAATACTTGATAGACGATTTGTGCGTATTCGAAATTAAAAACTGCTGTTGTTTTGGGTACATACAATTTTTTTTTGCGGTGGTATGCCTGCATTATCTATATACTACAAACTATTTGCGAGTACAAAACTACAACTTCTACTACAATTTAGGCAATCTAAAGGCCATTGCAGGGCACTGGTAGTCTAAATGCTCTGGCCCATGCACTACCAGTTGGCAGTGTGCCAAGCCTGCAGAATTGCTCTGTTATATTGCAATTTCAAAAATTAGCATACAAATTGATATGAAACTAACTTATATAATGGCACACAACTCTACGTATAAGACCAATAAAGAAATAGACACCAGTTTAGTAGCTCTACAAAACCGTTGTTCATACATTTCCTTTGTAACTAGGGGAGAGCAGGTAAAGTCGTTGTAATCTGCGAAACGAGCTACAGTTTATTGAATGTTTAAACTTTAGGTGTCTCATATTACCTTTTACGAGGAAAAATAAGGTTATGCTGTAAAAATAATTCAATTTACCTTCAGATACGGCCTTTTCAGGAAACTTAACCGGGCAAGATGTTTACGAAAATTCTATCAAGGGTCTTTTTATATGCCATTTCAAGAAAACTCTACAGTAAAATAAAAACGGTAAGGTGTTTTATGGAAGATAAATCTTAGGCGATGCTTTTATACTTTAGTTATTATGAAGGTGTGCAGTATCGAGTATTTTTTAAATTGCTATTACAGTTAACTTAAAGTTTAGAGTTTTATTCAAAGTTACATCAAATGATTAATCTAGGTAGGCTCTCTGAGAAAACTTGTCTTACATCTATTCTAAGCAGATTAACCCAGATTCTAAATATTCGCGAGCCGCGGTGCCAGACGTCACGTTTGTTTCAGAAAGATGCAAAAGTCCAGCAGATGATATCTGGCTATATATATATATATATATATATATATATATATATATATATATATATATATAGCCAGATATCATCTGCTGGACTTTTGCATCTTTCTGAAACAAACGTGACGTCTGGCACCGCGGCTCGCGACTCAAGCAATGCAAGTATGCTAATCTCGGTTGTATAGTTTTATATTTGAGCGGTTTGGTATAGAGACATTTGATACTAGAGGGTTTGGAAATCATCTTATTTTCCAAAACTTATCAGAACGCTTGATCAATACGACGCTGATCAAAATGGTGGCTTTGCTCAACAAATAAACATTGCAATTCAACGGGGCAACGATGCCTGCGTGCTGGGCATGCTGCCAAATTGTAGAGGACTGGAGATTTTGGACGACCAGTGGACCTTCTATGGCCTCTAGGTTGCCTAAATACTTTCTTTATAGTAGCTGGAGTGCGTACAATTAGTAGTGTTGTGTTTATAAAGGCATGATAAAAAAATGTAAGTACCTACGTACAGTTACTTATTATTTATTACCAAAAATGACACATAATTTAAACGTGGTTGAAATTATTTCGGTAATTTCTGGCTTCAAGCTATTTTCAAGCTACAAAAGTATTCGTTATTGTCACGTTAGTATTTATTGGTAGTTTTGTATACATACACTCATGATATCATTAATATTTAGAATCTGGGTTAATCTGCTTAGAATAGATGTAAGACAAGTTTTCTCAGAGAGCCTACCTAGATTAATCATTTGATGTAACTTTGAATAAAACTCTAAACTTTAAGTTAACTGTAATAGCAATTTAAAAAATACTCGATACTGCACACCTTCATAATAACTAAAGTATAAAAGCATCGCCTAAGATTTATCTTCCATAAAACACCTTACCGTTTTTATTTTACTGTAGAGTTTTCTTGAAATGGCATATAAAAAGACCCTTGATAGAATTTTCGTAAACATCTTGCCCGGTTAAGTTTCCTGAAAAGGCCGTATCTGAAGGTAAATTGAATTATTTTTACAGCATAACCTTATTTTTCCTCGTAAAAGGTAATATGAGACACCTAAAGTTTAAACATTCAATAAACTGTAGCTCGTTTCGCAGATTACAACGACTTTACCTGCTCTCCCCTAGTTACAAAGGAAATGTATGAACAACGGTTTTGTAGAGCTACTAAACTGGTGTCTATTTCTTTATTGGTCTTATACGTAGAGTTGTGTGCCATTATATAAGTTAGTTTCATATCAATTTGTATGCTAATTTTTGAAATTGCAATATAACAGAGCAATTCTGCAGGCTTGGCACACTGCCAACTGGTAGTGCATGGGCCAGAGCATTTAGACTACCAGTGCCCTGCAATGGCCTTTAGATTGCCTAAATTGTAGTAGAAGTTGTAGTTTTGTACTCGCAAATAGTTTGTAGTATATAGATAATGCAGGCATACCACCGCAAAAAAAAATTGTATGTACCCAAAACAACAGCAGTTTTTAATTTCGAATACGCACAAATCGTCTATCAAGTATTAACGCAAAAAGATTGAATCAAGTTAAATGTGACTACATCTTTTTTGCACAGTATAATGGCTAGGGATGGTTTTATTTTAATTTAATAAAGTTAAGAAAGCACACAATGCAAAATGCTCTCGTAAGTGGTTCAAAATCCGGGTTTATAGGCTGGAAACCCCAAGTTATTTTTTATGTAAAATGATTGTAAGATTTTTTTTATTAAAACTGGCGTCTTAAAACATATACAATGGAATTTTTTATTTCCAATTACACCACGTGATTGTCAAATAAACATTATATGTAAAGCAGTAATTGTACATGAGTTATCTGAGTACGGAAGGGAATAAATAGGGTTCACGCAAAAACAATGGACATGGTGTAAAAAGGGACAAACCATTAACTCAAATATAAAACTATACAACCGAGATTAGCATACTTGCATTGCTTGAGTCGCGAGCCGCGGTGCCAGACGTCACGTTTGTTTCAGAAAGATGCAAAAGTCCAGCAGATGATATCTGGCTATATATAGCCGCCGTAAAATACGACCAGCATTTCGAGAGCAAGAGAGGCTATGGTGAACGAGTTGATCAACTGCATTACCACACTGGCTGTGAAGGGCAATACAACATTTTGGACCCAAGTGTAAGCTAAAAGCGGGACGAAAATAGGATGGATCTATAAGGTTACCAGTATTAAAAGAAGGGATAGCCTGTAACCAAACGCCAGATTCTCCTACATAAACAGCGAGAATACGAGCACGATCTGTGGCACTAGGATATATATCTAAAAGATTATTCTTTACTAATTCACAGAGAGGCCGATCCCACTGTCTCTGAGAGGACAAAACTTTATGAAAATTAGTTTTTGGACAAGCCAATCTCCATGTATTTTTGGCTTCCGCCAGATATGCTACATCAGCCTAGTCATCAGAGCATAATAATCGTGCCGAAATTTTTCCAATAATTTGTATGTAATGTGTGTGTACGAAAGACGATACCATAGTTACGTGCTGAGGCCCGCGCTCGCCGCTGTGCACAATCGCGACTCCCATACGAAGAACTTCAAATAAGTTCGAAACCGGTCGGAGCAATATCCGGTAAATATTACGCGAGTCCTAGCCGGTTAATAAATAATAAAAATTGACATATGATTTGAGATGTTATCAGGAGTGAGCGTCTTTTAAGTTTAGGCAACTTTGACTAAGTTGCCTAAACTTAAAAGACGCTCAAACTGTCAAAGTCAGGATTCCTCCATCCGAACCGTAACTGTAAGGACAGTTAACTATACACACTTTAATGGTTTCAGCCAGTGTCCATAGTGTCCATTTTAGGTTATATGTGGTGACATATCTTTGTCCACATCGTCACTTACACCTTGCTCGCTACAAGCGACGCCTCAAAATTAGGATACATACATATAATCACGCCTGTATTCCTCGAAAGGGTAGGCAGAGGTGTGTAAACACCCACGTTTTGCTAATTGGTTTTTGGTCCCATGTATTTGGGGGCGAGCATATTCATCGGGCACAGTTTCAGGGCCATACAAAATGGTTTCTCTAACAAACTGGACGAAACACAACGTCACAACAAATATTACGAATAATATGTTTACGCTAACAACATATAAGACAGGAACACAAGAACATATTGTATCAATCCCTGGCAGGACACTAAGAAGGCATACAACCCTGTCGTGCGTCTAATGCACACAACACCCTTTCACTTACATCTACGTGAGATGTGGCATACTGCTCATTTGGCGCACTTTTCCCTTAATCGCCTCTTACGATACTCATCTGAAGAAATGTTGAGGTGATATTCCAACCCGGCACCCCATTGCAAAAATACGATATTCTAAAGCATTGACACTGTAATGCCGAAAAACGAAAGTATCGTTAACTTTAGCGGTTACATATCAGTTAGTAGTTAAAATGCAACGCTAGCTCTTGTGCTTTGGATTCCTTCTACGGCGTAGAACTTAGTTTCAATCTACGGAAATATCCCTTTTGAAACAGTGTAGCAATAGCTATGGACTGCCGGTCAAAGGCTCCATAATTCAACTACCGACAAATAGTGGAGGTTATTACGCATTTGCTTGCTTAACTAGTTACGAGGATCATCAAAGTAAGTTCTCATGGTATATATTATATGTCGGCAAGTAGCTCCCGATGCTTCCCGGAACCTATCTATGAGTAACTTTTTCTGTGTGATAATTTTTTTTTATAACCGGCAGGTCTTTGACCACATTCTCATCTGATGGCAAGTGATGGTGTGGTCGAAGGTGTTAACTGACTTAACCTAGCATGACTGGCTCTCTAGCACAGCTGCCAGAACACACCGTTAGGTGCTTGGCGTCAGATTTTCTACTTGAGGGTGGTTGCTAGCCGAGCGGGCATTCCGCAAAGTGCCCTTCCACCACGCGGTGAAGCTCAAACCCGCGGCGGGATTCGAATTCGAACCATGGATCTGCTGCGTGGCAGTCCATAGCCATTACCACTGAGCCATCACTCCTTCAAACGTTTATGCTGTTGACAACTACTACTTTTCTAAAATATCAGAATATAAAATTGTAACGCCTGTCACAAAATTATCTCAATTCATTGTTAGACACTATAAGTAACGTTTTTTGTAGGCTCGGTAAAAACTTCGTGCTTTTAGTTGAACGTTTTAATATTGATCTATTTAGATTTCCACCGTGAAACCATTGGAGTAGCAAAACCGCTTAATATATATAAAGTAAAAAAATATATGAATAAAATTTACGACTACAAACTATTAATTATCGTTCAACGTTTTATCATCCCATTGATATTAAACCTGCAAATTATATATATTTATGGAATCGTTTTTGAAAGCCCTTCATTTTCATACCACAATCCATGGGTTTGGAGGAAAAAAATATTTTTATCTCATAATATGTTATATAATATAATGTGTTTATGTACCTAGTTTCACTTGCGCTATCAAGACTAATCTAACGATATCTGATTCATTAAAATCGCTTAAGCCATTTAGAAGGTATGGTGGAATAAAAAAACTCACAAACATACATATATGAACATATCTTGAACATAACTCTCCTTTTTTCGGGCATTCGTGTAAATGAATAAATATAAATAAATATGAATAAGCTCTCAACTCAAAAAGTGCTTAAGATTCAAAGAGTAGTTTTCAAAGACTTGCACGTCAACAACGGGATATTCAAAATTTTTATAGTTGTTTATCTTCTTTTGTAGCTAGTTTTGCTAGCTATTCTACTTGATCATATAATTCGCGACTCGTTTCGTACTAAGTAATGCAGTTATTGACAGATGTTTTATACATTAAACGTCAAAACAGCATCTTAAAATCGATCTTCAACCCTTTAGGTGCATTTATTATTACTAGCCTTTGTTAATATTTCTATTAATCCTAAAATTGTTTAATGCTGAACATGATACAATTAGTTACCCCTTAAATGGTCTTAAATATTAAAAATTCGTGTATCCGTTACAATATTAATGAATTATGTAATTTTAACTTATTAAAAAAATAAACAGAATCTTCTTTAAAACTCATATTTTATATGATTACAAATTTGATTTTATATCAAGGACGGTTCAATTGTATATAAGAATTGAACCGTCCTTGGTATAAAATCAAAAAAGGTTTTAATTTTGATTAACCCGCAAATAAGATCAATAGTTACCTTAAAGCAACTTGTTGTTTAATCAATTATGTTTTTAAACTATGTATACAATATAATGATTTTATAGTTTATAAACTAGAAACGAACTGTAGATTGTAAGCGACCTACTTTTAGTAGATTTCAATACGGCAGACATGGACTCTAGCGCAAGAAAAATATTTGTTAAAATACTGTGATGATGCTGTAAGAGGTAGACTTATGACCTAATCGCCAGTCCAATCCACCGATCCATTTAATATTTATAGTCTCTCTTTAAACCATTCTGGGAAACAGGAAATGAAATATAAAGGTCCTGAAAAGTAACTTTATGTGCGAGGTTTATGCGATACATTAAGTTGGCAGTTGTACCTGTCCTACATCCTAATTTCGAACATATATTACGTAATGTATTTAATATAAAAGACTTCTCACTCTGAATACGTTTTGCATCCTATTTTCCAGTAAAATTGAACGCAGCCCACATCCTGTGTGAACATTATTTGCGACCACAAGAAAATAATGCCGGGAACTCATTGTGAAGGGACGCGGAAGGGTTGCTTCATCACCTGTAAGTGATGATGTGGTCAAAGGTGTTGTTCAGGCTAGCCTAGAATTACTGGCTCTCAAGGACAGCTGTCGGAACACACCGTTAGGTGCTTGGCGACAGATTTTCTACTTGAGGGTGGTAGCTAGCCAGGCGGGCATTCGCAAAATGCCCTACCACCATGCTGTAAAGACTGCCATCGTAAGACAACAACCGGGACCGACGGCTTAACGTGCCCTCCGAAGCACGGAAGCGCTCAGTAGTAATGTCACTAGCGGTCACCCATCCAACTCCTGACCGCGGCGGACGTTGCTTAACTTTGCTGCTCGGTTAAGAACAGCTAAGCAAACTTCGCTACGAGCGGGTCTTTCGGAGGTGGATAAAGCAGTTGTTCGGATCGCTGACCTTATGATTGGTGTAGGTGTTTCCGGCCACTTGTTTCGGAAAATACCTGCACCAGCTCACTAGGCGGGAGGTGGAGGTGAGGACACTGGGTGAGAGTCGGGGTTGCTCGCCGGCTTGCATGGCCCCACGCCCCACACGTATGGAGGGTAGCCTTGGTGATCAAGGTCGCCCCTCCACAGGCATAGCAGCCCAGTAAGTTCAGACCTACCACTGAGGCAAGATGTTGTATTCTAACGTGTCCCTATTTTGCTTGGTTCAAGTCCCACACATCTCCTACCACTACCTCCGTGGTGGAAGCGCAGAGTGAAGTAATTTTCCCCACTCAAAGAACAAAAAAGAAGTTTGCTGGATACGTAAGGTTTGACCAAACCGCAGGACGCAGCACGCATCCAATGCGTCAAATCGCTAAAACTGTCCAAAAATATAAAAGTATACACCGTACGTACGATTCACAATTTCAATATAAAACCAAGATAAGTCAGGGTTAAGCAAAAACATCGGTATAGGTATATAGGACACATGCCCACTGCTAAGTAACATGGGTGAGCTCAGGGCTATGTGAAGAAACTAATCTCTGCCAAAATGGATGACACGCTCGGACACGTCCAGGCATAAATAAAATTTTGTTTGGTTCGAGAAAATCCCTACATATTCGTACATACATCGCTACACATATTACACATGTTTAGTGTGTTGTCGGTTTGTTGGTTTGTCCTTATTTCACGGAGAACGGAGCAACGGATGAATGTGATTTATGGCATAGAGATAGTTTAGCCTGGGGAGACGCATACGGTTTTTTATACCTATTTAATGAGAGGTTCCCGGAGAGGCTGTATATCCAAATTGTACACTTCGCTAACTATTAAATCGTCAACAAAATATGACTTTTGTATTTGCGACGAAGAGATGCAGTAACGAAGATAAAGGGGATAATAATTGGCGTAAGTGTGGGCAAGCTAAAGTGGTGTTAGGGTAATAAGTAAATGTAAAGGTAATACGAGTGAATGTAACAATAGGTGGGGTTAGGGTCTCAGGTCAAAGTCAACTCCACTGGTGACAGAAAATGAGAGTCGGTGTCTACCTTAACTTTTATTTATATCTACCTAATACCTTCTTATTGCCATTAGACAGGAAAGGTCAATATATATATACATATAGTAGAAATCGTTCAAAGTAACAGCAACTATAATATATTTTAATGTAAGAATGTTTTACGAAATAAAAACGTCACACATGTATTTCCCCAACGTTTAGCCAGACATGTTCTTGTCTCATGTAGTACGGGGGTGAGCTTTTTGCCATCTACTGCACACAGTGGACATTTAATATAATGTTAAAATTAGTTTTTAAACAAAAGAAAACCAAAACCTAAAATAAACCTGTAACCTTGTCCAAATAAAGAATGTATTTTACTAAAGTTCTACACCATGGCTTTATGTAGGTGCTTTGTTTCCTTGTCACAGTGTTCCACTTTTCTGACGCTGAAACTGTAGCTCCTATTTTACGGTTACAGCTTTTATTAAAAATGGGACCAGGTACTAACGAGTTTCGAACAAGATTAAGGTTCTAAAGTCAGAGAATCAAGATTTTTTTATCAGCTTACTGAAACTTGAGTATGAAATCTCAAGAAGTCATGGAAATTTTAATAAGCGGGGTGGTCTATCCACATAACGTATTTAAGGGTTAGTTATTAGGTTATAACGTGTTCGCTCGTGAATTATTTAGTAAATAGTTACTAAAAGTACTCATAATAAGTCCTCATCGCAGTTCTGCGAATAAATCGTCATGTAAAATCTTATTATTTTTCTATTTGATAGCGATATGTGCACTCACGTCCTGATTGGCGAGGATTAAAAAAAATGGGATATTTTATTTTTTATGTTATTGTTACGGAACTAGCTCGAGGCCCACCTGATGTTAAGCAGACTAACCTGTGCCTATAACACATGCATTTCGTCACAAGTCACAAATTGCACTGCCCCCGTCACCTTGAGACGTAGTTGTTAAGTCTCATGTGCCTGTAATTTAACTTTCAATATTGTTTTATTATGTGTAATAACAGTGGATTATTCAACGTTAAATGCAAAAATATTACTAATTGTATTGCACAACTTCTACATCACTACGGTTAGTCTGCGACTGCAAATTTTCTTGTGTAATAATGAAACAACTTCACAAATGCCACAAACACAAACAGTCCAAGTCTCATTTGAAACTAAAAAAAGTTATTTCAAATTAAGCTATTTAAATGCAGGATGGATGAAATTGCCATAAAGACATGTCGTGATGTACGTATTTAAATGTATCAGGCGTAACGATAACGACTTCTTTTATTTGACTGATCATGTGACTGAATGCGAATGTTAAGATGGGTGTGTGATATAACTACAATTGACAAGATTATCAATGATTATATTACCAGGTTGTTGGTCTCCTCAGCTAAAGTCCGTCTTGGTGGGGGGCCGCAGTTTCAGATATTCTACCTTGAAACTGTAGTGTGCGCAGAGTCATAACATAAGCACATCCCCTTTCCATAGGAATGATGCGGTGTGTTATTACAGATTAACTACTAACAGATACACCGCTGCCCTTGCAAAGAAAAGTATCTACGCATTTAATCATCTACTCATACCCAGTCTCAGATTAATACACGCAAAAATGTGTCTAATACTTATAAGTTACTTCTAAGCGTTACTTTTACTTTGTACAGCCCGCGTTTTCATCACTTTCGGACGCAAAAATAAAGGAATGGCGAAGATGGTATGGATCGACTATGTGAAGAAGGATATGACAGGTTTGAGTTAGCGAGAGATGAGGATATGATAAAGAACTCTCAAAGAAACACCTACTAGCAAATCACACAATACCTACATCCAGCCGAAAAAATATAATAAAAACCCTGCTGAAAATCGAACCAAAAAGGTTTTATAACATAAAGTAGACTACATATTTTCTTGTCCAAGAATAAATTTAGATAAGTAGTTTTTTTGTGATCGTTTATTGTTTCTTTAGATAAGAAACCAATTACCTATATAGCAAACCTATTATTACTTACAAACTATAAACATTACAAAATATATGTCCAAGAAAAGTGCTACCACACCGTTAGGTGCTTGGTAACAGATTTTCTACTTGAGGGTGGTAGCTAGACAGGCGAGCATTCGCAAAATGCCCTACCACCATGCTATAACGTCCTAACGTCCATCCTAAGACGACAACCGGGACTGACTACTTAATGTGCCCTCAAAAGCACGGAAGCGCTCAGTAGTAATGCCACTAGCGGTCACCCATTCAACTCATGACCGCGACGGACGTTGATTAATTTTGCTGATCGGTTAAGAAAAGCTAAGTAAACTTTAAAAAACCCGGTTTAAAATGTCTATTATGGCATGCATTCAGGTATTTAATCAAAACAAATCATGAAATTTCAATTAAACTTGTCGTTGAAGCATTTTTCATCTTTGCAGGGCAAACTGTATATACTATTTGAATCATTTCACGAGGTTGCGTGCGGTGCGGTAGTGGTTGCGCCTTGCCTTCAGCTTCGATGCAAACATTTATCCCGGGGGCGTACTAGTGTTGCTAGCTTCAGGCACCAGTGAGACAGTTGTGTACTTTCACTTTGTGGAACCGCATTTTCTAATTTATATTCTTGCATCAATTGTTAATGACAAAATAAAAAAAATTATGTGAACTACTATTGTTACATTTGAAGAGTGTGAATGATATTTAATTCAATAACCTTGAAAATCGCTCCAGAATATAAAATTATTACTTAAGAAAACTAAGCATGTCTACATAGGATAATAATAAACAAAAGTACATAATTCTTAAAATCTCTTAAGTCAATTTATAATATAAACATTAGATAAAATAATATTTTGTATATCTATCCCATAGAATACTTAATTGATATACCATAATTAGTAGTCATTACTTGATTAATATTTGGCTTCTAGTTTTTGTTTCACCTGGTTGAAATTTGATTTCATCGCACCTCATAAAAAGGCATCGCGGTGTAAAAATTATCAATAATTAGGTTAGGTTAGGTTATTTATTGCTGATGCACTCTTTCATTAAAAGTGTACCTAGTTCAGGTGATATGGTCAAAGGTGGTAAACAGGCATCGCCTGGAATGGGATATGGCACACAAAGACCGTTATGTTATTTTTTACTATATGTTATTCTTATCATTAAAATTATGTCAGTTATCTGAGAGTTGAATAAAAGCTAACACGTTAGTTGCTTTCATTTATGTTTTTATTGAAATAACTATAAAATATTAGCAGTGAAAAAGTGATTAATATTAATAATGACATATAAAAAATGAAGAAAAACATTCTAACAAACTGAACCGTTTACTTGCAAACACATTGTACGAGACTTCGTATTAATTTGCATATTACATATTTGATGATAACAAAGATTTCATATATTATCTTTTGCTGTACTCCAAACAATAATTATTCATAGTATTTTTTTAGACTAGTTATAACTTCCGATGCTTCCCACGGATTCCGGCGCGCGACCCTGGTAACACTGGCCGGGCTCGAGTAGTTCGCGCCAGACGAGTCACCGCGCGAGTCGCATCCACACCTCGTTCCCGCGCAACTTTCCCGCGTTTTTCCTCGACGCGACTCCCGTTGTTTGTAGACGCGTGTGACGTTGACTATAAGTGTTGTGAACATTCGAATGATAGAATTTTGTGAATTATTTACGGTTTTATTTGCTGTTGCCTGATAATTTGATCAGCTGGTGAGTGAGCTCTCGTTAAGTAATTATATTTAAAGTTGTAAAGCATAAATATTCTTTACAAATAGCCGTAGGTTTTAACCTTTTAGAATAATGTTTGTACATGTAAGTACATAACCCAGATATGTGCATGGCTGGTTTTCATTCCAAGTTTTGTCTGCTTATGACGGCTGATCATTGTCATTTACCAACAGGTGAAATATAGTGCAAAGCTAGTCCAATATCGAAAATCAAATTACTACTTATCGGTTATGATAGGAAAATCGTAGATATTGATGAATTTTTTTATGTAGTGCTACGTTTACATTTAACGAAGACTTTAGACCTCAACTTGGATGTTAACGGTATGTAACATTATTTATTCTGATGATTAGATGAGTTATAACAAAGATGAGATAGATTATAAGTATGCATAATAATATGATCATTTTAATTTTTAGGAATTTTATACCTTTGTAAGTCGCTCCCTAAAAAAACGATTATACTTACCTATAATTATGGGCATTATGTTATGTACTTCTGGATTTTTTTCAGTATTTTATATCAGTTTTAGGATCTCAATTATATGTACTCGTATGCTCACACCTACCAAAACCTATAAATCTATAAATAGATTAAAATCAAGAGTACTTACGTTATTTTTAATTTATTAGGACCCTCTCTAAAAAACTATTATACCCTTGTGATTGTGTTAGGTACTAGTAGAATACTTTCATTATATTATTTGAATTTATATATATTCATACGTATGCTAACACCTGCCGGAATCTACAGAAAGCTACCGAAAAAAAATACAAAACTGAACGCAATAAACGGAAAAAGCCATTCGGTTTTCAGCTGCGCAATACAAAATCCCTACGTACCGTAGCACGCGAAATAATCAAATTTTCATGGCCCCCAGCACGCAGCCGCGGGAATAATTCCGTAGAAGATAATGAAGCACTTTGTCAACACTTGAAAAGGCGATCCGGCCGCCATAAAATGAAAATACCTGTGCACGTATTATTTATTACAGCTACTATAGTACAGTTACCGTTCTACTCGTATTCCCTCGCAAATAAGACCGTGTAAAAAAAGAGCCAAGATAGCAATACGCAAAATGCAATATCACGCGCCTCTCTATTATTTTTTTATGATGCAACTTACGATATTTTTTAGGCAGATTACACGATTGCCTAAAAGGAGTGTATGTATATTATGAGTTTATTTATTCCACCATAACTTTGGTAACTAATGTTTGGGGTACCACAAACACACACATTGTTTACCAAAGTTATGGATGAATAAATAAATTTACAGACATACAGATTATAATTGTATCTCGACTGAAATTGGATATTATTTTTAAGCAGAGTAGCCGTGTTTACTTATATATAATAAATAAGCAAGTTATTTTCTTATGTTGGTTTGTCCACGCATCATCAAAAACTATTCTATTATGTACATATTGGATTTTTCGTGGAAGATATTCATGAGAATTCTGGGATGTATTTTATGTGTTTGTTTCATCGTATATTATGTTACAAAAACATTAAGATTTGTTGTTGTTGTGACCTGAAATTTTTCAGTAATAGAAGTTTCTTAGACTTGCGATTTTGTATGATCCAATAATTTTGTACAATGTTACGTCTACAAAAGATTATAATGAGAACAAAAGAAATATATTTAAATAAATTCAACGACAAATTAACTAGTTACTCGTATGGATACTTATAACATAATTTATTGGTCTTGTCAAAAAATATCCCATATATTTATCTTCCGGCTGTTTTCTACCTTAATAAATTAATCCTATACTCACCACACCCACGTTTTTTCCTCATAAAAGATATTGACATCGCATTTGGAGCAATTTGCCCACTTAAAAAATATTTTTGAACCTACGACGTAGCGGGCTTTTATTCGTGTCTTCTAATTAAGAAATAACGGATGGGTATCAAAAATATCATAAGTTTGAAACCAATAAAGTTGGTTTATACAAAATATCGCCTTTCTAAGGTTTATTTAATAGATGGATAATTTTATAACGTAAACCATTATAATGTGGCATGCTTTTAATAAAAGAATTAAAATGTCAAACCTAGACGCAGATTATTTATTTATTTTATTTATTTCATTCATACAATTTTGACAAACTTAAGTATAAGATAATACCCTAAAAACCCTATTGGGTTGGCAAGGGTATCATGTTCTTCTATTGTTATCTAAATGTATTATACATAAAAATATCATAAAGATTTGGGAAAGTTATTATTACTTTCTAATAATATACATTTTCCAACAATACACATCTATTTATGTATATTAACATTTATACATTTATTGGATTATTGTCGTAGAAAAATAAAACTCCTTGGTTTGGACTTTTATGATGTCTGACAGCAGTGTGGATATAGAAAAAGTATAAATTATCAGCCGTAGAAAAGTGGCCATATTGGTTTTTAGTTTATGAAGCTTTATCGCTAAATTTGACGGTATATGTTTTTAATATTTTTTTAGAATTAGATTTTTTATTTATATAGCTGTGCACCTGATGTAAAATATAATAGTTAAGTTTAGTAAGCTGATATAAAAGTCAAAACCATGACTTAATTAAAATACCGCAACATCATTGAACGTTTATGGTGCCACAGGTCTATAAAATTTTGTTCATTACAAAGATTATTGTTATCCTCGTAAAGTTTTAACCCAGTTTGGTGAAATTGGCCCGTAGAAATATAGTTCTTTCTAAGCCTTATAGAATTTTATCATTCATGGGAAAAGTTCAAACTTAATTTTTTATCCCATCTATTCGAAGCTCTTTTGGTTTTATTCTTCGTAAACAGGGAAAAAAAATAGCTTTTTTAATCCATGAAGAACCAGAAGTGACTTGAATTTAGAATGTGGGTATTTTTAGTAAAAATTTCAATCACCAAAGAAATCCAATCACAAATATTGTATGAACAAGTTACAAGCTGTTGTTTTTGTTTTTTAGTATATTTTTAAAATATATTTATTTGTATATTATACTTTCTTTTTACAACCTAAATAATAATAAAGTTTCTCTAAAAGCACATACTGAGACCCACGTTTTCTGAGACTATTTCTAATTCTCAAGCTGTAAATAAATCGACAACTGAAACAGATGGTAGTGTTAAAATTGTTACGATGCACTTCCATAATTGTGCAAATATAAACATTAGCCTCTAACTATTTCTACGGTATCTTTCTAAGATCTTATTTTTCCTAATTATATCTAAATAAATAAACGTACTATTCTTATTCACAAGTTGCACTTATTTTCTCATAGAGGGTGATAGAAGGTAGAGTGTGCCAACAACTATTTTAAGATCGAGTAACTTTGAATTCCTCGCTGCACTCAGGATTCTACTATAGAATCCTTCGTTCCGCTATGGATTAAAATACACTCTTGCCTTTAAAATGGTCGTTTGCTCCCTTGGTAAGCAATCTACTAATATTTTGTGGATACGTATTATATTTCATACCTGTTTCGTTACTGGGACAACAGTTGTTACAGCGTGTATTTGTTTCGTGTTACTCTGGCCCCTATGCATAAGTAAGACAGACAAATCGTTATTATTTTAATCGACTAACCACGTGTCTCGGTTCTCTAATAATTTTACATTTCTAAGACGATGTGAAGAAAAAGAAAATATATCTTTTCTGACATTTTTATACAAGCGCGTGGGACTTTCCGCATGATGGAAAGGAATTTTATATCGAGCTGGCCAAGGAACCATTCACAAAATTCCCAGTCGTAGGTAAGTAGAAAATTTGTCACCCAGCACTGTAATGTCTTCAAAAATGTACTATTATTACAGAAAGTTTTTATGTAACAAGTATACTGACAACAAAAGTATTCCGAAGTCACGGAGGTGAATTGAAAGGGTTACCACATGAAAATAATGTGCGATTAGAGACGCAGTAGTAACTTTACTTATTTGTGAAAATGGGTTTGTGCCCAGCTGTCTGTCTCATCCCAGCTTTCTTTCTATAATAATCAGGTAATTAGGTGATGATCGATAATGATGTTTATAGGGAGAGATAGGTAATGATGTTTGATGACCTAATCAGGCCATCAAACATGATTCTCCAAATAAATAAGCTAAACCTTAAATCAAGTTAAATCGAGAATGGGAACTTTACAACGTTAGGTGCCTGGCAACAAAGTGTCAACTCAAGTATAGCCTATTAAATATGTCGAAGCATAAATTATCCCCCTTTTTATGCCTGTTTATGTCTAGAATTCACCTTATGAGTATAATTCTTCTTACTCTAACATTATTAGCATCTTAATTGCTAGAGATGGTAATGAGCCAACATGTGTATCTAAAATTGCGACCATTTCATACAAATAAAAAAAGTGTTATAATTATCTCTGTACAGCAACAAAAACGTCCATATTATCCTGTAATGAATATGTTATTAAGAAAGAAGTTAATGGTATGTCTCTACCTTTAATTAATCTACATAGTTAATCATTACTTGAAAACTACCCTCTTGTCCATTTCGGACCTTTCATTCCCATCGTCCTTATTTCCGCAAAAAGCAAAGGCTTATTCTCACACTCGCACAAATGTCAAACCTTCGTCAAAAACACAATAACTGTCATTTTATCTGTGGTCAAAACCATTAAGTATTGACCTCACGATCTCGAAGATCAACTCCTGTGTGAAAATAGTTGCCGATGTAACTTCTGTTCTAAATTCGCAACACACGCAAATTAAAATTCGAATGTGGTTTGGGTTTTTATTTTAGGAATTTAATCTCGAATGTGCGGTTCGTGAAAGAATGCTGAGTGCTCGTAGTTTTGCTACAGAATAGCCAGTAGTACACAGTAAAGGTGCCGCTTGTACGGCACGAGGTGGTATAATAATCTTCGTTATCGACCGCAACGTGGAGCGCGCTAAAACTTTCAGCATGTTTTAACGGGAACTTTTACCATCTTGCATACAAGGTAATCTACAGTTTATACTACCTAAACTTCTACAGATTACTTTTGTTACTTTTTGTTCATCAATTTATATATTTTATTTCTAGTAATATGGCATTTAGTTTGCCTAAATGCGTTCGTAGTAGTGTTTGTAGTGTGGTGAATAGTTTGTAGTGTATTGTTTAATAAAGTTATTTATTTTTAGTCTTGTTGTTTACAATAACGCCTGCTCGGCGGATTAATTATAGTCATGTGTGTACATATATGTTATGTCAAAGTCATTTAGACGTATTCCATAATTATATTATTTTTAAAATAATTGTAGGTAAAAGAAAGAAAAAAAACGAGGAAGTTATTCTCAGAAGATACACTAATATATATGTGGGAAGGATGAATGATAGATTACTGAGTGACAAGGGACGTAAGGTGAAAGAAAGGGATGATGGTATGAAAGAAAGAGACAGAAAATACGATGGCCATTAATTACGAAGTATTTATTAGAACAGAGCTCCGCTGAAATAAATTTAACAGTTAGAAGAAAGATTTTCCTGCCCCTGGCGCCAACCCCACATATAATATATACATAACTTAATATTATAATATACTTCAAAATTGGTCATTGAAATGGTAATAAAAATCAAAATTCTTCTCTACACAATCCTTATTCGCATTTTATTGGTTTTCAAGCATCTCCGTTTTACGTTCATTCTTCGTCAACTCAATTTCGTACAGATTGAACGATTCCGCCTAATGCATGCACAACGATTTAGATATGAGTAATAAGCACATTTATTTAAAGAACTACCGACATCAAAAGTCAAATACGCATTATTAGGGATAACTCAAATACTACTCGTTAGATCTCACAACACACAAATTTACCGTCATTTAGGACCACATGACAAACACCAGCTTTAGAATATAAAAATATAACATCAAAATCAATCGGTGCACACTGTAAAGAATTATTTGGTAAGTAATATTTTATTTGGTAAATAATTCCGAACCTGCTCCTTTTATTGAAATCGGTTCAAATATTAAAACCAATTATAATATTAAAATGAAATTGGTAAGAAGTATTTTTATATTTTGAAAATATTTTATCACTAACGATTAATTTTATTACATTAAAAGGCACGAAGGTCTAATAAACGTGCATTCTGTTCGCCTACAATTACAAGTCACTTTTTTACAATAATAGTAATTGATTCACGTAATTATTTACACATGACACATAATCTATTAGTAAAATTTTGGCCATGAAATTATTAATAACTAAAACAACTCGCATGGTTGCGAAATCACTGACAATTTAAAAATCCTAACTACTCTAGTAGGATGGACCCTGTGTCTGCTGAAACTTGTGCTGTGTTTTGCAAACATTTCAATTAAGTAACAGAAGCAGTGATAATCTAACTACCGTGGTGAGAGCGCTTTTGTGCTGTAACTAGTTCACTTCCAGTGTTTACAATTATTCATTTGAAATATGATATTTTGTGATAGTGTGTGAGAAAAGCAGCAATACATTTTATTTGAACATTTTGCCGATTCTTCTTTATTTCTATAATTGACGCCAATGCCGTTGCTGAAAGCCCAACGTGAAGCACAACAAGGCGTAGAACGATATTTCTTTATAACAATTTCTCACAATTATGGCAGTACCTTGTACCAATACCCTGTTTGATACATCAACTGTGGTTTTTACTACAGCTCTCCCATTATTACGTAGACCACAGTTTTATTAAAAAGCGTATTTTAATCCATCTGAAATCCAATTATCCTTTTCAGAAGCTTGTTCATCCCCGCTTTACGTAGGTTCTTTGTTAACTCAATTTCGTTCAGTCTGTACGGTTTCGCAATAAAGTCACATCACTCCTGTATTCAACATTAATTACGAAGCTGTCAGCTCAGTTCTGAAACAAGGTGAATTTCCGGCAGGTGGACTACAAAACGTTGATCAATATTATAAAATGAAATTTTTTATTCGGATGGTATAAATTGGCGTATTATACATCTTTTTCGGGCGGGAATCCCGTGGGGTGTCGGGCTAGAATATCACCCCCCAGATCTACCCGTGGGTGTCGTAAGAGGCAACTTAGGGTAACATATTGCTCAGATTTAACCCTTCGCTCCTACCGTTTTAAGGGACGAAGCCCGCTCGTAGTTCAAAATATTATTTTCGTTGTTATTTTGTAAGCTTATTCAATAAGTCTTTTAATGCAACTAACTTACCTTTAAGTTCCGTTTCCTTTCTTATAAATATCATTGAAACCATAAACGCAATATCGATATAAGTCATATTGTTATATTCAAATATACCAGATAAAGGAAATATTTATTTTACAAAATGCCGTAGCTAAGACGAAACCACTGATGATAAAACCTTCATAGGCCTTGATTTCTTTTCCTTGTAAAAACATCGTATCTTTGCTCCTTCTATTGTACTTTGCCCTCAGAATGATGTTGAGGGAGGATCCTCTGATTACCAAAATGTTATTTTTAGTGTGAAATGTCAAGTTCCAACTCAAATATTTTATTGCAGCGGCCTGAGATCAATTGAAGGATTTTATATATTCCTATACTACTATAATATCCATGCATAGCTCTATGGAAAAACTGTACCTCTGATTAACATACAATCATACTTAAATCAAACAAAAGAAATACCTGCTGCAGGATCAGCTTTTTTCAGATTGTAGTTGTGAACTGATTATTCGTAACTAACGATATTCAAGTTTTACGTAATAGAAGTATCTACGAATGCTTGCTCTCGTTTCCTAAGTATCTCATTCACTTTTTTTTTACCGGCGGTATGCTTTTACTAACAAAATACTACGAACTATATACAAGGCTACAGCTACTACAATAAAAACATTTAGATCCCTATGAGTCATTGCAGACTCATAGGCAGTCCAAATGCTCTAGCCCACCACCAGTTGAAAGCGTGCCCATCATGCTGGCAGCATTACCCCGTTGAATTGCAATGCTTATTCTTTGAGCGAAATAGGTGCCAGCATTTTGATCACGCGTCGCATCGACCAAGCGTTAAATAAATTAATAATTAAAAATACCTTGAGCTCCCGGTCCCCACGGACCCACGTTTCCACACCAAAGGGCTCAAATATGTAACCCATACCAAAGTTAGCATACTTGCGCCGCTTGAGTTGCTCTGCCGAAGTAGCCGCGGCGCCAGCCCTCACGTTGGTTTCAGAAAAATGTGACGGCGCTAAATTGTCTACGCATGTAGCGTCCCACACTAAGGGCCGTCCTAACTTCCATGGAACCAGAGTCATGCCGACCATCGTCACGCATCAGACCGCTCGGTTCGAAAACAGCTGCAACATTGGCGCTGGTAAAAGCCCAGTGAATGATATTGTTACGGCTGGCGTGGCGGGAAATTCGACCAGCACTTCGAGAGCAGGAGAGGCCATGGTGATCGAGTTGGTCAACTGCAGTACCACACTGGCAATAATGTGCTACACAACACCTTGCACCCAAGCGTAAGCTAAAAGCGAGATGAAAAGCGGAAGGATCTATTTGGCTTCCAGTTTTGTAACCAAATACCAGATTCCCACACAGAAAGAGCGAGAATACAAGCATGATCTGCGATACTAGTACACTTATTTAAAAGAGCTTTCCATGCTAGCTTGCATAGGGGCCGATCCCACTGTTTCTGATATGACAAAATTTTTGGGAATTCAGTATTTGGACAAGCTAGTCCCCATGTGGTTTTGGCTTCAGCCAGATATGCTACTTTAAAAGAGCCTAAAGATGGTGCAAATTTTTTTCTACTAATTTGTGTGTACTGTGTACAGAAGACAAAAAAGCTGGTAATGCCACACTAGACATTTTGCGTATTCCTATGCCCCACAACCTCACAGGGAGGGAAGCTTGCACCCAAGCGCTATCATCCATCTCAACATTCAAAACTGACATTAACGTATCTTTTAACAAATTGTCTAAGCTTAAAAGAGGCTTACTGTGTTTCCACAGCTGACAACATCTCAAATAGTATGTGAATTTAGGTACGAAAAGCCAAAATCTAATAATAGTAGAAGCCATACGGGCGTTAATTTTGAATAATCTGCTAAAAGCATTTCTAAAGTTTTGAATTTGTTCTTCGACAAATGTTGACAAAGATTCTGTGAGCCTGAGCATAAAAGAGCCTGTGGGCACTGCGGACCCAACATTTGGCTGTCTTGCGATACAAAGGTAAAACTATTGCATTAATTTTAATTTTTTGGGTACAAAGCATTGTTTACAAAATAAATCAAAGCTTATCTTAGAATCTCTAGGGTGACGTCTCGACCCTCATGAAGTCTCGCGTCAACAACGTCGTTGAAGTCCGTAATGCGCAGGTGTCGCAGGCAGCGTTGCCATGGGAACAAAAAATAACTGATTAGAAATTAGCTCAACAAGAAATGTCAAAAAGCTATCGTATAATAATAAGCTAATGAAACTAACTACAGAGGCCCATAGGTGCCCTACAAACAATACAATACTTAGCAAAATTCCACTAGGAAGAATGTGGTTGAAGGGCAGGTAATGCCTATCTACTATCTGAAAATAAAATAAGTAATTTTTTGTAAACAAATCTGAAATTTACTGATCTGTCAGTTCGATTGATAATTAACTAATTACAATAAAGAAACTTGCGAACTTTCCATTTAAAATTTTCGCAGCCTTAAAAACGCAATTACGCAAATATCTTTCGTGTTTATTTTATATTATTATGTGATCTAATGTTACACTACAGTTACCACACTGACAAACTATGCTAGGTCGTACTTGTGTTACAGTTATCAATGTCTTCCTCCAGTGCAGAAACAGTCTTTTTGAATGAAATTTTTGAATCAATGCAAAATCCATTCACAAAAATTTACTGAAAAGTTTTACGCAGAAATCCCTACAAGACCAGTTATAATTATTTTAAATAATGTTATCAATCTCATCCTATACCTACGTCAAATGATATAAATCTTTTTTTTCAATATGCGAGCAAAAATGTCAGGTTTTCACCCTAATGGCATTTCGTATGTTGGTAATTTAAATTATCTGGGTAGAGCCACTAAGTGTAATTAATTAATCTTTACCGAGGAGGAAAATGCGGAAAAGTCAATGGCACGTTCTTTTGTGTACACGCGGATTTTATTCATTATATAGGGTTGGTCAATAATTTGTGTCAATATTTTTTGTACTTAGCTTTGCCTCAGATAAATTACATTATTTGACATTATTTTGCTGATGCAGACATAAATATAACTTTTAATTAACTGCGGTATGCCTTTATTTACAAATCTCCAACCCATACACATTAATACATCTACCAAAATCAAAGCATTTAGCCAACCCAAAGATATTGCAGACTTACAAACAGTCCAAATGCTCTAGCCTACTAACAGTTGGCAGTAATACAGCATGCTGACTGAATTGCTTCGTTGAGTTTTAATGCCTATTTGTTGAGCCCAATAAGTGACAAAAATCTCTGATACATTTGAAAAGGACGATAAGCTCCGGGCTACCTAAGACCCAAAAAAATAAGAGGAAAAATAATTTTCCATTGCGCAAGGTTATGAATAAGAATGCAAATCTTTCTGGAATTAGATACCATGTTAATGATTGGTTAGAGCGTCGCTTAGAAATGTCAAGGTCCAGGGTTCTATTTCCGATCACCATTTATTTATTAAGTTTATCGGACAAAGATTTTCTCAGTAGAACAGAGTCAGGTATTGAACTAGATACATACTCGTAGTATTTCGCTCTTGTCATTACTTTGAATATTGAATCATATTATTAATCATATTGCATTTAAGTCGCGGTATGTTTGTTTTCTTTTCAGTAATATATTTAGCAATTTTATAGTAAAATTGTACACGAACCTAAGAATGCATTTTGTTATTCCTAATCTTAAACTTGGCGACTCTATTTTATTTTTGTTCCTAGTTGTAATCATTTTTAATTTCAATTTATAAATTGTATAAGTTTACATTAGAGTCCCTTTGCAATTAAAATTATCTCACAAAAAAGCAAAATTGATTTGTAAATTAGTATATTAACTGTAAATACATTATAGAACATTAAAGAAAAGTTAGTGAAGTGTGTACAGCGCTGTGCGGCGCTGTGCGTACTATCGTTATAATTTTTGTTTTGTTCCTGTTTAAATAGTATGATAAAGTCACTACGTGCTGACAAGAACATGTTGTTAAAAACTCCTTTAATATTAAAAAAATAAAAAGAAAATAGAGAAAAGTTACTAAAACAAGAAAAGCTCAGAATATTCACCCTACCAGTAAATTAAGCAAGCTTAAAGCAACACCCGTTAAATGCTTAGGCATTTAGTCTACGTAAATTATTCGTAACTATTTCCCACGTGTAGGCGCAATTTGTTACCGCGACACTAATTAGGCTTATATTTCGTAGTAACATAGCTTGGTTAGTCAGTAAATAGACTCGTTATCCTTGTACCTACATGAGAAAACTTTTGATTTTATTTCTTTTCTTCTGGAGTTCTGAAGGCTTTATGATTTTTGATGAATCTAGGTTGTGTAAGCTAATTTACTTAAAAGGTGTTAAAAACGATTAAATTAGAATTACTCATATTAGCTGATAAAGCTAATTGTAAACTTTATTTTGTTAGTTTTTTTTTTCACCGGCGGTCATTAACAAAATACTACGAACTATGTAATTTTAAAATTTCGGAATAAAAATGATGATAAAATACTCATTTATCGATTAAAACCATATGAGGTTGTTAAATAACTATGCGTTATTATCACGAAAACCTAAGACAACAATATGAATACAGTATTAAAAATTGTATACATAATATTTTGACATTGCAACTGTGGCAAAACGTAAAAGCCGTGGGATGTAACGAAAATATAAAATGTTACTGTCTATTTTAAAACGAATTCATGTATGGACACACTAACGTTGGTATGTTGAAAATATTGTTTAGCAGCCGTAACGTAAACAGTTTGTGTGGTTGACATCAGGATAGTGATCGCTTTATCTTAGCTAATACTACTTTGCAATAATATATACATATTTTATTTTCCGTTGCCTATGAGAACCAAAATCAAAAGAACTGCGCGCATATAGCACGCACTGTACTGCATCTGTTACGATACTTTTCAGGGCGCTTGATTTCAAATTCAAGTAGGTTACCTAAATAGGTACGGTTTAGATATGGTTTTGGTGAAAATCTTACAGAAATTATTGTCCAGTACCTGAATATCAACTGCTGACCAGAGGGTGTATGTTACGAATCCTATGGCATGATTGAGCTTCACCACATGGTAAAAAAATATAAGGAAATAAATTATCCAATACGAAACATGAAAAGAAACATAGATAAGTAACGGACAACGTAGCCTATGCAAATAGCTGACGTTGCCGGCGCACCGTAGTTCAGGAAACATGATATCGCCGATGGCATTTTGTGAAAGCCCACTTGGCTAGCGACCACCCTCAAGTAGAAAATCTGTCGCCAAGCAGGTAACATGTTAGGTAACAGTGTGTTCCAGCAGCTGTCCTTGAGAGCCAGTAATTCAAGGTTAAGCCTGTTAACACCTTCGACCACATCATCACTTATCAGGTGAGATTGTGGTCAAAGGCTTACCTTTCAGAAATAAAAATAAATATTTATAAAAAGTAATTGACATACCGTTATAAAGCTCCGAATTGGATACTTCATTTAAATTTATATTTTAAGCAATGATTTGAAAGTTTTACTGTTAATAACTTTAGTTTAAGCAATGTTCCAGTTTTTTCGATCCTCCTGTTGCCGCTTACGTATTTAAAGTACAAACAAAAATAAAAATATAAAATAATATATAAAAAATCTTCTCCAAAAGCAAAGCACTCTTCCTCGATAGAGTGTCGACAATAAATAATGGTTATTGCCGCGTCACTAACGACAAATAGCGGGAAAGTGTAAATGATGTAGCGATACTGAACCACTTGAGGAGGTGTTCTTGTATGAATTATTATATCTACGTTAATGTTGAATGAAATTCTTATCTTGGGCAAATAGGCTTAGCTAAAGGATATGTCATTCGATATAGTCATTTAATAGAGTGATAAAAACTTTTTACTATACTTTAAACTAACTATATATAATTAGTGTTTACTGTATCAGCTGGATAGTCCACTGCTGAACACTGCCTCCCCCAGGATGGGAGGGGGTTTGCCATAATCCCCACACTTGGCAGGCGGCTTGGGGATCGCAGTGTGACATATCGATTTCTCAGAAAGTGCTGCTGCCAACCTTCTGATGTTTTACTCTTAGTCGCCTCTTATGACACCCACGGGTAGAGACAAGTTATTTAACACTTTTGAGTGTTGAAGTCAGTTCCATTTTGAGGTAAATTTTCTTTTATAAGTTTTTCACCGGTATGTTTATTTATAGTTGTCAGAGTATTATCCGGAGGGTGCCTCCCATACCTAACCTTGGGCGTCAGAGACAACAAAGGTAAAAAGGACCAGAATTTATGCAGTAGTGCCCTCTGCAGAGCGGCCATGTTACTCTGCGAACCCCACGGTGGTTGCTAAGCGTGGAGATAACTGCAACCCCTCCCTAATGTGAGAGGATTTTGTTCTCCGTTAGACGTCATGGCTGTTGATGGTGATTTTTTGTAATTCCGCAATACACTACTGATATCTACTATTACGACTATCATTGGCACTACAGGCTTAATAAATAGACTATATCTACTATACATCTACTACCAGCACATTCCCGACGTCAAAAACATGCAAAACCTCCGACTTAATAGAATGGTGACAGTAAATAATGGAATTTGCTTTGTCACCCGCGACAAATGGCGGAAGTGTAAATGATGTAGCGATAACAAAATATTATTATATATTTATTACACGTCCTGCTGCGAGCGTGATTTCTTTTACCAAGTTTTCCTGGTGCCACCTGAAAGCTCTTACAAAACTTACCAAAAAAGATTCCTTGTATTTACGAGTCATTCGCAACGTGTTAAAACACCTTCATGTAGATGTTTCTTACAACAGATCCAGTGCTCGTTGATGGATTTAGGTCACATTTAGGCGCTGGATTTTGTATCGGAAAATACTGCCAGAAACAAATGCTGTTTTGTACATCGAAATCTTATTCGACGAAAGTGATATTGAGTTTCGTTAATGCAGGAAAGATAAATGAATTTACTGATTTACTGTTCTTGAGAGATGCATGACTTCCTTATTTTGTCTGAAACAATATTGACTGAGGAAAATTGATTTTATTTAGCGGATATTATGAACGAACGAAACATGCGATTGTTTTGTTTTCTGCATGAGAATGGCTGAGTCGGTACATGTAAATGTACATAACTGAGTGATTTTGTTAATTTGTGCTTAACACTCATGTTATGATATTGAAAAACAAGCTATATCTGTATGCGATGTAAAACAATATATTTTTTTATATTTTTTAATGAAAAAATTTACAACTCTTGATATTATGTTACATGGCCGATTCGCCTATTTTATATTTTTGCGAAGCGATCGTTCCAAAACTTTTGTTGCTTTAAACGTAAGATGGCCTTTATCTTATGGAAAAATACATGCTTGAGCATCAACCATGTAAATATGGGGATACAAAAAAAAGACTAGTTTGACTAAATGTGCGGCAGATACACTTATTGTACAGCAACAATCAAGCTAAGCAACACGGTGAAGTAAACGTATTGAGAGTAGAAACGAGTGACTCATTTCAGTATAACTAGTGGGACTGCAAACATCAAAAGCACTCCCGTAAACTAATCCATGTATATCAGCAATAACGTTTAAACATAAATTATTATTTTATGATTGGAAAAATTGGCACTCGCCGATAATACGTGTAAAAAGTGGTTTTATATCGCGGATTCCACGATTAATTGTAATATTTTGAAGCGCTCGTTGCGAAGTTTACTAAGCGTTCTCAACCGATCAGCAAAGTTAAGCAACGTCGCCCGCGGTTTTGAGTTGGATGAGTGACCGCTAGTGACATTACTACTGAGCGTTTCCGTGCTTCGGAAGGCACGTTGAGCCGTCGGTTCCGGTTGTTGTCCTAGGATGGCAGTCGTTATAGCATGGTGGTAGGACATTTTGCGAATGCCCGCCTGGCTAGCTACCACCCTCAAGTAGAAAAATCTGTCGTCAAGCACCTAACGGTGTGTTCCGGCAGCTGTCCTTGAGAGCCAGTATATACAACTGCTATATCATATTTATTGAGCTAAAATCAATCGTCGTCAATATTAGCATACTAAAAAAAATATACAAGTCGGTGCGATATGTGATCTCACGTTTTCCAAAAAACTGAATTTTCCACGTTGAAATTGTTTCATATACGGCGGCACGTTGCGGTTTATTTTGCGTTGTCAACACATTTAACGAAACGTAAATTTAGTTTATTGCCTACATGCCTAGGGAATACCACCAAAGGCTCCAAAGTTGGCTAAACGACGCGCATAATATTTAAGTTAACATAAACGAAAGGGCCTCGGAGGCGCGCACTTTAGCCGAACTTCGGCGCATTCAGTTTTCAGTACTTGGAGGTCTGTGCCTCCTTGAGATAACGACGACCGTTCGAGCCTATAAAAATGGTAATACAATGAAGGTGATGTTTGAGAGGTACTGAGTAATTGTATAGAGAATGCCTTCTAAACTTTATTTGAACAGTCTTATTTCCCTCAGGGCATATGAATCGCAGAGGTTTCGGATCAATAATGTGTAAATTTAGATAAATATCGGCTTGGTTAAGAAGAATTGATTTGCTATTGAGATAATGTTTGGATAATGGTTAATTATATGTTAGTTCTCTACTAGCTTCTGTTCATAACTTCACGTGGACACCATTTACATTTTTAAAATGCTGATATCCTAGCCTTTGGCCATTAATTAATTCTTACCTGATGAGTAAGCGATGATGAAGTTGAAAATATGCTTCAGATCAATATTAGAATCTATAGCTTTCAAGGAGCGCTACCAGAACACACCACTACCACCACCGTTCTCTACTCGAGGGCTCGGCAAAGGAAACTAAAATATTTAAAAAAACACAACCGCCTTGCAACACTTAAAAGTATAAAATAACTTGTGGTGACAACACCTTATTAATCGTGATCCGACTTTGACAAGCTATTTCATACTCTTTAGTGTTCCAACATTTCGATACAAGTCGGTTAGGTTTTATTTTTAATATTTTTTTTTACTCCTACTATTGATGCATATTGCTAACATGATCATTTAAGTACTCGCCTAAAATACTGTACCAACAATTACCATAAAATGACCAAGGTATGCAAAGACATTTTTTTATTTTATTTATCATATCTTAAAAAACTACTCAACCGATTTTGATGATAATAAAATGGGACTTACTAAGAGGTATATTATGGAGTATTCGCATAACAAAAAAAAACAAAATAAAAACATAGATTCGAGATGAGAACGTCCTCCTTTTTTGGAAGTCAGTTGTCAATACCCTATCACCATCGGTACATAATTTGTTTGTCGATAGGTGCAAAGCGACGCTTTTGAATGTGATGGTCCTAGGTTCGAATTTAGGAAGTTTTCTAGTACTTCATTGAATGTTTCTGTCCATGAAATTTCTTCGGTAGCAATCAGATGTCTGCAGCTGCACTCTGTAGATGACAATGAGCCTTTCTACTATTACATGACACCTAAACAACGTAGGAATTTAGACAACTCTGTTTATTCCTTTGGGGATATAAAGACGTGAAGATATATGTAACTTAGTAATTAAACAACTTCTAACGGTTTCTCGCGTATATTTATCATGACTTTTGTCCCGACGTTTCAAACACTTTGCAGTGATCGTTGACACGGGGTGACTAATTGGTTTTATTAGTCACATGAGTTATTAAGAAATTATTTGTCTTAACGTCAGAAATTTTCTCGCTGCCCGCTAATCGCGAAACCTAAGACAACATTATATATGTGACTTCTCTATCTATATCTGTTTTCCAGGTACTATCAATACGACCTAAGCTATATTTACGATATTTAGCCTAAATTTGATTAGCAATAACGGAGGTAAGTGGTAAGGCGATTAGACACATCTCTTACATACGTATTACATTTTAGTAAGTTGTTCATACTAAAAAGATTGTGTATTTTGAATATATTCAAAACACACAATCTTGGCGTGTGTGTGGCGTTTTTTAATCATACTATAGTATGTTTAAAAAACGCCACAAATATGAGGAGAAAAAAAATGCCTAAAAGCAACATTAGGAAGAAGTTAATAATGAGCAGTGTTTGTTTCTTTTCTACCCTTGACGTACATAGTCTTCCTCTGGGCAAGCTTATTAATAAAAGAACGAGATTTTGCTTCTTCATCATGTCGAATTTTGATTGAAACTACTTTGATGTTGCTTTTTGGTAAAATATCCGTCCTGTAACTTTATTTGTCAGCGGGCTGCTTTTAAATAGCATTAGTAGGTACATGTATAAGCGCTGCTATTGAAATAAAAGGGGCTAAGGCATTTAACAAATTCATTCGGTGACTAAGTTTACTTTATGTACCCAACTGGAAGGAGATAAGGCCACATACATATACATAGACGCTTCGATATACCTAAATATTGAAGTGATATAATATATGTAGATGAAAATCTAAATAACTACAATCTTTTATTCTGCGAAGTTTTTAAAAAATTTCGGTTTGGGCTGTTCACATCATCAAACATCGTTTCACATCATAATGTGAAACGATGTTTGAACAAACAAAAATCTTTATATGTTCTATTTCAATATCTTTTTCACAGCTGAATGGAATCTGGTGACTACTAAAAGAATTTAGTAGTTTTACTACCAAAGTCTTCAATTCTCGATTTTCTCTACCTAGTTTTTATGTGCGGTAAAAAAAGAAAATAATGACAAAAGTAGACATACATCCCGATTTCAATGACAATACTGAAAAATTCAAGAATTAAGGTAATCTTTCTGTTTAAATCCATATACTTAGGTAACGAAGAGATTTAGGATGGTTTTTTTATGGTGATACAAGAATGTAAAAAATCTCTTTACACGTCCCTCTTTTACGATACGGTTTTATTTTCACTAAGTCAGGTTTACCGGTACCGTCCTTGGAAATTGGGATGAAAGACGTCATCTGTAAGTAAAACTACCCATAAACTTTGTCGTATCTCTAGTACCTTTGGTCCATAATTTGGAGCCATGTTGTAAAGTTAAGACTGTTTTATTAACGTGCTATTTAATTCATTAAGTTAAATAGCACATCTATTCATGAAAGCTAGCTGAATAGACCCAATAGAGTTCGTGCATATAGAGATTATGCGAAAGTTAACTCGTGTCAGTTTCGTACTTCATTTTATGACCAATTAAAGAACTAACAACAAAAACCAACCAAATAAATCCTTAAATATGCTCAAAATGAAAGCATTTTATTTATTTACTGGCAATTACAGTGAGATCTATTTAAATACATTTAACACAAGACGTACAAACCAACTCAACCCGCATGCAAAACTAAGAAAACATTCAATAGAATTCATAATTTTTAATATCGTTCAGTATTTTGAAACAATGTTTTAAGTAAAACTCTAGTATATCGATGTGATTCAAACTGTATTCATTAGACGTTGTTCCGAAACAAGAATAGCGTTTTAAGCTTCAACTGAAGTTTGTCGACGAACGTAGCACAATTTCCTCGAAGAAGAGACCGGAACAAGGAAGAAAAGGAAACGAAATTTTGCACAAACACAATAAAGACCTTTTCAGGAACTTACAGTAGACTTGTGGAAACTTCTGGTAACTTTATCTGTATGTACGACACACGATATAAAAGTCACATCTAATACTGTTCACTCGAATAGGTGAGAAGGGTACTAGTCCTAGTAACATTATTTAATCTGAAGTCCCGTTCAGGTTTTCGTCTTCGTATTCGAGTAAAACAATTACATCTCCAGGTTTTTTTTTTATTCTTTGACATGTGTACCTGAACAAGGCAATTTCAAACACAAACGTTTAAAAGAAATTAGCCATGCGGGCTGTATTGTAATTTATACAATCAAGTTTCACGCTGAATACTTTTTCCAGCTTTCCATTTAATTCGCAGTGAGTGAACAAAGTAATTTACTGCATAAGCTTTTAGTTCGACAGAGCCATGCCCGTGTATGAAATAGCTTGTTTGTTACATTACGTGCTATTCAGCGGCGTATTGAAGCCATTGTGGGCACAATGTTCACAATGTTCTCTGCGGATGCGGAAATCTACTCACGATATGACTGTCTGGAAACCAAAGGTATTGAGATGTAAGGTCGTAAAATTGTTATGTATATAAACAGGCAAATTTGTCTGTTTTGCTTATGACCACTAATTATTTATTACAAGCAAATGCAGTACTAATTGGGCTTAACAATGTTGTTAAAAGACTCTGCTTTAACAGTAATTAAAAATAGTATAGCGCCACTACCAGAAGGAAATCCTTTCTTTACTGACCGCCTGGCATTATTGTCCCAAGCTAATAACAAGTGAATTTACATTTACGCAAAATACGTTATGCTTTATGTAAAAGTGCTCTACTCAGGGCACACATACATTCCCTTGATAAGTAGGTTTTGTAGTAGTAGTGATTTGCGTTTCAGCAATAAATATCACTGCATTATTTTATGTTCCTTCGAGATAAGAGTAAGAGTAATAAGAGATTCGAATCTTACCAATATATATGACAGTTTGAAACAGAATGCTCTAGATCAAAATAATCGGCTACCAAATACAGACCTAAGCAACGTATATGTACTGAAACAGTGGAACAGAGTTATGAGGCATTATAGCGACCACTACATTGCATTGTGAGGCCACGTTCTGTGTACCTGCGGACTATACTCGTAGCAGCACAGCAATCTCTGTATGTATAATAGGTATCTGAAATAGCGCTATGTAAATGCTGCAAACCAATTAGTGGGATAACAGTATACAGATGGGGACTGTAGAGGGATTGCTGAGGCTTTATAGTATACGATACATTAATATACGTTACGTTCATTGAGATTATCTTGTATAATGTTCTTCCTATATGTTCTTAGTCTACGCAAGTACTAGTTCAATCGAATATGATTTCACGTGGGATTTTATTCCGAGTTAATTTAGAATCTATTATAGAACCCTTATCAGGAAATTTTATTTTTATAACAGGGCCAGTTATACCAAAATACAGACCATTTTTTTTTTGTTGTCTTAGGTTTTCGCGATTATTACACATAGTAATTAAACAACTTTAAACGGTTTAAATCGCGTATATTTATCATTATTTTTGTCCCGACGTTTCAAAATCTATTTTTTTTTTTACCGCAAGAAGGTTTTAGACCGCAGTCTCACCTTGTGGAAAATGAGAAACTAAAACTTAATCATGCTTGCCTAAAAGTGACATACTCGCTCTGTAGTTGAAAGCTCGCAGATTATATCTACCGGGAAACAAAGATGTTGCTGTAGAGTGTTCCATACTTTAGCCTTACTTATAGTGAATGTGGAACGAAAGCGCATCTTCCGCTATTTTGGAATATAAATCATGTACGGAATATGGCTGCTATATTTCTGTGTGTTTTGACGTCCAGTGTAAGAGAGGACATTATGAGGTATTAATGCTGCATGTGAGGTATTTCAAATTGAAATATTTATTGAATTAATCACCGGCGACTAAGAAATATTTTTTAATGATTTAGAACTAATAATATATAGGATAAACATAATGGCATTCATTAGGCCAACGAATAAGTATTGCGATTCAACGAGACAATGCTGCCAGAATGCTGGGCACGCTGTCAACTGGTAGTGGGCTGGAGCATTTAGACTGTGAGTCTGCAATGACTTTTATTGTAGTAGATACAGTGTTGTATAATATAGTTCGTAGTATTACTTAGTAAGTACTAATTTATTGCAAAGCCTATTGCTGCAGTCTTAACACATTTCATGTAGTTCAAATTGGACGCATTCTTACATACCATACTTAGGCCTCCAACTTAAACGAAAGACATCGTTTCAATTACTCCATGTGTATATTTGTTTGTATATCATGGAATGAGTAGACAGAGGTGCCAAGATGACTTACGTTTGCCAGTAGAATTAGATTTCTATGTTACTTACAATAATAAGTAGTTTTATTACTGATAGACCTGCCTTTGACCTTTACCTCACCTGATGGTGAGTGATGATGCACTAACTATAATAGTACTGGCTAATAATGTGTCAGATTTTCTACTTAAGGCTGGTAGATAGCCAGGCGGGCATTCACAAAATGCCCTTCCACCATCCTACGTGTATAACGACTGTCTATCCTGATACAAAAACCGGGAATGCTGCGTAGAGGCCGCGTTAGAAGAGATCAGAGCTATGCGACACTGTGCTATAGAAAGATAGTACATGAATCTACAAAATTATTAAATATACCGTACTTTGCGAGCTAAACTGTTCCTTATTGTTTTCGTAGCTAGAGTCGCTTATTTATTGGAATGAATTTTCGGAGTGATCCTTCTGGTCCTTTTTATTCTGTATCTCTAGTATATACAAAAATAACTCAATAATCATCTAATATGCAATTACTTGGCACTTTAGTGTGAATAAAACATCTACGGAATAAAATAAGAACAATTGAGTAATCAAGCGCTTCATCGCTGTGCCTAAAACATTTTTTTATTCAAATGCAATTGAAAGTAAATTTCCTCAACTCATGTAAAATTCAAAGGACAGCGCGAGGATATACCCAAGTTCATAAAAACTGCAAACTCAGTATAAACGCTGCCATCAGCCGGACATTTACGCAGCGTTGGATATACGACGCAATATTCCACGCTTTTCCAAGTCACTTACATAAATTGTGCATAGCAGGTATACTCGTATATACGAGTATAACTGCGTTGAGGTTACATAATGCCTTATAAATAGAAGATACAATTTAATAATTATTTCTACCTTGTGTTGTATGTACTATCAGTTTTATTTTTATAGGTTTATTTCTATCTTTAAAATATTAGTAATTCTTCTTGCCATGTTACTCATAAATTCATACATTCTGCATCTATTTTGAAATCAGTGATGGCCAAGTGGACATCCTGTGGACTGTATAGGGAATTAATTCTACTAGAAAGGGTATTATGCGAGGTCTTGTCTGGCTGCACTGCCACCAAGCACTTAACGCTATGTTTCCACGGCTATGCTTCAACAATATTAGTTCCCTTTCCAAAAACTTTTGATGCTTTTGTGATGTAGACTGGTTTAATACATACGTAAATCACATTTTAACGTATCCAAAATAAAAATTCATTGAAAATGTTTCCACATAAATATTTAGTTCCTTATTCAAAAACAAAACCATATGAAACTAAACTGTAAATGGATCGAGAAAAGCAGCAAACTACGAAAACATTGATGATAAAGTGTACAATTCCAATACTCATCAATCAGAAGGGGTTATCGGTTTCATAACATTAATATCTTTCTTGTACATTGTAGGAACCGTGACAAGAGGTTTTCTTTACAGACCATGCTGATGGCAAAATAATTATTTATTTCGAAGAAAGTTTATTTGCACAAAAAAGGAGTGTTGATCGTTTCAGGCTAACACCCCGCAAAAATGCAAAAATCTTACATACTTAATGGGAACATTTCCTTACTATATGAAAAATATGTATTGATAATGTATCAGAACTTATTAAAATAGTAATGAGCCAGTAAGAAATCGTAGTAAAGACTTGGTATGCAGGTTTTTACACAATCACAGTAGGTACAGAATTAATTTTCAGGAACTTTTGGTTAATATAAATGTGAACGGATGCAGGGAAAGAAACATTCTGAAAGGTCAACGAGAGTGATATGGCTTTGAAAGATCTGGGAGATGATAAGTAATGGACCAGAATGGAAGAAGAAAGTTTATCAGATAGTAGGACTCTTCGGTAAAAGTTTAAATCTTGCATACTCTATTGTGTCTAGACCTGAATGGCACTATAATAATTGAATTAAATGAAATAATTGGATGAACGGGACTTATGATCAAAACTTATGTCAGAGAGTGTGCGATGTCACGCGGTACCACTACAATCATAGTCAGCGAAGGATAATGATGGGTAAAAGAAAAAAACACTAGCTAAAACTTTCAAGCTTTTTCAAACATCAATTTTGGAGGACACTGCATATTTTATGTTGCTATAGTTATGAAGGGATATTTTCGTTTAGAGATGAAAAAATATAATAGTGTTAACAAGTTACCTATAAAATGTTATATGTAAGTGAGATATAAAGTTTTACAAATAAAGTTTACAATTAAATCGATTGTTTAATAAAAGTTTATAAAAATCTTCCAAGAAATGTTTATCAACTACAAAATTTAAAGAAACATCAAGGATAGGACATTTCTCTATCACGGGCTGGCTAGGTATTCTCCTCAGTAATTTATTTCGGCTTGTCATCATGCGAACAGAGCATTATCTTAACTGCCTCAGGAGCCGTGCCGGGATGATTCATCATACCCATGAGACGTATCGTGCCTAACCTTCATGAATAATCTATCGTTAGGCTTCGTAGAGTGTATATTATTATGATTTAATGAACTACCTTTTGCCGTGAACTGAAATTGGTTTCTCTGTAGCATCTTCAAAGATTTAGCAGTCTACAGTTATAGTCTGAAGAACACCTTATTTTTAGTTATTGGTTTCCACTAAACAAACAATATGAAAGGAAATATAAGGGATATTTTCTTTCATATTTTATGTTCTTTTCTGTTTAAAATTACCACTTACAAATATGTGAGGCGCTACGAATAAATATGTGAGACTGGAACGTGATCGTAAAAAGTAACTTACTTTTTTGTTGTGGTTTCCTATATCAAGGAAACACTTTGAAATAAAATGTATTAAGGATCAAATTGGAATATACAGGGTTATTGGGAAAATGCTAACAACCTCGTAGATTTGACTTCCGTTAGTCCTCACAAACATTTTTAGTAGAATGTTTTTTTTTATGTGATTGTGACGGAATATGAACAAGGACCACCTGATGTTAAATGTCTCTTGTGCCTGTAATATATTATTTCATGTTTTTGTATGAAATAATATATTATGCTCGATGTAAGTATTCAAAACTCTATTCAAAGGGAGCGCGTTGCGGTTCAGAGTTGCCGCGGCAGGCGCTCTTAGCTCGGAGTAGGCATTGTTTTTACTACGAGACACAAGATACTTTTAACATCAGGTGGTCCTCGTGCTTATTCTGTCACAAACAAATAAAAATAAACAAAACATCATAAAAAATTACTATTAAATTTTTTTGTAAGGACCAACATAAGTCAAATCTAAGAGGTTGGCAGCATTTTTCCAAGCATAACCTAATATTGTATACTCGTTAATCTGTTTTTATTTTTTTATTGTTAATGTTTTGGCTGTTTTAAAACCAAAAACGCTACAAGCATAAAAAATATATTTCAATAACCTAACAGCAGTTGAAACCCTTTAAGCTTATCCCTCTTATATACGGGTAGATCAAATGTTTTACCATATTCAGAAGCAGTGCAGCTAAGCTAATATTCCATTTCCCAAGATCCTGTCGATAACAAATGGTAAATCGTGCCTTAATATTATAAACAACATACCTTACCACCAATTCTCTAACTAATAACGTTACAATATTCCACGGTCACATATGCGTAAGTACAGTCTATTAGGAGATACATCAACGCTTTGGCTGAGACTTACGCTACTTCATTATCATAATATGACGGGGAATTAGTGTGTGGATACCGGAATGATGCTGTGTGCGTAAGCTCGCCTTTGTTAAGCATTCCATTCTCTCATAAATGTCATAATGGTGGCACATTTGCTCTTATGTCAAAGTCAAAGTCAAAGTCAAAATCATTTATTCAATTTAGGCGTCTACGACGCTCTTATGAAGGTCAATTACAAATTTTAGTATTGAAATATTCTACATTGTACTGCCACGTTCAGCAAATAAATTGTATAGAGCCACTGCGAGAAGAACGGGCAAGAAACTCGGGGCCATTCTTTTAAACATCTTTTAACAATGTGTTACATACATACTATATAATAGAGTTATTACAATATTTGTTTAAATTATGTAGGTGACAGGCAATAGCTTGGCGGAGGCGGAATTGTCCAGGCATTTTTGTCGTTTATGTAATCAGAAACTGTGTAGTAGGATTTTTTAATCAATATGTTTTTCACATGCAACTTGAATTTCCCTTCTGTGAGCGTTGTAATATGTTTGGGAACTTTATTATAAAACCGCACACAATTACCTAAGAAGGACCTTTTATTTGTCTTTGCTAATCTAAAACCTGGCACCACTATTTTATCTTTATTCCTAGTATTGTAATCGTGATTGTCACTGTTTAATTTAAATTTACTCAAATTTTTACGAACATACATAATATTTTCAAATATATACAGACTTGGTAAAGTTAAAATATCAATTTCTTTAAAAAGATCCCTCACAGATTCCCTAGGACCCATTTTATATATGGCTCGAATTGCACGCTTTTGTATGATAAAGATTGTCTCTATCTCAGCAGCAGTTCCCCACAGCAATACGCCATACGACATAATACTGTGGAAGTACGCGAAATAAACTAGCCGAGCAGTAGCTACGTCTGTTAACTGTCTTATCCTAAGAACTGCATATGCAGCAGAACTAAGTCTTCCGGAGAGATCATGTATATGTGGATCCCATTGTAAAGTGGAATCCATTTTGATTCCCAGGAAGACTGTCGCTTTGTCAATAGGGAGTTTATCTGGGCCAAGCTTTATGTTTGGTTCAACATAAGGAACATTTGGTAAAGAAAACTTTAAACATTTCGTCTTTTTTGAATTTAGGAGAAGATTATTAGCGGCAAACCATTTACAAATCTTAGATAATACATTATTTACATGCGTCAGTTCACTGTCTTTCCTATCTACTTTAAAAATCAGAGAGGTATCATCTGCGAATAAAACAATATCGCAGAAATCTTTGACCATGCAAGGCAGATCATTAATATATGTTAGAAACAGAACACGATCTATGAACACGAGAGTTGGATTTGCAACCTTATTACTGTTCTATGGCATCCGTTGATAATAATAAGGTGAATAAAGAGAGTTTAGAGGATCATTTCTAACATTATTTTAGAATTTGAAGCTCTCGTAGCGAAGTTAACTTAGTTGTTCTTAACCGATCAGCAAAGTTAAGCAACGTCGCCCGCGGTCATGTGTTGGATGGGTGACCGCTAGTGACATTTCGTGCTTCCGTGCTTCGGAGGGCACGTTAAGCCGTCTGTCCCGGTTATTATCTTAGGATGGCAGTCGTTATAGCATGGCGGTAGGGCAATTTGCGAATGCCCGCCTGGCTAGCTACCACCCTCAAGTAGAAAATCTGTCGCCAAACACCTAACGGTGTGTTCCGGCAGCTGTCCTAGAGAGTCAGCAATTCTAGGTTAGTCTGAACAACATCTTCGACCACATCATCACTTACCATCAGGTGAGATAGTGGTCAAAGGCTAACCTATCAGGCATAAAAAAATATATAAAAAGAATTATCAAAATCAGTTCACCCAGTCAGAAGTAATGAGGAAACAAACATAAAAAAAAGTAAAAAAAATATATAGTCGAATTGATGGTACGGTATACTGCATATTCTCGTTTAACTATCGCTAGCCACCTTTAATTAGTAAATCTATCACCAAGCAACAGACAGAGTGTTTGAGCAGCTGTTTTTGAGAGCCAGATCTGGATCACAGTCAAATTTAACTATGCAAAATAAATTATTGAGATGAGTTAATATTGAGAAAAGCGATCTATTCACGGTCTCTTTGAGAACGTCGATGGATAATATTAACAAAAATATACAAGTAATGGCAAATAACCTATGTATCGCACGTATATAACGTTTAACTAAATAACATATGGTGTTCAAACGATATACCTATAGTTAATAATGTAACGACCCCACAAATTTGATAATGTGTATGTTTCAAATATTTAACTTATAACCACCCCAAAGTATGTAAGGTAACAAAAGTTTTAATAAAACCTCACAATGCATTTATGCTAAATAACCGACCATAAAGCTTTACAAAAGCGAACGTTATTTTTTATGGAAAGAACTAAAACGAAAAAGTCACAAGCTGCTCCTAAAACTCATGGAGATAATACCCACTTGTTCCGGTGAGCCGCAGCAGTTTTGGGCAAAACTGCAAGCGAGCATACAAAGTACTCGGCAAAACGCTAAAGATACTCATAATAACTTCGCGAACGCTAGCGGTTGGGAAAATATTTTGCAGTGCTTATAGCGATAGCTGTAAAATGATAAAGCTAAGTTACATCATGGCGGATGCGAAACCGATAAAAATGTTTGTTCCATATAAAATTGCTTGAAAGGCTTCAAAACACAAACTTGATTTGATAATTGCGAAAATTTTGTTTCAGATCAAAAGTTGTAACCATATTCCAAATGAGAAAAAAAAAATGTTTTACGTAACATCAGCAGGCGTTAACGAAAAAATTACAATATAAGAATGTGTTATATTTTTATCAATTAAATTTTTCTTACACAACTGCCCAAAAACTGTTGTGTCTTCTAGTATGTTTGTAAGATTTTTTATTCCACCATAACTACTTAATTGCTTTACCGATATTAATGTATGAGGTATGATTAAATTTTTTTTGATAGCGCAAGTGACACTAGGTTCATAAAAAAATGATGTTAAAAGCTGGTGGATTTTATGTTAAATAATTTACAGTCAAGTTTTGTATTGTTTTGATTAATTTTTACTTAACAAAATTACAAATTTACGATTTGATGGTTAAAGAACGATAGGAAAGATTTGAGTTATGACGTCATGTCATATTAGCTCAATTGGTTAGAGCATACCCCGGCTATAGGGGTGGATGGACGCGGGTTCGAATCTCGCACATGACTTTAATTTTTTCTATCGTATATTTGTAATTTTGTAATGTAATCTACATAGCAGGTGTTATTGCAAACATAACAATATTAAAAATAATGTATACTTGTTTAATTATGTTATATTTACAACGTGCTTATATTTTGGGGAAGATTATTTTATTATAACTTTAAGAAAATGTGTAACTACCATGATTCACAGACTATCTAGATCTAATAATTTTAGTAAAATAAAATTAGTAAATGGTTTGTAATAACGCCGTCGAGTGTTCATAATTGTGCCATCGAGCTGCAGTTATGTGAATATTCCAAATTACGTCCCACATTGCAAATCCATTTACCAGCCTATTTATTAAACATCATATTTGAAATCAATTCAGTACATAGGTACATTAAACAACTTTTGTCGCGACAAATAGGTACGTTAACACATAATTCATCACTCCACCAGACGCGTATCGACAGATTTTGCCAACAATCGTGTTGGTCCGTAAACACGCCAATACTGATAACAGATTTCATTGAAAAGAGCCGAACCGCTTCCGAATATAGATTTTCGTTCTGGTGTAATAAACATTTCGTTCGGCTCATTTGAAGTATATTAAGTGGAAAGTAGCCCGATGGTGCGTCCAGCCGTCCATGGTATTGATGCGAAATCAGAGATTTTATCGCTTCGTGTACTCAAGAATCGCTGCGTATTGTAGCTTTTTTTAGAGTTTCTTAGAATCACTCGTATTATTTCAGCTATGTCAATCTGTCAGAAAACAGAAGGGGCTTGAAATAGCTCCGCTGTTTGAATTTGACTATATGATAATTTGAATACGTTTCATATTCTATATGTACTTGCCGATGTCAATAGATTTAAGATGGCAGTTTCAAAAGTGAATGAAGCCCACTGCTGTCTGCATAGTAATGAAAATGTTTTCTATACCTTCAGTTGGAAATAGTAGAAAAGACAGGTACGTTTCCACAAGTATTATAATTGCGAAACTGTGTTTGTTGGTTGGTCCTTCTTTCACTCTGTAACGGTCAGCGAGATATTTGGAAAGATTTTGTTAAAAAGTTGGAAAGTTACTTAGGCTACTTTTTTTCCCGAAATATTTGTAGTTCCTGTAGGTTAGCAAAATTTACACAAAATACATTATAATACAATTTTTCATTTTTACAAATAATAACTTTTATACATTGACCGTCAATGCAAAATGATCCAAACGTCGAGGTTAGTCATAATATTATTATTATTTTGATGTTAATTCGTGCGTGAATAGACCTGCCTTCTGAGGAACTTATTTCTGAAACTGCGATCCCAAAGAGTGTGCCAAGCGTGGGGGTTATGGCAAACCCCCCCTTGATGGGGGAGGCTATGTTCAGCAGTGGACAATCTGGCTGATACAGTAATACAGAGATACAGTTGTAATTATTTGAATACATTTCAACATAATATAACTAGGCATTGGGTGTCTTCAAAGTTAATTCGAGATCAAAACGTACTTGCGTTGTTTATTTCTCATTCAAGTCCAGTAGGTACTTCAAAGTAGAAGACGAAAGCTTTCTAAAAGTTCCAAACTACAAACCTTATCTGTTCGCCCATTTGTTTCCGATTCTGTGCAAGTTGCTTATCTTCACAAATGGAAAACAATTCGAAGTACTTGAAATGAACATTAAGAGTTTTATTTTCTTTATTAGCATCATTTATCTTACTGAGATAAATACGAAAACGTAATATGGTGCTCTTATATGATTGTTTGTTCTGTTATTCAGAGGCAGATTACTTTGAACATGGCTCTAATGAAAAAGATTTTCGTGCCTATGTTAAATGCTAACAAAAAGACGGCAAGAACGTTTTCATTACAATTTTAATCATCACACACATAAACACTGTGAATAAAGGGATTACGCACCTAGAGCATAGATTAAATAGAAGTTACGGCGTAATTGAGAGTAACGAGGAGACATAAGAAACATCACACACTGAGCATAAATACTCGTTGCGTTGAACACAAGCGGTAGGTTATAGTCACGTAATTCGAAGACGCGATAAAATAGCGTTTGTATCATCGAGCAGTATAATAGCATGGCCAGAGTCGCCGTCAGAAATGGGGTGTAACCGCCTTTTGTTTCCATATAACTAGATTGTTACTTTTGTATGAGTTACATAATTTACGACTCCAATCATTTGAGCCAAGTTCTACCTAATACGAGCCAGAAACAACTGAATTTTATGAGTCTTGGCCTGCGCCATCAAATCCTTCCTAGTAATATCAGTATAAGCAGAGTTAATGCCCCTTATTTGCTGAAGTACCGTGTACGATAAAATTTGTAAATATGCCATATAAGTACAGCTGCAGAATCAGGTCAAATGTTCTAGAATGCTTTTCGAACTTGGACGTTTTTAAACGATTTCCATAACTTTGCGTTTCAGCCTTATTTTTTTTTATTAGTAGGCTTATTTTAATGCAATATGCCACGCGTTATTTTGTAAATCAGTCATATTTTTTTTAAACATGGACATCGTGCTATTAATGACATCACAAATGGACGATGTTGTCCACTGCGGATACTAAGAGGGCACTTGAAAGAAAAAATGCTAGTATATCTAGATGACTTATTCATAGCAATTATTGTTGAAGTCGACCTTTATTGTGGGTGAGTGACGCAATCGATCTGTACTAACTTTTGAACAATATGAAATAACTTCAATAAGTTATTTCACATTTTTTTAAAGTAGGATCAAATTTTTTATTTTTAGCCCTGTATATTAATGTAGGCCCCCTGACTACACCCATGGGAAAAGATTGGAACTCTGCCCGTTGCGCACAGCATAAATTCCGTGACCTCACGCCATCCCGGCTCCTCGTGTCGTTAGTGGGTTTATACGCACAACATGACAACACTTGTCACTTCTAGAAAACTACTTTCTAAATAATTAATCTTGATGAATCTGGTAGACATTGATTACACTGAGACAAGCCGTTTCAAGTGCTTTCTAACAAAAGGTTAAACAAAAGCTTGACAAACGACTACATTTATATCTTTCATTTAGAGTAAATTTTATTCATTTAATTTTATTATTGTCCCTATTGGAAAAAGACTATCTTGGCTCCTACAGTCTTTCATTAGAGATTGGAGTACGCTCCTGCGTAAATTACTTAGTAACAGCACATGGTAGCAAGGTCCATTACAAACGAACAATATTAACCGAGGAAAATAAATAAATATCGAATAGTATTAAACAGTAAAAACTTGAAAGGTTTCCACAAGAAAGTTATAACTCTATACATTTTTCATGCACAATCAGTACGTATCTTAAAGAGAAAATGTCACCCTGCCGGCGTCTCTATTTCCCGATAGACATAATCTGGGATACTACAAGTGCAGAGTGAATTGCTTGCCTAGCAGACATCTATTCCACTATCGACCGCTTTGTCACTTTTCATCAGGTGAGGCAACGGTCAAATATACGCTTAAAATATTAAAAAAAAGATCAGCCTTTTAATGCTATATTTCATGATCATTTATTTACCTTATTTGTAATTACATATATAACCATAGTTTTGTGAGGCAATCATACAAACATTTTACTGATAATACTGTCAAATGCTTGTGTATCATATTAAAAAATATATCAGCTTTTTAAGCCTATCATCCGTGTTCACTTGTTCGCCTTATTTATAATTATATAGACAAATTTTTGTTAAGCAGTTATTAAAACTTTAGATGCTGTGCAACTCTCTAGATCCCAGAAATACGTGTTGTGTATGAGCAAGTAATTTTAGGTTAGCCTAAACAACATCTTCCACATCACTTACCATCAGGTAAGGTCAAAGGCTAACCTATCAGCTAAATAACACAACGAGTTGGTATATTTATAGCAGAGGATGTTTGGAAGACGCACGTGATCATTATTTGTTAATCTTTATTATAGCATTTAAAAAACAAAGCAATATATCTTGTAAAAATTCCAACGTGACGTCATAAATGCCACGAAACCAAATCGAAAGAAATTTCGACGCGTTCCGATATACAGGAACCATCATTAGGAGGTTTTCACACTTCGACCGCACGATCGTGAATATTTAATTTTATAGCATTTGTTCCGTCCCTCATTGCCGTCGTTATAAATATGTCTAAGCAGGGTGATGACGATGTGTACAGTCCGTAAAGTTTCATGTTTTTCAATTTTCGAGCACTACTTTCATAGTCACACATATTCAATTTTACTTCGCGAGTCCCAGGTGCGTTAAAACTTTTCTACAATTTAACAGACACCTATAATTTTCAAAGCTGTTTGATGTGTTAAGTTCCGTTATATTTCGTTTCATCTGGAAATAACTATTCAAAGAATGTATTTATCGTGCATAATTATAGTAGCATTATTTTAAACATTGTAATCTACGAATAAATATAAATTTATTCGTAGATTGTAATAATATTATTTTATGTGGAGTGCTGCTAGAATGTTCCAGAACAATAAGCACACATAAGGGACTATTGCTGACTTCTCCGCAATGTCTGTAACCTGATACCATAATGAATCTAAATTAATTAATTGTTCTCTGATATAGGTACCTACAACGGATGCAGAGTACCTGCCTATATTACCAAGATATCGGCATGCCATCTCACAATGGAAGCCAAAACGTTGACAGTTTGTTTATATGTTTTGTTAAAGCGTTTGTATCACGCAGATGATATAAAGTTGATACAAAGTGTGACAAAACCGCAATTTATGGATGACATTTTTCTTATTTTTTTCGTACATACATCCACACAGTTTTAGTACCCGAATTATGCATCTATGTACTACCTTTTTTTATTAATTTGTCCCGATCTTTGCTTATCAGTTACACATCCCAAAGGATGTATTTCCTTCCGTACCAACAAAAATTATCTAGCTCATGGACAGTTGCGTTATCTATTTTTATTCTCGCATTGCTATATTTAAATTAATTTATAAATTCCTTTTTTAAACCAAGCACTACGAGCTACAAGCGCTATTTCAATCGTACTTATGTGCCCAATATGATTTCCGTACAGACATGAGCGACAATGTATTCTGTACCCGTACTCCCATCCGCAATATGTCACGCACCCGACCCCGTTTGATTGATACAGATTGAAGCTTTATTTATAGTGGAATAGATAAATGTTAGGTACTGACAAATGACAAATATGTCTGGGAATCTAACTCTCGGCTCCAACCAGTGAAATAGTAATCTGATGTGGCCTAATTTCGTCCTAATTTCTAGTAAATGATAACCTAGTAATAACATAATTTTTGAAGCGCACGTAGCGAAGTTTGCTTAGCCGTTTTTAAGCGATCAGCTAAGTAAAGCAACGTCCGTCGCCGCCGTGACTTGGATGGGTGGTCGCAGGTAACCTTACAACTGAGCGCTTCCATGCTTCTGAGGCAAAGCATTAAGCCCGCCTGGGTAGCTACCACCCTCAAGTAGAAAATCTTTCACCCAGCCAAACTGTGTGTTCCTAAAGCTGTTTTTGAGAGCTAGCAATTCTAAGTTAGCCTGAAAAAGCCATACATGTGACTATTTACTTTATATGTACAAAAGTATAATGAAGATGTCAAATTTGTATTTGATTGGTGTAAGGATAAATAATTATTTATCTAAAAGTTACGCTATGAACGTTATATTTTATGCCAGGGCTGAATGTTGTGCGTGTGTAAATTTTCAACCGACTTTAAAAAAAGGAGGAGTTTTCAATTAAATTATAATTTTTTATGTGTATTACCTCGTAAGTTTTTAGTTATTGGGGTGTACCGATTTTGATGTTTTTTTATATACAAAAGCTGGTGCTTGTTATTATGTCCCATGAGATCTCAATTATTTCAGATTTCAATCACGATTCCGCAGGTCGAAAACTTACGTTTTTTTCATAGGCTGGATGATAGTGACGAAGATTTAATGTAATATCATACAATTTAGTATTTTTACTAGCGGTATGCCTTCTAAACACTACAAACCATATACAAAACTACAGCTACCACAAAGATAACACTAAGGCAACCTATAGTCCATTCCAGGCTCACAGGCAGTCCAAATGTTCCAGCCCACTACCAGTTGACGGGAAACCCAGCTTGCTGGCAACATTCCCCTTGATTGCAATATATATTCTTTTTTTAGGTCAAATTGAATATGAAGATAGTTTCGCTTGCATAGTCTACATCTACTTACTTGTGTCTATATAGTTAACTAATATATGTACTTAATTGTCAGCAGATGCGAACACAAGCATTTTTATAGATATACTCGTAATAGGTGAATTCGTATGCAAAATACGTGCGCGATAACTTTGAAAACCAGACACGAAGAAAATAAAATTCTTACAATTAAGATATTGTAGGTACCCACATTAAAGTTTGTAGACTATCTGCCAATTTGAACAAGCGATTGATAATACTGTTATTGTAGAAACTGTGGAGGAAAAACGTGGATAGAAAACCGACCGCGCGCGAGTCAGGCCGCGTTTGTTTCGAGAATTGCGTAACAACAACAAGTAAAAGAAAAACATATGTTGGCTTTTAACACTTCATAACTACATAATATATTGGCGTTTTCTGTATTTTGTAGTTTATTTTTGAGGATAAAACATATAAAATTTCAGATTCCTTGCAGGACTAAACTATACTCATTAACTATAGTTTTGAAATAGAATTAGGATTAAATTTAATATTGAAGAATTTCATTAGCATTGTACACAAAATAGTTAAATTTTAGCTTTGTGAAAGATTTATAACATACGAACTGGCGGACAGAGAGACAACGGAGTTTCATTTATAAGGTAAAAGTATTATCCCTTTTGGGTATTGGACTCTTACAATTCATACCACGTTATCGTGCTGAATATAATGGAATTCATGTCGCCTTACTTAATTATCGCAGGACTCAGGATCACAGGACTAATCAAGTACTTCATTCAGTCGTTTTGATATTACATATATTTATTTAATTTATAATTTACAATTTGTATTCAAACACTACAAACTATATACAATACTGCAGCTACTATAAAAAACAATAAGACAATCTATAGGACATTGCAGACTCACAGGAGTCCAAATGCTCCAGCCCATTACCAGTTGGCAGCATGTAATTCATATTACAATGTATGTTTTTATTAATTACTAAGACTATGGAATTTCGCAATGTAACGCCTGTTACTGTGTGTCTACTTTTATGGTATCATAAATACATGTATATAAATAACAGGTCCCGTTTTATCCCATTTACGTAGTAAGGGAAAGGATGCTGGTAGATTCTACACTTGAGCCGCGTATGCAATGAAAGTGGAAGTATAAGGCAACGTGCAAATTATATTGACCATTGGGTGCCGTAAGCATTACGTAAATACTTCTTTTTATTCGATAATTCAACAGAAATGGGAGATATGTGGTCTAAAACTGTGCTTGCGATATACCGACGAACTTCAATATCCTATGTATGTATGTATCATAGTAGGTGGCGATTACAATGTGGTTAAACCTACGCTGTCAAAGATAAACAGTAATAATATTTTAAGTTTTCATCCCTTTCGAAATATGTAATATTTATTATTGCTACTATTCTAAATAAAAATAATTTCATACATTTCTGGCTCATAGCTCCAACACTAAACTGGCTGTTCTTCTATAACATATATCTCGCATTATCAAAGAGACACATATGTAATTTTTCTTCATGCACTCGTACGAGCCCGAAAAACGAAGTAGGGCGTGATGTTATGATCATCAGTAGGATATAAACGTAAAAATATAAGTGTCAGGCGGTATGTTATGTAGTAATTAACAACTTTATTAATTATAATTTATTAAAACAACTTTTGATATAATCAAAACGCAGTGTGTCGTAGCCACCGAAGCTTTCTTACTAACGAAATTATAGTTAGTAGTAGATAGATGTAAAATAAGCCTTAATAAATTCCTGTTTAAAAATACCAATTATTACAAAAGGCCTCTCAAAATTGATGGAAGTCCCTCATATAGAGCTTAGTTTGTTACGGTTGAGGACAAGAAGTGTCGCGACATTAAATCTTCTTGGTAGCGACAAATGTGTGTTTTCCAGATCATATCGGAAATATAGCGCCATTTATCTTCCGTCTGTCAACTTGACAAGACGTTTGTGAAACGACATACGAGTACTCACCATTTTATCTATTCTTTGGTACTGTCACGTACCGCGTCTCAGTTTTTCAACACACAGTTCATAAAACTCTATTGGGATTCATCCTGTTTCTTTACTCTTTCATGTTCTACATTTGTTTCTGACAAATTCTATATTATAAAAATGGTATACACTGTATGTGCATATTATCTTTTTTTGGGATTGGGGATTTTTTGTGGGATAAAAACATTTCATATTTTTCTTTAGAGTTTATTCTTCAATCTGAGATATGTTTATAAACTACTTCATGAATAATATTAATATTATAAATGAAACTTTCACTTTATTACGTTGTTTTTTGTCCAACACTAAGTTATAAATATTAACACATTGTGATACAAGTGTGAAAACATGATAATTCTCAATAACCTTGTTTTCACACTGACAATGTTTTATCGATCCGAAGCCGAGAGCAAACCATAGTCCCGTGTTGTTGTCCCGAGTTGAGTATGTTCACAGACCTACTAAGGACACTATTCGAGCAATAAGTATAAAAAAAAACATAAGAGATATTATTCACTATTATTTTTATTTTTATTTTTTTATTTGCAAGACACCACGATTATTCTACTTCGACAACTTCATCCATTTCGAATTTTGCCATAAGTTGGAAGAACCGTTCTGCTACGCCGCATTGCTATTGTGAACGAAAAAGTCAAGTCGCGTCAATTTGCTGCAGCACTGCTCTGCACCTCTGTAAATGCATTAGGTAGTGACAGTCTTCAGAATCCGCGTCGCGACGCAATTCTGTAGTGCGTTCCCAGCTTTAGATACGCGTGGATGGCGTTATGCCACAATATGTTAGCTTGTTTACGTATTCATTTTCCAATACAGGTTTTTTCAATAAAATATTTTAGGTTTTTAATAATATTTATATTTTTATTTATCTACTATTATTATTCACTATTTCTGCCACCAGCTGTAGAATTTTTCAAAATCCTTTTACACATATTTTTGAAACGATATTTATAATACTATATAGATAATAATCAATTCGGCATAGTATTTAATACAATGTTTCTATGTAACATATTTTCAAACTTATTCAATAGATTAATTATCGGATCTGAAACTTTGTTTGCAAAGCTAATGGAAGCTGAATGTATGAGAATGAAAGAGCAGGTATAAAATTCATAATATTGCCCATAGAAATGTTAACACATTTACTAAAATTGTTTAATGATGTTCACTGAATTATAGCGCAATCAGAAGATTGGTTATAATTTTAACTGAATATTGATGGATGATGAAACAATCACTCTCATTCAGCTCGTTTACAAAGCGATATGTACAAACAAACGCCCGTAGAGTAAACATAAATTAATGCAGTTTGATGAAATATATTTAGATACCTACTTTGCTTTTAGTTTACATATTCATTGTGGCTTACGATATTAAATGACTCAAGGTACACTACCTGCTTGGAAAAATACCAAATTTCTTTCCTACAAATCTGATAGAAGGTACGTCATTATAATTGTTCTATAAATAAGAAGGATGTGCCTTTGTTATAGTTCCCAACATGTAGGTAGATGGTAGCTTCAAAAGAGGAATAGTAGGATCGCGCTGACGAGATTATCCGGCTTTAAATGACCTTCGCTCGTCATATTATGTATCGATCGATGGATTATCGTGTCCATTCACGGTCCACTTTCGGTACCAAAACTAGTTCTATGAAGGCACGATAGAAATTAAAAGGCTGAATCAATAATCATCCTCCATTTCCTTAAAGTTACTATTCATAAATTATCATGTGCCCCATGTGCCTCTGGTTTTGGTAATAATTTGGGGACCTTTTTCGTGAACCACGACACGTATCTCGTTTGATCAGTTGCAATAACCAATGAGATCAGTGAGTTCTTTATAGATTGATAGTTATTTTAACCGTGAAGAGTAGCAATTTTTGCATAATAGTATTCTACAAAATAACCAATACTCGTATTTTTTTGGTCTACAAACAACTGGTATATATAACCATGAATCTTGGTTGTAATTACTTAGTTATTATACCCAGAAAGTTTTAATAGATGTACTTGGCAGTATGGTTAAAAAATCCAAGGAGTTGGGTTTCTCCTACATGGAAAGGCAATTAAAATTGCCAATAAAAACCTTTATGGTGACAAAAAGATTGGTTCATATTTAACAAAGGTATTTGGTTAACGTAACCGGCGCTATAATCAGTTAAACATTATATTGTTCAGTGTTAAATCTATCAGGTTCTTATTCTTCCAGAAAAAGTTACGAGAGATTAAAGGGAAAGTTTTAGGGGATATTTTAATATATATGCGCAATATCTTAAACCATGATGTCGTCGCCTAAGTGCAAAATGTAGCTATACCGAGGTAGATATACAGATTGAAATAAAAAAGGAGATCAGCATTCCTATGATACATATTAAACATTTTGAATGCCGTCTACTAAGTGTAACTGGTAACAGTATCTCATTAAAAGTAATAGAAAGTGCTATTTTCAAGCACACCTTAATGTCAAATCACACATACATAAGGTCACCAAATATCAAGGTAGGGTAATATAATTCCTATAAGACGTGCTAAAATTCATAATGTCGCCCAAGTGCAAATGTAGCAGTATCACATGTATACTAACAAGTGACGATTATATAAGAGGTAGGAGCACTTGAATAAAATTTCATACGGAACAGGAAGAGTTTTCCTATGGCATCACTAAAATCGATACTGACTTCTACCCAGTGCAACTAGTAATAAACAGTATTTCGGAAACGATGAGATGTCTATGTATATATGATGATAACGATAATAGGAAGTACAAACAAAACAGATTTATATGAATATTAAATCATTTGACCGCATTCAACGCAGAGCGACTCGAACTGTTGACAATCAAGTTCTCTCCGACCGGCTCGACCCTTTTGCACTACGTAGAGATGTTGGATCACTCTGTATCTTTTACCACATCTATCTCGGGGAGTGTTCTAAAGAACTGTTCGATTTGCTACCTGCAGCTCAACTTCGCCATCGGACGTCTATACAAAACATCAATCTACCATAAACGTAGATCAAATATGGCAACCCCGACAAAGTGCTCACTGAAGCTTTGCAAAATATCTTGTATTTTATTTGATCTCTCTGATCAAAGTATGACTTTGAGTTTTAATAACTGTATATAATAATTCTTTTAGTGAAAGTAATTAGATTTAATTTTTTTGGCTTTCATTTTTCTTCTAGATATAGTACAAAGTGTTCATGTCCGTGGGGTGCCACACTAAAATTGCACCCACCCCTATATCTCCATGTGAGAGTCGTAATAGACGACGAAAGAAAAACCACCACTTTCTGTGGACTACTGATGAACTGCCATATTACACTGCGATCTCCACGGCACCTGCCTTTGCTTTGTTTATTGGTGGACCTCTTTCGGCTAATGATGATGATGATTATGTGTCTCTCTCGCTGATAACATAAGTTAGTCAATTCCACCAAACAGTTACATTTGACAATTATACATTTTAAAAGAAAAGCAGTACAGTTCCTTGTTGAAAAATAAACCGGAAAACTTCTCCATATCCTGCTTTAAGATGTCAATGCGACTAAAGGAACGAATGCGCGAACGAAAAGCCTGCCACCACCTATGTCAATGTACCTGGGGTTGCTACATACTGGGCGCTCAAATGAGCCCTGTTGAGCGGCCAAAGTTATATAAGCGCAAAAAAATTACCCAAGAGGTAGCGGGTATACTACAAACGAGAGCATTCCCTAGGAGAGTTGCCGTCTAATGTTGTATCTAACTTTGGAAACTAATAAAAAAGCAAATGAACTTTACTCAACTTAGAAACCTGTGGCTAAACTTTGGCAATAATCCAAAAGTTTTCACGTATAGAAAACCGCTTATATGTCTCTATCCTGTATTTAATGTTAATCTGCGCTTCGAATGCAATTCAAGCCAACCGAAGCTTACATAGTGTAATCTGCTGCTAGCGGAACATTTTCATTTTCCACTCCAACTGCATGTTAACGAAAACTTACTGAACCAAATTCACACAAGTTTATACTAAGTACGGCAGAGTTATATTCTCTATGTACGTTGCATTTGGGATTACGCGCTAACAACTTATAACTAGGAAAGCTTTCTAGAACAACTTGTAACTGTGTAAATGTGACCGTGAGAATGGAGAATAAACTATTCAAGGATAGTGCTGTCGAGTGATTTAGGTAATAAAATATTGTTTTGGTTATTGCCGGTACCCTGGTTTTAATGGAAATAAATAAATTATGTAGTATCTACTTCATACTGTAGCTAGATGGTCATAGATCTGGTTGACCCAAAATCGATCAATAAATATGAAGTTGAATTAGTTAAAAGTTAAAGGTGTATTTTATGTAATGGCACTTTATAGTGTATCGGAGAAGTGTATGATTTGGTAAAAAATATCTCACTTAAATGCAGACTGGAGTCCAGTTTTGGGTTATAGTGTTAACATGTTTCAAATTCTGTATCATAACGAACAACATTAATTATAATTGTATTGTTCTCGTGCTTTCTCTCAACTTTTAATCTAGCCAAAAAGAGTTTACACAAAAAGTATGGGTCAAAATATAAAGTATGCCTATCTGAGGAATAGCTGTACAAAGCACCTACAATCAAAATTTTGACAAGCTTGTCGGTTCGTATCGTTCGAAAAACAAAGTTTGATTTTGTGGCTCAGCTAAAGACATTATCAACAGTGTTTTTTTTTTACTTTGACGCAGGGAAGTAGATATAATTACTTACAATTTATATTCAATGGTAAATGAATTTGCTTATATAAATCCTTTGATGCTATTAGAAAACAACAAAAGAACATTTTTGATAAGAGCAAAAGAAGAAAACAACATTTTAACAAGCAATTAACGCTGTGGTAAAAAAAATGTAACCTATATATTTGATCTTACGTAGGTAGATAATGTGAGAATACACAAGTAAAATGATGTGACGGAGGGGACAGTTTTAAATTGCTTATTCATATGAGATAAAAATATCTCAACGCGAGATAACAAAGTGCCAAATTGGCTTAAACATTTTGCGTTACGCTACTTTAGTCATTTCAAATTCATATTTTTACATAAACACGTTTCAGCTAAATTACTTACATATTTCTGCGTACTAAAACTTTTTTATGTGTATATTTTGAGACTTGATGACTGATTTAGAGACATAGCCGGAGCTTGCCTAGTCATTCTTGAGCGATCCAATAGGGAAAAGAGGCAATTCTCTGATTTTAGTCACTTTGAAAGTGAACTCTTTGATGAATTGTTATCTGGATTCAGAAAAAAATATCTATTACTTACTAACAAATATTTCAGACTCACAAATAAGACTAGCAAATATTTGTTCAGACAACAAATATTTGCTAAATTTTTTTTCATAACTGCTCGAATAATAGGTAACAGACAAACAATATATGATGTGTAGCAGTTTAAAAATGTTCCTTACTTACTTAGAATTTTAAAGGTTATTTGTAAAAGTAATTCATTTCATATTGTTTAATAGTTTATTTAGAGAAATCGCAAATAATTTATATATTCATATTTTTCTAATTTGGATACATTCCTTCAAGAACAACGAGTAAATCGGTATCGCTGAAAATTGCTTCTCCATTTCCGAATGGTAAAAAACACAACTATTGATTGGTAAAACTGAATGAACATCATATCAACTGGAACGTCCACTCTTGAACTAGGTATCCCACATTGTGAGGATTTGCTATAATCCCCACGCTTAGCAAGCGCCATGCGGCGCCATATTATTTAAGTAAATACATATTCACAGAAACTCCAGAATTCTACTAGAATACAAGAAGTTGAACCGTATAGAATTACACATCTAATAAAATATATGCGCAATTAAGTGTGTATGTGTCTATTACCAAACCTCTCCGAAACAGTTGAACGAATTTTAATGAAGCTTGGTATATATTATCACATTATTTATTAAGCCTAGGTTACTTACCGAGGGAGCGCGATAGAACCCGTTTCTAGACACGTAAATCTGCGGTCGGAAGCTAGTATGTAACATCACAGTTGCAAATTTTTCCATTATTAATGCATACCAGCTTGCATTTATGAGAAATTATACTTAGTATTTTTGATACATACTGTGCTTTTTATTTGCGCGAGTTCGTCCGGAGAAGTACTGCTACCATACTTTTTTCTACCGCCAAGCAGTAATGTTCATATTACTATGTTTCGGTGTGAGTAAGGGTGCCGGTGAAATTACAGACACATGAGACTTAACAACTTTAGTCTGACGGTGATGGGCGCAGTGCATTTTGCCATTTGTGACGAACTGCAACTGTAATAGGCAGAAACTATCGCTTACTTATTAATAAAACACATACGAACAATGAAATCCGTTGTTCGTGTTCTCTTGCTACAGTGCTGAAACCCTCATTACATACTTGATACGGTCCTGTAACTATATTCTTGACCTAGAAGCCCCCGGCAGTTCTATTCCGTAGAACGTCTCTAATTCGGTCTACACTTAATTCAATATAAAATACATACAAATAAATAAGAAAACAAATAGAAAAACATTATACGCCTTGAATATAACTGGATAGTGATAAACATATTACATTTATATATAGTACAAAGTACCAAATTCCAGAAGCTCAAGCGCAGTATTCTCACATCTGTGCCAACACCACATTTATAGTGATAATATCTTCATCTAGATAAGACGTTCAGCAAAAAAAGCTATTTTCGTCGGACCGACGGCGTGAAATCAGCGAATCTTTCGTTAATCCACGGACAGATTATTTCGTGTCATTCACTTATAATTACAGCTCTACCAATATTTTTCTTCTTATTCAATCATATCTAAGAAATCATCATTTTATCCATAGTGCCTAGTAAATAATAACAAATATTTTAAAAATATTATATGAAAACATCAAATTAAAATTTTAATAAAACACTAAAAAAATACAAAAATAAATCTAGTGACAATTCACGTAGCACAAACGCCACGCAGCCAAACCGGAAGAATTTTCGACGCGTTTTGCTTCTATACGAAGCATCCTCAGGAGGTCTTGACTCTACGAGCGCACGATCGAGAATGAATGCCTAGCACATTTATCGCTGTGTCACAACTGTGGTCTTCACGTCGCTTCAACAGACTCAAATAAACTACTGATCTAAACAGTTTGTTAAAAAATTAAACAAAGGTAGCCTGTAGATAAAATGGTTCGAATTACAATACATTTAAATCATCTTCGCTGTGACGGATTCTTGGGTTAAATATCAGCTATGATTATATTAAAGCTTTGCTTTGAGACATTGAATTAAAACAATGTCCTTTAACTTATGTATCTACGTAAGATCTGTCCTTGAAGATTTTTATCACAACATGGAATTCTACTTATTCTGGAATATGCACTGATGCTTAAATTAGAAATCAACAGTTACACTTGGGGTTTCAATTAACTGAAGTCACTCACTCAGTTATCCATAATCTTCTATGTATTAGTTTTTGATTACTAATTACGAGTAACTTGAAATTGATTATTTGGACCTCGGATTAAGATTATTTTGATCCAGATTTGCTGCAAACTTCCCAAACGAGGGTGATTTAATCAATTTAAATGTAGGTGAATACGTGGTCAATAGCTAGTTTAATATACTTAATACCTTCGAAGCTTTTGAAATTTTGAAGCGCTCATAGCGAAGTTTACTAAGCTGTTCTCAACCGATCAGCAAAGTCAAAGTCAAAGTCAAAATCATTTATTCAATTTAGGCGTCTATGACGCTCTTATGAAGGTCAATTACAAATTTTAGTATTGAAATATTCTACATTGTACTGCCACGTTCAGCAAATAAAGTGTATAGAGCCACTGCGAGAAGAACGGGCAAGAAACTCGGGGCCATTCTTTTAAACATCTTTTAATAATGTGTTACATACATACTATATAATAGAGTTATTACAATATTTGTTAAATTATGTAGGTGACAGGCAATAGCTTGGCGGAGGCGGAATTGTCCAGGCATTTTTGTCGTTTATGTAATCAGAAACTGTGTAGTAGGATTTTTTAATCAATATGTTTTTCACATGCAACTTGAATTTCCCCTCTGTGAGCGTTGTAATATGTTTAGGAACTTTATTATAAAACCGCACACAATTACCTAAGAAGGACCTTTTATTTGTCTTTGCTAATCTAAAACCTGGCACCGCTATTTTATCTTTATTCCTAGTATTGTAATCGTGATTGTCACTGTTTAATTTAAATTTACTCAAATTTTTACGAACATACATAATATTTTCAAATATATACAGACTTGGTAAAGTTAAAATATCAATTTCTTTAAAAAGATCCCTCACAGATTCCCTAGGACCCATTTTATATATGGCTCGAATTGCACGCTTTTGTATGATAAAGATTGTCTCTATCTCAGCAGCAGTTCCCCACAGCAATACACTATACGACATAATACTGTGGAAGTACGCGAAATAAACTAGGCGAGCAGTAGCTACGTCTGTTAACTGTCTTATCCTAAGAACTGCATATGCTGCAGAACTAAGTCTTCCGGAGAGATCATGTATATGTGGATCCCATTGTAAAGTGGAATCCATTTTGATTCCCAGGAAGACTGTCGCTTTGTCAATAGGGAGTTTATCTGGGCCAAGCTTTATGTTTGGTTCAACATAAGGAACATTTGGTAAAGAAAACTTTAAACATTTCGTCTTTTTTGAATTTAGGAGAAGATTATTAGCGGCGAACCATTTACAAATCTTAGATAATACATTATTTACATGCGTCAGTTCACTGTCTTTCCTGTCTACTTTAAAAATCAGAGAGGTATCATCTGCGAATAAAACAATATCACAGAAATCTTTGACCATGTAAGGCAGATCATTAATATATGTTAGAAACAGAAAAGGTCCCAAAATTGATCCCTGTGGTACTCCCATTTTTACCAATGACCCGGAAGAAGTATTGCCACTTATTCCAACCCTCTGTAGCCTGTCTGACAGATATGACTCTATAAGATTCAGAGCTTTTCCACGAATACCATAGTGGCAAAGTTTACGAATCAGAGTGCAGTGCTCTACACAGTCGAATGCCTTGGAAAGATCAAAAAATACGCCAATAGCATCATGTGAACTCTCCCAGGCTTCCAGTATATGCGACATCAATTGAACACCTGCATCTGTTGTGGATTTGCTCTTGGTGAAACCAAACTGATTCTCATTTAATAAATTATGCTTGTTAAAATGGGATAGTAGTTGTTTGAGCATAATTTTTTCGAATACTTTACTCAGAACAGGTAAGATGGAAATAGGTCTATAATTGCAAGGGTCAGATGTAGACCCCGACTTTAAAATTGGACTGATTTTACTTTGTTTCATTAAATCGGGGAAGTTTCCACTATCGACACACAGATTGAATATTGTTTCTAAATATGGTGCAATAATGTAAATTATAGACTCTACTACTTTTACTGACATACCCCACAAGTCTTCAGAACTCTTTATGTTTAAACTTTGAAATGTTTTTATAATTTCAAATCTTGTGGTGTGTCTGAAAGAAAAGTCCGGTGATTTGCTTGGAAAATTATGTTTTAACAGAGTTTCTGCTACATTGGGACAAGAATCCAATGACTTAGTGGCTTCTAGGGGCAAGGTAGAGAAAAAAATTTCAAATATATTCGCCACCTGTATTGAATCAGAGATTTGATTATTATCAATAGTTAAGACATATGTTGAATCTCTAGGTTTATTTTTACCAGTTTCACTATTTATAGTCTTCCAAATGGTTTTTATTTTATTTTTAGACTTGCTAATTTTGTTTCTAATAAAAAGAGATTTTATTAGAAAGTTAAGCAACGTCGCGCGCGGTCATGAGTTGGATGGGTGACCGCTAGTGACATTACTACTGAGCGTTTTCGTGCTTCGGAGGGCACGTTAAGCCATAAGTCTTGGTTGTTGTCATAGAATGGTCGTCGTTATAGCATGATGGTAGGGTATTTTGCGAACGCCCGCCTGGCTAGCTACCACCCTGAAGTAGAAAATCTGTTGCCAAGCACCTAATGGTGTGTTCCGGCAGCTGTCCTTGAGTGCCAGTACTTCTAGGTTAGCCTGAACAACATCTTCGACCACATCATCACTTACCATCAGGTGATATAGTGGTCAAAGACTACCCCATCAGGCATGAAAAAAAAACAATCTAGAAGTTGATTGTCAAAGTTAAAATCGCCCCTTTTACTCCTAAATGTGGCGTCGATAACAAAACCATTTTAAGGACTTTGATGTTTTTTTTCAATAGAGCGGTGAATGACCATGTCATAGAAGGATCGATAAGAAATGCAAGGCTAATTAAAATTTAGTTATCTACTTATATGTGTACTCAATCAGTATACTGATTTAAACCTTACTGACTTAAATCTACAAAAGAACACAAAGAAACTAGCATATAATATACTATAGAAGTTTATTTGCCCCCATTGCTACTTTTAACTTCAATTGGGCGAAACCCGTAATGGCCTCTATAGGCTATTAAGGGGCAACGATTATGAGCAAATTGCGTGTAACACAATTCAACTACAGACCCAAGACGTACTGTTCTTTGTAAAGTTGCAAAGTGATGTTTATACCAACCTTAACAAAGGGATCAAGTGTAGTGTCTGCTATCCAACGCCTCTTAACAAACCAGCTTCCGGTAGCGCAAAAGGGTTAAATCTATTTACTTTTGTTTCTGATGTGTCATAAAGAAACAAAATCCCCTTTTCCTAATGATTTATCTCTTGTGGAATACCTAGAAGTGAATTCATCATAAGCATCGTACTATTTTTAATATAACTGATGAAATTTTATCGGTCACGAGAGAAAGCCGCTTAGTTTCTGACTGAAAATATAAGATTGTTCCATAATCTTTCATTGGAATGTCAGTAAGAGTCGACTGAGAAATAATAATGAGCAGCAGCTACTACGGACGATCTAAACATAAGGCATACACTAGAGCAAGTTACAATATTATATATCCTCACATACGTGTAATATATGTTTGTAAATATTTATATTTATAAATATATAACATCTATGCTGTTTCTTGAGCAGACATAACAGATTATACTTGGTATATCGTTTTTCTTGCTTCCTTCACTATCATTATATCCTTCAGACATTCCCGTCTATTATGAATACTCATAACATGGTCTTTTTACAGAACTATTTTAGCCGATCTCGCAAAATACTTACGCCGAAGTCTTTACATTCTTCAACTGGGAGCAGTTACACATCTGTTATCCATGCTTTGTCATTCTTCTTTTACCTTTCCTACCTAACGTTACTACTCATTCATTCATATAGCTTTCTTTATAACACTGTTCCTAACCCTGTCTTTGAAAGTCGACACAAGCGTTTTAAGAAGAAAACACGTATACTTCTCAAAACGCTTTATCTCATATAGGTTTATTCGATTTTGATCTCTCTTCTGCCATATGAACTTTCATACCACACATTATCAGAGTATAGTTGGTATTCAAACTCCTGTATGCTCTGTGGGTCCGTGCTTGAACGGTATCCTCAATCTGACTTGTTTTTAGATAGAAAATACATTAAAATAAAAATATTTTTTTATTTGTTTCGGGACCTTTAGCACGAATCCGGTTAACTTTGGCCGGTTTTTATTCCTTTTTATTTTATTTTTGTCTCATTTCTATAAATACACTACTTTTAACGTGTTTTAGAAACAACTTCCATCCATAACCATGAATTACTTATCATTATGAATAAACCACAAACTAGAAACGTTGAAAAAGAATACGTATAAGAATATTCTCCTCCTTTATGGCATTTTTTTGTTATAATTATTGTTTATAAGGTGTGTTTGTTTAATCTACAAAATTATTCATGTGGTAATTTTCAACGCTTATCTATTAGGGTTCAAAAAGTACAAGCTGCAACATGTTGGATGGACGAACACATAGCATAGATTTAGCAATAAGGTCCCGTTGCGAACTAGTAGTTTGCAACCCTAAATAGACAATATACTATAAGTTAACATAATTTTAGTAATCGGTCCCTTAAAAGTACCCCTGTATTTGTAAGTAAGATTGACTGCTACAGTCCCAGCTCCATAAGTAAGGGTTTACTGAGGCTACGTTCACAATCTGCACGTTAATTGCTACGATTCAGCTTCGTGTGATATAAAGAGCAGGGCACTTAGCTGCCATTCTAGCCTTTGCTACGCTTGGCTGGCTTTGCACAGAAGTATTCTAATTTTCTTTTTAACGTAACGCAGAAATACCATTTTTTTTAAATAGATGTGAAGATTACTTGACATTTTAAAAATCATTGAATAAAAGCTACAATAACTAACCAGCTCAAACGTCGTAGCATCAGCCATTGCATAGGTTACGGGCATAAATAAGTTCATAAGTTCACGTAAAACATAATTTAAAACTGTTTTTTTAATTAATCAATGTTCTTTACTATGTGTTTCATGAAGCTGTGTATGTGAAATTTTTATCGGAGTTAGATAAAAAAAATGAAGACGTTATTATGTCTTCTTGGCTGAGAGAAAATAAAGTTTTTGCTCTTCATCATTTTTACTTAGACTTCACGTTAACTAGTTAATAAAGTTACGGCTTATTCCTTTCCAAGGATATTTTCCCTTTAAAGTCTCGAAAGTTTCATCTCATTCAGTTTCTTAGAGTCCTTTGACAGAACTCGTGAAATAACAAATTAATGAACTTTCATATTGCGTTATAACGGATTTAAAAGCTCTTTTAAACTGTTGATTGAAAGATGTAATCATTCCATATAAGCTGACTATTAGGTGATTAAACCAAATGGAAATATGACTGACTATTTCTGAGTATTTAGTTATTCAGTTATGGCGGTATTCCCGAAGAGAGAGAGAGAGAGATAGAGAGAGAACACTTAATTTTGAAGCACCTTTGTTATTCCTCTTTGAGCAGTTTACCAATACTTTGAGTTTCTAGGTATGACAATTGTTTTTTGTTCCTTGGTATGTTAATTAAGTTTAATGAAATTATTTTCAATTCAATATACGTGCCTACTAAATGTTAAGGGCGTCTTGTACTTGCACAGTAGGCAAATTTAGCGTGCGAGAGTTGCAGGCTATGGACACTACGCGGCGCTGCGCTTTAGATGCACAGCGCTCGTCAGGTCGTTCGCTCGATGTCTCTAGCCGCACGCTATTGGCGTCATAGTGAACTAAAACAGTTGATCTACTTTAGGTATCTGCTACTAAATCCAGTACTTAATTATTATATTCTTGTGACTATTCCCTTATAGTGCAACTAACACAGTTGAAAACCTTTAACTATTACTATTTAAATACATACCGTTAAGTGCTTGGCGACAGATTTTCTACATGAGGGTAGTAGCTAGCCAGGCGGGTTTTCGCAAAATGCCCTACCACCATGCCAAATTACTGGTTCTATCTAGAGGACACATAGCGGCACATACCGTTAAGTGCTTGGCGACAGATTTTCTACTTGAGGGTTAGGTAGCTAGCCAGACGGGTAATCTCAAATTGCTCTACCACCATGCAAAATTACTGGTTCTGGAGGACTCATAGCGGCACATACCGTTAAGTGCTTGGCGACAGATTTTCTACTTGACACATAGTGGTAGCAAGCCAGGCGGGTATTTATAAAATGCCCTACCACTTTGCAAAATTACTGGTTCTCAAGGATACATAGCGGCACATAGCGTTAAGTGCTTGGCGACAGATTTTTTACTTGAGGGAGGTAGCTAGCCAGGCGGGTTTCCTCAAATTCAATTCGATCTAATAGATAGCCTTAATACATGTAATCTATTACAGTATAATTCTATCCTAAATAAGAGTTATGGTCGCCTTTTAGATTTAATTTTCTCAAATAATGACGTCACAGTGCATGCTTGTGACTGCCCTTTGGTGCCTGAAGACCCCCACCATCCATCTTTGTGTATAACTGCTGAGTTTGTTCAATTGCACACAATAAAGCCTCTTCCTTATACCAAGTTTGATTACATAAACGGAGACTATCACTCGATCTGTACTAAGCTTGACGCTATTGATTGGAACTCTGTGCTGAAATGTGGAACTGTAGATGATGCTGTAACTTTTCTTTACTACAATTTATAGCCTCCGCGACACATATGTTACCTCGAAAACTGTGGTTCCATCGTTTAAGTATCCTTTATGGTACGGGCGACCTCTAATAAAACTTCTTAAGGAAAAATCTAAATATCACAATAAATTCAAAATATACGGCAACATAAGTGATCGGGATACGTTTGTTATATTGCGAGAAAGAGCGCGGATGATGGAAAGTGATATGTACAAAAATTACTTAATAAACATTGAATGTTCTATAAGAAGGAACCCACGCACATTTTGGTCTTATGTAAAGAGTAAAAATCTCTCCAACACTTACCCCGCAGTGATGCAATTTGGTACTCGCTCTTCTGATCAAGGTGATGTCATATGCAATATGTTTGGTGAATATTTTCAATCAAACTTTCTTCAAAATAATACACCGATTGATTGTACAGAGTTTAATCAACCTCAACACCATACAGCGTCTTCTGCTGATATTGGTATGATTGAGGTGCTTCCAGCGGAGGTTCTTAAACTTTTCATGTCCTTAGATTTAAATAAATCAGCGGGACCAGATAATATCCCCGCTATTTTAATAGTTAAGTGTGCAAAGAGCTTAGTTTTACCCCTGTGTCTATTATATAGCCGCTCTTTATCGGAAGGCGTTGTACCTTACAAATGGAAGTCGGCTTTAGTCACTCCCGTTCATAAAAAAGGACCAAAAAATAATATAGAGAATTATAGGCCTATATCTAAATTATGTCTGTTTGCTAAGATACTTGAAAAAATTGTCTATACCCAATTGTACAGCGCACTCAAGCATGATCTTGCACCTCAGCAGCATGGTTTTTTAAGGGGCAGGTCAACTACATCTAATCTCTTATTGTGTACCGAGTTCCTGTCTCGTTTTATGTCTGAACCCTCTCAAATAGATGTTATTTACACGGACTACAGTAAGTGTTTTGACAGAATCGATCATTTGCTACTATTGAAAAAGCTTCAGCGGATAGGTATAAGGGGAAACCTTTTTAGGTGGTTCACGTCCTATATCCAACAAAGGTGTCAAACTGTGGTTCTTGGCGGTTACTCGTCCATGTCCATGTATATCCCTTCCGGAGTCCCGCAGGGATCTTTATTAGGACCGTTACTTTGCACAATATTTCTGAACGACATCTCTTCATGCTTTCGTTATTCTAAAATTCTGTTGTACGCGGATGATGTGAAAATTTTACATCAAATTAAAACTATTGATGATGCACACCGTCTGCAGGACGACTTGCATAGTTTTCAAAATTATTGTACTCAGAACAAACTAGATTTAAACGTGTCCAAGTGCTACATTTGTTCTTTTACTCGTAAGCCAGTCATTATCAATTTTGAATATGCAATAAAAAGCTCACCAGTCACAAGGGTTGATACAATTAAAGATCTAGGAGTTTTTTTTGATAGTAAACTTTTATTCGACACACATGTAAGCAACATTGTAAGCAAGGCATCTCGTGCACTTGGTTTTATTTTAAGAATGTCTAATGAGTTTTCCAGTTTAAAAACCTTTAAAATCCTTTATTGTGCATACGTTCGCAGTCACTTGGAATACGCATCACAAGTCTGGAACCCTTGTTATGAAGTATATTCTATGCGCTTAGAACGTATCCAGATGAAGTTTCTTCGTTATCTTCAGTTTCGTGCAAAACTGTACCTTCCGGATTATTTAGCTAGATGTCGTAAGTTTCATTTCTTGCCTCTCTATGAACGAAGGAATATATCCGACCTATCATATCTTCTTAGCATTGTAAATGGCACGGTGGACTGTTCTGAGCTCCTCGAGCTGATAGGATTACGCATTCATGCAGCTGTATTGAGAAACCCCAGAACTTTATCTGTTCCGTTAGCTAAGACAAATTATAGGCAAAATGCATTCATTACGCGTGGAAGTGCTTCATTCAACAACTTGACAGATAAAGATATTGATTTATTCAATACCTCAACTACCAAATTGAAACGTTTGTTTAATGAAAAATTCTTCTGTACTAGTTAATTTGAACCTTAAGTATTGTATTGTATTGTTTCATTATTTTCATAAGTTAGTCGTCCACTCAAAACATTTTGTTTTATAAATATTTTAACCTATAAGTGGAAACTTGTAATTGGCCATCAGCATTACATGTGTTTTTCATGTAGTATATAAATGAATCATTTAATGTTATTTGCCTAGCTGTAAGTTTTCTGTAAAATTCTAAAATAAAATAAAATAAAAATAAATAAAATGCCCTACCACCATGCAAATAACTAGTTCTAGAAGACTCATAGCGGCACATACCGTTAAGTGCTTGGCGACAGATTTTTTACTTGAAGGAGGTAGCTAGCCATGCTGGTAATCGCAAATTACCCTACCACCATGCACAACCACTAGTTCTCAAGGATACATAGCGGCACATAGCGTTAAGTGCTTGGCGACAGATTTTCTACTTGAGGGTGGTGGCTAGCCAGGCGGGTAATCGCAAATTGCCCTACCACCATGCAACATTACTGGTTCTGAAGGACTCATAGCTGCACATACCGTTTAGTGCTTGGCGACAGATTTTTTACTTGAGGGAGGTAGCTAGCCAGGCGGATATTCGCAAAATGCCCTACCACCATGCCAAATTACTAGTTCTAGAGGACTCATAGTGGCACATACCTTTAAGTGCTTGGCGACAGATTTTCTACTTGAGGGTAGTAGCTAGCCAGGCGGGCATTCGCAAAATGCCCTACCACCATGCAAAATTACTGGTTCTGGAGGACTCATAGCGGCACATACCCTTAAATGCTTGGCGACAGATTTTTTACTGGAGGAAGGTAGCTTTTTAGAGGGCACTGCTGCTCACTTTCCGGTATTTTCCCTTAGTTGCCTATTACGACACCCACAGTTAGTAATTGGGGCGTGACATAGCCCGGCACCCCACGGGCTCAGCTACACTATTTACAGCTCACTGAACTAAAATAAGTGAATTGTTTAGAAAACCATACTGTACTTTTTATACTGTGGCGCGTGAAAACAATGCCATCGAGAAAGTATTTTTTTTATTTGGCATGGTTTGAAATGACGTACAAGACAGTCGCCTGATGGAAGATTCACGCCAGCGGATAACCATAAATGTTGCAGTGTCACCATTCTGCTAATAATAATTCTGTTTATAAATATTTCTAGCTCGTAATCGCCGGAGAGAATTTTGCTGGAGAAAACGACACGCGTCCTACCTCGATGACGCCTAGGCGGGTACTGAATGACGTGCGCGAGAGCTTGAATCTCTAGATTTGTAGTTTATTTTTACTTGTTAAAAAACTATAGCTAAATTTGAAAATCTGCCTTTAAACGTTACTAATACATAACAAGCTCTATCCATTGGTAAAACTTCCACATAGTTTCATGATGGTATCTTGTAGTTCTACCTGATTTAAATAGCGATATGGTGTCATGTTTGACATTTTTTTTTATCGAAGAAATTGTTCATAATCACGTTTTTTACTTTGTACGTTCCTGGAGAATATGTTCAACTTTATATAAATGATTTTATATATTCTAAATTTTTCAATTCTATTCGAGTTACAGATTTTAAAAAATGTCTTAAGTATGTACAACCTCGCCTTAAGTATGTAACTTATACATAAATATTTGGAAGTGTTTGAAACTTTTGTAAAAAAAAAGTAAAAATCTATGAATACTCGCTAGTTTGCTTGAATGCGTGACCGCCAATGACATATAAGCGCTGCCGTTCTTCTGACGGTCGCTTCATCATTCCCGGTTGTTGTAGTACTGCAGTTATTATACGAGTATCATAGTAGTAGGGCATTTTACGAATAACCGCATGGCTGGCTGCCATCCTCAAGTAGAAAATCTGTCGCCAGGCATAGGCAAGAATTTGCAAAATGCTGAAGCTCATGCCGGCGTGGCGGTGCGGATCGAACCATGGACCTGCGTCTCCGCAGTTCATAGCTAAATTCGTTTGGGTATCAATGTTTCGCGAGTACCTTTATAGTAGTGATAGACTAGTAGTAACAGCTATACAGCCACTGGCTTAGGATTTACCGTATGGTGGTATAGGTACCTCCATGTAGTTCCGGGTTTAGAATTTATTCTTCGTCGTGGGTCTCGTTAGGGACGACAAAGAAAAAAATACTGGAAGATGGGTAGCAGTGCCCTCCAAAGAGCTGCCATTTTACACTGTGATTCCCAAGCCGCCTGCCAAGCGTGGGTATTGTGGCAAATACCCCTTTTGTTAAGGGAGTGTGACTGTGTTCAGCAGTGGACAATCCTCTCTAATATACGACAGTTAATCATTGCCTGACTGCACCTATTTCATACCAAAATGTAAAACAAACTTTAGTGTCCTTTAATACTGTGAGCTACATTCATGTTCAAGGCGTATAAAAAAATAAGGTGTGAAAAGGTCATTCAGACAAGTAAGTCTTGCGTAGGAGGGAGCCTCCAGCTCTCATTGTTATAAAAGGTGGAGTTACCACACCCTCCATTCAAACCGACCTTATTGTACACTTCACGGAAGTATGAAGCCATAATCGTAATATATAAAACTTTAGATGTAGAAGAATCTTAATTTGGCATAATTGCTAGTCGTAGCTTCAGAATGAGACTATTGCAATTGGGAAAGTAATGTAGCAAAAAAACCTCACGGGAAAAGCCGACGATGTGCAGCATGTGATGTACACTACCCACGTTATCGTGATTAAGAATAGTGCTGAACAATAGGTATTAATCAAAATTGTATACCACCACCAGGAGGGTTCCCAAGGAAGAACAAGCCTTAGAATGTGACTGGCCATAAAACGATAAATGATAATGATTATTACTAGTAGGTATTTTTAACATGTTTGTTTTCTGTTTTTCATTAGTTAGAAATATTATGACATGTACTCATTATGACATTACCTTTACCCTTCTTATTGTATTCTGGCTACAATTATTAATAATCGCCTAAACTTTAACTAAAATATCCACCGTTAAAAAAAGTCTCTGTTTGCTATAAAACCCACACACGCTTGCTCTCTTGGATATCGCAGTAGAAGTTGTCAGTTCTTCAGAAAACGCTGCATTTCAACTTCTGATATTTCCCCCTTTGCCGCTTCCTACGACACATACGAGAAGAAATAGCGGAACGACATTCTAACCCAACATTCAGCCATGTGTCCAATTCTTATGTGACTTATTATTATATTATTGTTAAATAGAAGTAAAACGAAATGACAGTCTACTTGGGACCCTATTTCACCGAGTCAGGTCAAAATATATCCTCATCGGTTGATGAGGATATATTTTGACCGGTGAAATGACTGATTATACACTGTGTGGTTACACTATCTGTCCTGAACTCGAACAAAAGTCCTCCGCGAGACAGAGTCAAAATCCTATAACCTCGCAGGGCTATTGATCCATTTGTCGTAGATCGACGCGTATTTGGATTCGGTGATCTTAAGCTTTAGATAAGATTGTTTCCCAGCGTATTTTTACCAATTAATTTCACAAGATTACCAAAGGATATGAACCAGATGAATTATTCTTGAAGGGATGGGGAATGAATGTTATGTTTGTCAAGAAGGCATAGAAACAATAGAGTTACAAACTTCATTACAACAGAAAATGAAGGGTTCCAGTCACATCACTGGAGACATATAATAAAACAAAGCTTGATTCTGGATAGTTACATATACAAGGAACTTTGTACTAAATATGAATAGATTCAGGCGTTACTTTGCAGAAGTGCATATTTAATACAATTAAATATTTTTTCAATATCTTATGAAAACATAAAATAACATATTAATAAAACACCTTAAATTGTAATAAAATATAAAAAATATCTAGTGAAAAATTCTGCCTAATTTTCCAATAAATATTTTAAATTATCTTAAGAAAATACACTTCTGGACTCATCTATTGGCCCACCTTGTATTTTCAGTTTCGTTTGGTCCTAGCTAAAATTTTATATTAGGTCGAGCAAAAAGTTTTTATGCAGTTTTGAACCTGGCACATTTTACCATCTTTTTCGATCGTATTGTTTTAAATTTGAATTCAGAATACCATACGACATGGAGCTACGCCTAACAAGTCGGATTTGCGCCTTGTTAAAGGCAATTGATTTTTGAATAAAAAACATGTTTTATCAAATAAAGGTTTAATTTAATAACGCGTGTTGCCTCCATGGGCATCTACCACAGCTCTCATACGATTAGGCATAGAGTTTATCAACCGCTCTATGAAATTTTGAGGGATCATCTCCCATTCCTCTTCTATGGCAGTTTTCAACTCCTGCATCGTCTGGGCAACTGGCTGACGAGCCCTAACACGTCTTTTTAGCTCGTCCCACATGTGCTCAATAGGGTTCATGTCTGGGCTTCTGGCTGGCCAGTCCATAACTGTGATGTTCACATCCCGAAGATATTCCCTGACGATGCCAGCCGCATGGGCTCTTGCATTATCATGCATAAAAAGGAAATTTGGGCCCACATAGTCCGCGTATGGTATCACGTGAGGTTCGAAGCACTCACGAATGTACCTTTCAGCATTTAATGTTGGCAGCCGTGGTCCTGTAACAACCTCAAGTTGAGTTTTGCCGCTCGCGGATATACCGCCCCAGACATTCCATGAGCCACCGCCATAAGCAACCCTCTCTTCAAAGCAGCATTGTGCGAAACGCTCTCCCTTACGTCGGTAGACCTTCTTCCTTCTATCATTGCCATGTAACTCAATTTTAGACTCATCAGAAAAGAGTACACGGCTCCAATCTTGCTGTGTCCAATTTAAATGACTGCGTGCGAAATGAAGGCGCGCTGTTCGGTGGGCTCGCGTCAGTTTGGGCCCATTAGCTGGCTTGTGTGGTACCATATCGCGTTCTTTTAACCTTCTCCGAACAGTTCGAGCGCTCACAGATACTCCGTGGAAGTCGCGAAGTTGGTTTTGTATCTCAATGGAGGTAAGGTGACGATTTCTCAAGCTGGTCGTCACGATGAATCGATCCTGCCTTTCAGTTGTGACCCGAGATCGTGGCCTTCCTTGGCGACGAACAAAGCCGCCAGTCTCTAGGTACCTCCGATAAACATTTCGGACCGCAGATCGACTTAAATTAAGTTGAGCACTCACGTTTCTTTGGCTGTGTCCGGCCTGAATAAGTGCCACAGCTTGGGCGGCGACTTCAGGTGAAGTATCCATAGATTATTGATAGAACCTCACCTTAATGTTAAGAATAAGTAATGTTTGTTGCAAAACCAAAGATATCAATCACTTTTTCAAGAATTAAATCCAAGTAAACCAATAAAACCAAGTTTTCTTAGTATTCGATTGTTTGATATCAACAAACAGGCTCCAAATTGTCTTTTGTTTCTTTAAATTCTGTGTTCGAAATTCAAAAAAAGACTATTGAATGAAATTGTGAATGTGCCAGGTTCAAAACTGCATAAAAACTTTTTGCTCGACCTAATATAAAATTTTAGCTAGGATCAAACGAAACTGAAAATACAAGGTGGGCCAATAGATGAGTCCAGAAGTGTATAAAATTAATATTTTATTTAAACACTTCAAAAATATATATCTTGTGACAATTCTACCTAATTGCGTGCGCAGAGTCAAGATCTCCTGAGGATGCTTCGCGTAGAGAGAAACGGAGATGGGTGATGCTGCATATTGGGCGCACATCAGAGCACCTTATCATCTTAACACACCCATTTAGAACCCTGGCAATAAAGTTCAGAGCCCTTAAAGTGGCGTTCTTATCTGTCACATTTTAATATCTGACGGTGGTTTTTTTCAAGGAGAGCTCGGGACGCCCGCGTTGTTTTCTTAACGCGGGCTTATTCACGTGAGTTATCCCTTATTATTCACTAAAATTTTATCCTGAGCTATGACTACATTTAATGTCTGGAGGATTCCATTAAAGCTCCGCGTTACGTGAAATTAAGAGATAACAACGATTCTTTTTTATATTGTTTCCTGAAGTTCTCACTCTTTTTAAGGCGAAAGGTAAGGGGAAGACACAAAAACTATGTGTTTTTGTCACGTTTCCTGGCGATAATATGTTTTGCTTTGATATAAATTTATTATCCTGTAATTTATGTTTATTGATGTTAGGTAGCCAGGTTTCAAATGCATTTTGTTAGTTATAGTAGGATATAATTATCACCAGGAACTATTTAATTTATTTTAGTAATTAGATTTTACTAAAATAAATTTCATTTTAGAATTCGTTTGGTACCAATCTTGGGTCAATTATTCTTAAAGTGTGTACTATTGTATTTTCGGTTCATATCTTTGAACAGTAATTTAAAATATATGAATATATGATAGGACTATAAGAGCAAAAGCTATTTACGCCTAGTAAAACATAACGACTATTTGAGTCGAAAACTAACTTTGTTTGCTCGCAAATATCGCAAAACACTACAGCTACTACAATAAAAGCGTTTAGACAACCTACAAGTAATTGCAGACTCACACGCAGTCCAAATGACAGGTCAGCCCACTACCAGGGTGACATGCTGGCAGCATTGCCCCGTTGAATTGCAATGCTTATACGTTGAGCCAAATAGGTGCCAGCATTTTGATCACGCATCACATTGACCGAGCAAACTGGTAAGTTTTGGAAATAGACGATGAGCTCCTGGTCCCCACGGACCCAACGTCTCTACGCACTTCTTACTAAATAGATGATGCGCGAGCAACCACTAAATGCACAAAATCCACTAGCCTTGACTTCCGCTTTTACAACCAATTTTTTAAGCCTTGATTTTTTTTATTGACGTGAACATTATGAAATCAGATTTTTGTGTCAGTCTCCTTTTATTTCACCCGAAAGATTACAATGAAGAAATTATACCTATCAGCGCTGGAGATAAGTACGCACACCTGCAACCCCAATTTAAAAGATGGATGGTACAGCTCAAATAAGCGTATTATTTTACCGTTGCGGTGAGATATTGTGAAAGAAATGTTGACATATTTTGTGAGGCCTCGACCCCTTTGTCATAACTTACTTTTGTGTGATTTACTTTTCTCCACTGTGAAATTCGCTACTTAGATATCATAGCAAGATATTCCTTAGAGGATTCGCAAAAAAGTTATGTTCTCGTAATACTCTTTATGGGGAGATGTGAGGTTACATAATCTTGCGTGGAAATCTAAGACACTGTCACTGCGGTGCCCTGTGGCTAATTGAGCTCATCACAGTTGAGGAACGAATCATTGCGTTAAGCTAAAGGAAATGTGATTTAATTCAAGTTTCTCACTAAAGTACTTTAAAATTTTGCATGCTGTGTCCACTTCGAGAAGGTGACACTCGCTCTACACATGTTTTTGTTTTTGTTTCTCTCGTTAAGCATAAAGAGTGTATCCAGTTTTGTGGACCAAATAAAAAAAAAAAAAAAAAAAAAAAAAAAAAAAAATGAGCGTTAAATTCAATATGAATTCATATATATTTAATTATTGGGAAGTGGCTGAGGCTACAGCTATCTCGTGGGCTGGTGACGTAATACCGGCGCCGGCCCTTGCGCTGAATAATGAAGGCAATAAATTAAACCGAATGTCCAGCTCCAGATACTTCAATAGAGACCTGACGTCTTTCTAAAAATTTATTGTTGGATTGTGTAACGCTGGCAAAAGCGAATATCATTGAACGCTGACATTAGTTGGAGTGCTTTGTGTTACGCCTGATGGAGTTCTTAATTTATTCTGATTACCCGAATTTGTTTAGTGTATTCTTATGAGGATTGTTAAACGCGTTTAAAGTTTAGATAAGTTACTATAGAAAGTAAGTATAAGATGTAAATTTACAATTTAGTCAGTATGAATGTTATTTTGATGGTGACAAAAGGACTCCAAGCAACGAAAATTTGCAGAAGAATAGTGGAACTCTTCCGTTGGTGAAGTCTTCCAACAGTTCGTCGAACTAGCCGCAATTTTTACATGGCTACTTATACTTACATAGCTTATAAAAAAACATCAACGCTTACGTTTGCCGTTTAGTATGGTGCACTGCGGTCACAGGCTAAAGGATTAAGATCATTATACATAATACGTTAATCTAGGTACTTATTAGGCAATAGAATATTCTTTTTTTTAATTATTATTTATTTATAGCTGATAGGCTAGTCTTTGACCACTATCTCACCTAATTGTAAGTGATGATGTAATCGACGATGTTGTTCAGGCTAACCAAGAATTACTGGCTCTCAAGGACAACTACAGGAACTAAGTTAGGTGCTTGGTGATAGATTTACTACTTAAGGGTTGTACCGGACAATCTCGCAAAATGCCCTACCACCATGCTATAACGACTGCCATTCTAAAACAACAATTGGGACCGACGGCTTAATGTGCCCTCCAAACCACGGAAGTGCTCAGTCGTAATATCACAAGCGGCCAAGTCATAACCATGGTGGACGCTGCACACTACGAGCGCATCAAAACTCCAAAGCCCATCAACTGTCATGGGTCACGTTGTTAGTTGCCTCTTGTCGGCTTACCAATACCTTAGTTCAAATAATTAATTCCTGTGTCTCAAATTTATTCAAAATGTTTTCTTCGCAAATAACATTATCTTATAACAAAAAAAAGAATATAATTATCCAAATAAACCAAAGACACAAACAAAATGATAGCTTATTCCTTACAACGAATCCGATAGATAAATAAATGCTCCCGGCCATGTTTCCGTATGCAAGCTGTCATTCCCATCTCTATGAGACAAACATTTTTAAGGATGAGACATTCCTGATACGAAAAATTATATTTTCTTCATTAGTCTTTCAATAGGGCTCCCTTTTAAAATTTATTATTGGGACACAAAAAAATTTAATCTATCAAAGAAAAAATATGTAGTGAAGTAACAAAATACGAAAGTTATAACTAAAACTAATTTCCTTGATAAGTCATCAGGTTATAGACAATACAATATTTAGATTTTAAGGTACCTAACTAATAGTTATGACAGAAAGATAAGAACATATAATAATAAGTGAAACTAAGTATTTATATTAGCAACCAATAATATTATAAGTTGAGTATTTATTCTCAACTTATAATATATGATACGAATTTCATAAAGTTTATAAATTAATCATTCTACCATCGGAATCGAAGTAATTGAATACGCAATTTTATACGATTATCCTAATAACATCACCAAAACGATACGGATAACCACATGACGCTCCTTCACGTAATGTACAAAATAGCATATGGCCCGCTTAAAATTGGATTATTAAATCCCGATGCTGCAATTCGAACGGCAACAAATTGTAACTCAATAACAGTGCCACGATCCTCCGGAGTAATGACAAGAATTTTATTATGCAGCTGATCTCATTCGAGCAGAACTTTAAAGCTACTTCTGCATGAGCACTCAGACTAATGCACAGTAAAATCGTTTCACATTAGCATATGCACCGCCTGTTACATTTCTAATGTTAGCTTTTGTAAACAAGGACGAAGATTAATCAGTTAAACAATGTGCTACTTAAAGCGCTTCTTGGCAAGACATGGAATGACTTCCGAGTATCATTTAATAGTAAACGTACGCTGGTATGCTAAGTAACTATAATATATAATATGAGTGGCTGATGTGTTGTTCACATTGTTGCTCGGAGAACTGTCATACTTATAGCAGTATAGAAAGGAACCATTTATCATTATAGCTGTGGCACCTAGCCAGTGAGTTTATTACAAAGTCAACCTTTTGCGAACATTCAGCGATTTGTCTTGCTTTGCCTTGCGTTAATGAAATTTAACACAGTTTATTTACTCGTTTGTATGTTTAATATAATATTTAGTATTTGCACTTCATACGATCATGAATAATGCCTTTCATGAGAAGATTCTTTTATACATGTAAACGCCTCTTTTTCCGCTCCATAAAGTGTTAAATGGAAAACCGGTTCCTTTTTCATTTAAATCTAAAAGGCAAAGGCAAAACCAACTGGCCAATTTATCACTGTATCTCGCAAACCATGTGGAATTTTGCTCTTCCGGGTCGTAAAGAGAGTGGTTATCAAAGTTCTTTGAAGGGATGTGTACGGAAGCTTACTTAGGATCCTTTCAGGGTCACTATGGAGATTTATAACAGTGATTTTTGTTTGCAGGTACGCAGCGATGCTAGCTGGACTTAGAGTGGAAGTGTATAGTGAAGTGAGTTGAATTGGATGATGACTTCAGTGAGGTGTGGTGTTAATAGTGGATTCTATATAAGAATGAGGGCATTGGTATAGAGCATGTGTATGGGGCAAGTGCTGTGCCTGGGTCGGAGAGCTGCTCGGCATGGTGGGCCCCGGGCGGGGCGCGTGACGTCACGCGTGCTGTAATTGCCGGATGCGGCGCGGGAGTGTCTACAGTGTGAGCGAGGGCCTGGAGCGGTGTCTTTGTGCTAGGTCAGTTCTCTGACATGTTTTGTCTAGTTGATTCAACCACGTTTTACTGTCTTGAAGTCTACTACTCCCAAGAGGCAAAATACAATGCACAAGTTATTTTCGGGAAATTTAACAGTGCAGGCATTTTCCAAAGCCTACAAGATAATAATGTGGGTGCAATAAAATTTATTCATTTCTCAATTAAAGGTTATCTGTTGACCATTATTTCACTTCTTGGCAAACGATGATGTTGTCAATTATATTATTTTAACAGATTTAACTGTTATCTTATCCACACTTATTTATCTATCTGCACTCTCAAAACCAAATGTCTCAAAACAACTTTAAATCGCAGGGGTCTCAAATAGTCAGTAAAGTCACTAAAAATCAGTTTTTTTAACCGTCGGTCAGTAAGTCAGCTTTTTCTGAAAATGGTCAGTAAAGAGGAGATATTAATTAGGTAATGTGAATTAAACACTAGTCCAGGGGGTTCTTAATTCAATTGCTTGTCCAGTAATTAATATTTAAGGACACGGGTTACGCGTTCCCAGATACCCCGGGCTATTATTGCAACGAACCTATTCATTCCTGTAGCAATAGCATCCCCTCCCTGAAAAGCGTTACTCCGCTACTCCAGCACCGCCGCGCGCCGTTTGAAAAAGATTTGATTATTGAACTGGTTTAATTTTTTCACACGTAGAACCTTTATTTATCTTACATTTAATTTTTTAACGAATTCATTGAACTCTTATAATTTCATTTTTTTTAAATAGATAATCCTGTGTATTTTGGACCAGTGCTTTGAAAGTGGTAAACAGTGAAAAAAAATAATAGTAGCATGAAACTCGTTGAGAAAGGAAGAGAATATAATAAAAGTGAAATGAAAAATTATTTACGGACGATCTGAGGTCTGGAAGTGGAAGGTGGTGAGTTTTTAAGGGTAAAAACCGGTTTACATCGATTTCCGGGAAAATTACAAGCAAAAAAATTTATATTATATTTTGTATTAACTGTGATCATTTGGAATGTCCTTTTTTTTTATTCCCATTAGGTTAACCTTTGACCACTATCTCAACTGATGGGAAGTGATGATGTGGTCGAAGATGTTGTTAAGGCTAACCTAAAAGTATTGGCTCTCAAGGACAGCTGCCGGAACACACCGTTAGGTGCTTGGCGACAGATTTTCCTTTTTCAACGGGTTTTATCCCACTATAATTTTTTTGGTTTAAGAAATTATCTAACATGGTCTATTTCAGTTTTGTGCTGATTAAAAATAACTTAAAAAAAACTATGTATGCTTATCTGCTGTAGTTTAGTGTTTTATGGCAATCCCCTACAAGACTATAATTTTTCCTCTCATTAATTTGTAATTTTGTAATAATAGCGTATTTGTCTGCTTTAGCAAATTGTTTCAACTAATTTAATAACCCTAAGATTTGATTTCTTGTTACCTGCTTATAAATAAATATGATGGTACGGGTTGACTAAGGGGATGGTGGAGCCCAAACAGAAAATAAAATATTGTTTTAATTAATTTACAACCCGCAAGAGTTGACTTTTACATGCGAAGTCTCAAGTTATCTTTTGTGAGTATTACTTTGTTAGAAACCCCCTACCTATTACAATACATATTCATAAAAGTTAAGTTAGTAAAAGGTCAGTAATAGGTCTGTATTTTTTTGTCTTTTAGTCAGTAAAATCAGTATATTGGACTGTACAATCAGTTTCGACCCCTAAAATCGTTTAAAGTTGTTTAATTACTAAATGAATAAGGCTTAAAATGATATCCGGCTCATCATAATCTAATAAACTGGAAATTAATAAAATTTTGCGTGAAGAAATTCACGATTATTACACATGGTAATTAAACAACTTTAAACGGTTTAAATCGCGAATATTTATCATTATTTTTGCCCCGACGTTTCAAACACTTTGCAGTGACCGTGGTCACGGGGTGACTGACTACGATCAACTACGATCACTGCAAAGTGTTTGAAACGTCGGGACAAAAATAATAATAAATATACGCGATTTAAACCGTTTAAAGTTGTTTAATTACTATGAAGAAATACACTTATGCGTGTGCATATTGCCAGGTATTTTTCTAATAAACCCACTCAGGACTCAAATCTATAAAAAATATTTAGATAATCAACCCCTAGTTTTTTTAATTAATACCCAATTAACGTTTGTGTTTTTTATTCAAACACCAATTTAAAATAATGAAGCCGAAGCTCGCAGTCTATCGAAGTTCTTGCTTTCATTTTAACTTTGTGGGATCGACAGAATTTTTTAATGGACCAAAATGACAATAAAAATGTAGCACAGACGTTTTAAGTAATAACAAAGAGCATTTGTATAGATTATCTACATTCTTTCATGACAACGGTTTTTCAATGTCAAACGAGATTTTAATATTTTAAGCACTTTCTAAAACTCGCAAAAAGTCACGAATTGTATGTTTAGGAGACATTTAAGATATGTACAAGTTTTTGTGAGGAATATTTTATAAAGACTTGTATTTAATATGAGAAAAAGTTGTTACAAAATTTTGCGTCTTTTATGTTTTGCTTGGTTTGTATTTTTGTCCATAATAACAATGTAGCTTGAAGTAAATATGATTAATTGAAGTTTATGAGTATCCTGTTTTTTTTTTATTGTGATAGGTAAGCTTTTGACTACAATCTCACCTGATGGTAGTTGATGATGTGGTCGAAGGTGTTAACAGGCTTAACATCGATTTACTGGCTCTCAAGGACAGCTGCCGTAACACACCGTGAAGTGCTTGGCGACAAATTTCCTACTTGACGGTGGTCTATAGCCAGGCGGGCATTCGCAAAATGCCCTTCCACCATGCAGTGAATGAGCTTCATGCTTCAGCTTCAGCCCGCGGCGGAATTCGAACTATGGACCTACTGTGTGACTGTCCATAGGCAATGCCACTGAGCCATCACTGCTTGAAAACTGTAATTGAAGAAATATATTATACGCATTATGTTTTATTTTATAGGTAAATGTGTTCAAGCACCCCACAGCTATTATTTCCATATATGAAACAATTTTGAAAACAAACTGTCGAGAACAGAATATTTTGATGTAAAAGTAATAGAAAGTAAAGTGTGACACGGTGACAAGGCTAAATTTATTCTATAAAAATCTTGCCCTCGAGCAGTCTATTATCAAAGAATGTAGTGTATTACTCTGATCACTTCTAAATGTATTTCTTTTTATTAAATGTCCAGACCAACAGCTTCTAGTCCTAATTCTCACCAATAATAAGAAATTTGAAAGTGTTTATCGGTACGTTGCTTTGTTATTTTTCACGTAGCGATGGAGCAAATTGATCCGAATTACGTAATATTTACATGAAGACATGTCGCATCTTATTTTCTTTATCTCACTTATTTGAAGTCGATATTATATGGTTTTCTCATCCACTCTCCTTATCGTCCGTTAATATCGAATGCACTTCTCGTCTGCGCATCCTTTACATTTAATTAATCCATATCTAAAATATCTTCGTTTATCATACCCATGCACCATCATTCTTTTTTCAGAAGTACTGTATATGTTTTATCTTAGCAATTCAGTAGAAATAATATACATTTTTCATGAGAAAATTTTATTCTTAGTCATGTCACGTCCTTTGTGGTGTGAGAAAAACATACTGTACCAACGCAACATAAAATGGGAGGGTAGTTAGACCATGATGAAATGTTATACTTGTACTATAAGTATGTAGTGACGTTTGTGTGTTTAGGTAGCTGGGGCGCGGGTGCGGGTGCGGTTGCGGGTGCAGCCATGGCCGGCTGATGGAGCCGGGCTGGTGGTCGCCCTCGCCGTCGGCTTCGCCGCCGCCGCCGCCCCGCGCCCCACCGCCGCGCTGCCATTGCCGACAACCCTACTCCAACAGCTACACCTGCCTACCACACTACGGTAAGAAATTGAAGCCATGATGGCCTAGTGTCAATGGCGATGGACTGTCACGATAGTGGACCATGGTTCAAATCCTGCCGCAGGCTTGGACTTAGGGGTTAATGCCCGATCTTTTTTCTGCTCTGTAGCCTCAAGCGTCAAGTTAAGCAAATATGTCTATAATAATGTGTTCTAGCGGTTATTTTCGAGAACTGATATAGGAGTGCCCTTTTCAAGATACCAATAGTACTAGTGCATTTATTGATTGGTATTAAGGTAAAATTAAATAAATATTCAGTTAAAATGGTGGTTAAATGTATAAAAATAACGGAAATTTGTTATTTAGACAAAGTAGCCGTTGAATTTATAGCCAGGTTAGAAAATTTACCATGGTAACTTGTAAACTTTTCATCACTCATTCTTTTTGTTAAAAATTATGGTGTTAAACCCATAATAAAATATTTTGATTTACTTGGCCAAAGAAAAAAACATTAATATTAAATAAATATTTTAAAATTTTAATTTAGCTGCATCCTGGATGCCAGTGCTAAGGAAATGCACCAAACGCCTTTTACCTTCCTTAAGACCTGTGGATGTTGTCAGTGTTGTGTGTCGAGACAATACATTTTTAAATCAAATGCGGGTAGTTGGAGAAAATACCCGTCTTTCAAGACGTTGACACTCGCTTCTTCAGTCAGCTCGTAACCACGACCAATTCAACTTGGTCGAAACGGCGAGGTAAATAAATTTATACATATTTTATCGCGATTAAGTCCCGTTATATACTTATAAATATGTGTTCAAGTCGAGAAAGTCTTAAAGTTACTATCAAAGACAAACTATATACATACAAATAGTTTCTAATATATGACGAAAAATGTTCGTAAAGTTTATAAACATTGTGTAAATTAACTTCATTTGATTATTAAAATAACTAAGATAGTTATTTAAAATCACGTATAGATATTAAGATAAACATGATTTTTTATAGGATTCTACGTACTTTCTACCAACAGTTACAGTTGCCTAAAGTTTGATGAGCTCTTAACATCTCGGTCAAAAGTAATTAATGGTTCCACACGCATAAAACATTGATTTATTATTCTTCAAACAATACTCCTTTGCAGTAGACATAAAACAAATTACCTCATAAATGCGTCTTCTTCCGTAAATGTTTTCATTAAATATATTTTCTCAACAAAGGGACCCTCTTTAACTGCGTCACGATAGTCATTAGGATTTCAATGGCCTTATATTCACGTGCAGACATTGACAAATCTCGTAGAATTGTTTCCTTTATAAATATACAGTGCTTTGTCCTCCCCACGGAAGCGGAGCACTTAGCTGCTCATACTAGATCACAGAAACACTCACATTTAAAAATGCCCTGATGGCAATGGCAGGCATTGGACGGTGAGGTAAATTTTGTTTAGTCCATTGTTCGAATAATTCAATTTTTATCTGTATTGCCAATAAAAATAAAAAGATAAGATTCGTTTTAATATTGTTATGTTTGCAATAACGCCTGCTATGCGGATTACATTACAAAATTACAAATATACGATGGGAAAAATTTAAGTCATGTGCGGGATTCGAACCCGCGTCTATCCACCCCTGCCGCGGGTTCGAATCCCGCACATGACTTAAATTTTTTCGATCATATATTTGTTATTTTGTAAGATAAGATTCCTCTCTACGTTTAAAAATACCAGAAATTGTTTTTATAAATTCATGCACATTGTCGCTATATATACGAGTAAATGCCGTTTTGTTTATCTATTTGTGCATGAGCTAATTTGTTTTCGCTTTTGTAAAATCAAAACATAATTATGACAAATTTCGAGCACATAATGAATTGAGAGGAGGCGCCACATATTTGTCATTTATATCTGTGCGAAATTGCTCGTTATCAATATATTGTGTTCATTACAGTTTTATACAATAACACTAACCGAAGTAAATTGGCGATATCATTATAGTATAGTATAAATTGACGTTCCAGTGACGCACCACAGGACCTTGTATTTTATTTAAAATGGTACTTAGGCGACTGTTGGTGCTGTCTCGCACGCGTTGCATCAGGGTGGCCACCCTTTTCCTTACTATTACTCGGAAGCAATCTGTGTTCGTTTCTATAAACATGCCCGATGCGCTACAGTAGTGCGGCAGCCCCAACAGCATCCTAAGCCCGTTATTATACTGGACGCGCAGGGCATTGAACGATTGTTTAGTGTAGCTGACTCATAGGCTGCAGGTATGAAATGTTTCACAGTACGCCTTAAATAGGGTTATTTTAACCGCTCTTGTACACCTTGCAAACCTACGAGCCAGCATATTACACCTCACAGCCAATGCCCTTTGCTCCCGCTCTATATCTAGGTCATCAGTGAGATCCTCAGTGACCCAATTGCCCAGGTAATTATTTAATTTTCATGACTCTACTTATCGGTACTTCTTCAAGCCTCACCGAAGGGACAGACTTGGGTTTTTTGTTTCCTGCCTTAAATACTAGTAGTTCACTCTTTTTAGAGTTATACCTGAGGCCATGGTTCACTGCATACCTCTTACAAATACCTAGAAGAACCTCAAGTGCCCTGATCGACGGGCTCAGCAGAACCATATCGTCGGCGTAGCTGATATTGTTGACAAACTTCCCATCTATAGAACAGCTGACTCTGCTAAGCTCATCAATCAGCCCATTCATGAAAAGGTTAAATACTCGAGGTGAGGTCAGGCTTCCCTGCCTCACTCAGCCCATCTTACCATGTTGGTTTGATTATAGTACCAATACTTAAATACATTTATGATTTCAGCAGGTGTACTGGTTTCACTCTGCAACTTAAATAAGACATTGTACGAGACCAGGTCGAATGCCTTCGACAGCTCCAGAAAACATGCATACACTGGTGTCTTTCTCGTTGTTTAGTACTGTACGGTGTGCTTGAGTCTAAGAATAGCAGTTTCAATCGATAGTCCCGGTCTAAAACCAAACTGGGCCTCGTTTAGAACCATGTGGTTACTCAGTTGGTGCTCAAGCAGACTATCAAACACTTTTGCTATCACATTAGCTAACGATATCGGTCTATAATTGGAACTATCGGAGGCATCGCCTGTTCTATTTTTTAATATTGGTACAATCAATGGTTTTCATGATCTCTTGCGTGAGGTATGCATGACTAATAGAAAAGATGAGAAGCATCGCCAACAACCTGGGTAGATGAGAACCCGCACATTGCAGATGTTTGATACTGAGTTCATCTTGACCTGGCGACTTACCCTGAGTCATATTTCTCATTACCAGCTCGATTTCTTTTGCAGTAAATCAAACAATGTCACTTCTTTTGCTCGCAGTAACAAGCGTCTGTTTCACCAGTCCTAAAGGTGATTTACGATGAAAATGCTTCATAAACAATTCGGAAATTTGAGCTGGCTTAGACGGACCATCGACACAAGCAGGCATGCAAGGACTAGAGTCCAGTTTTTTGTGCACTTCCAGAAGCCTCTGAAATCTTTTTTAGAATGGTGTGTTGCCAAGATCTTTATTTTAATTTGCTTTTTATTATCTTGGCACCACTTCAACTTGGATTTAAAAAGGCTTCTCGTATCTTGCATTTTATTGTATAGCTCACCACATGAGGATTTAGCATAAGACAACCACTCTTGATAACTGCATCGTGCCAACTCATTTGTCTCCCCGACATACCTATTCCAACCAGTAACATGTTTTCGTAGATGCTTCTTTAAGTGACAGGTAACTGTAGCAGCCTCCCTTAGCACTTTTACAATATTTGCATACAATCCGTCGATAATAATACGATGCTCAATGTTAGTACATATATTATCAGCACATGACTGTAATTCCACTGGAAAGTCAATATTTCTTAATTGTTTATGACATATTTCACTATATTTACTAACCTGTTCAGCATCTCTTTCCCCACTTCACCTTGCTGGAAACAGTTTCATTCTGATGGATTATAGAAGGCAAACATCCAATTTTGTATTGAATCTACAGTGGAAAGAGGTCCGACCAATACACGTTTTGACATTCTTTAACATTACAAACACATTGCATAGCCGCCTCCTTCGCTAAACAATGATCCAGCCAGCGTTCACAATTTTTATGAATATCACTCACGTATGTGTGTGTGTCTGGCTTTAGCTGTATCATGTCAGCGCAGCACCAGCTTTGATCTTCACATAAATTCATAAGTTCAGTATAAAACAACTTCTATATATGCTATATAGGCATTAAAATCACCGAGCATTACTGCTGATCAAGTTCGCAAGTTTCGATCACTGCACAAATCTCGCTAAGCACTTCCGTAAATTCCACAAAAAAATTTACACTGTCCGTAGGCATGTACACTGAAAACATAAGAAACTTTTTTCAGTAACGCAAACTTTAATAGCTGATAGTCTGTCGCTATTACACGGGATGACAGTGACTGAGAAGAATACACCTTTCTTCCACATAATCGCAACGCCACCATATAGCCGACCACTAAGTATTCCGGACGAAGTGTCTACAGCTGACTTGCTCGTGAAATCAAAATCTTTGTCAATTGACCCAACATATGTCACATCATGGTGTAAGAGCCATGTTTCTTGAAGGGCAACCACATGAGCCGACTAACATATTTCTCTTACCCCCTCTACATATCTTGTGACCGACTTACAATTAAAACTAACAATATTGCATTCGTTTTAGTTGTGCTATTATTTATGATTTATGTTATTGCTCGCCTCTTTCGTACCCATATATTTGGCGCATACGAACTTACATTTCATTCCTTAGTATTAACAAAACGTCTAAAATGTGGTATAAAAAATCCTAAAAAGTCTGAGCTCTTCGAGAAAATAGTAAAACCTATGAGACGGGCACTTACTAATTATGTCTGAAATAATGAAATAAATACTCCAGCTTATTTTGTTCAAAACATTTTGGGCTCATAGAGCGTACGTACATACCAGTTTTAAATAAATTTGTAACATTTTATTAGCTCCTGTTGATTAAATTGTACTGCATCCTGCCAATCGATTTATAACATAGGAAGAAACATTTTGTCTCATAATCGTTAATCAATTTAGTCATATAAACCGAAACTAAAATATTTTTGTTGAAACATTATAAAGAACACTGGCAAAACATTAGTTGGCGATTCCTTGAGCGAATTTAAATATCTGAGTAGCTTATGTTATTTGAATGATTTTATTGAATTTTTTTAATAAACATATTTGTTGGTAAAAGCCTACGAAAAATGACGATTTTAAGAGGAGTTTTCGTTATTTCCGATAGTTACATATTTCAACAATGGCTGATCACCTTTACGCCGTATTCCACTTGAGTTATATTCGATTCTTTTGACCACATTTTGCTTCATGGTTCCACATTTAATATGAACCATAGACACAAGATGTGATCAAAATTATTGAAAATAACGAAGTTGGCGTCAAGTGGAATACACCCTAAAGCTGTCCTACTGCAAGCAAGCAAGTATCGATTTATATATCGATATTCATTCAGATTTTTGGGTTAAGTTTGACTACTACTAAAAATGTGACATGAATTACTGTTATGAAGACTTGATTTTTTTAAAAAGCACTCAAGTAGTCTGCCTCTTTAGACCATTTGAATTGAACACCAAGAAAGTATCGCTAGTATTAATCGATGATTACAATGCTCGATATTGATTTACGTGTAGTTATTTACATGTTGTTAATACCAAGTTTAGTGTGAATACCAATTAACAATAACTTAATTTTCAACGGATGAACGGCGCAGACGTCGCATATTAACGAGACAGATACAGTTGTTCACAGATCAAAACGAACGAGACAAAGTATCATGATTATCTGAATTTCGATTGTGTGTGCGTGACATCGATGTTAAACGATGTTTTGTAAATGCAACATAGATGCTTTATCTTCTAACATCGATCATCCCTACAGACATGACATATCAAATCACATGACAAAAAACAAACCACAAATGCTTCCACGCTTGTGTGATGTGATGTGTTTTTTTTTTTGCGATTTCATTAGTTTTCCGTCTTTTACCTCCCTTTTTACTTGACGCAGACTGCCTATTCACGCTGATATTACTAGTATTTCATTTGTGACCTGTGCTTGCCCTTGGATTCTTTATTTTTGCCTAACGTGTTAATGTACATCGCCTTTTGCATTCCGACTTTGCCTCTTTAGCACCAGCAGAGGTTTTAGATGATGTCGTTATACGATAAGATGATGAAGAATAAATCGAAATTAATATAAGTATCACTTATTATTGTTTTATTAGACCTTAGAGTTATATTCTTTTATTTAATTGTACAAAATGGCCTTTTTAACAATTACTCAGGTAAACATAGTTTAGTATTTCGGTCAGTTACTTAGCAAATATATGCTTGCCTGGAGTAGATAATTTGTCACCAAGCACCTAAACATTTTATTCTGGAGAACCAGTTCCTATTTTATGCTTAGCCTGATAACAGCATCATCACTTACCCACAGGTCAAATAGTGGTCGAAGGTGGTGAGGGTGGTGGTGTGAGCAACAAAAAAAAACAATTTTTAAAGAATATTTAGTTACTTTTACATAACTACTATTTAGATAAGATGTTTAGATTATACATAGCCTAAGTTATGTATAATCGTATACATAACTACTATTAAAATAAGATGTTTAGATTATACATAGCCTAAGTTATGTATAATCGTATACATAACTACTATTAAAATAAGATGTTTAGATTATACATAGCCTAAGTTATATATAATCGCTTTATCTTAGAGTAGATATACGTAACCTAGGTATCTACCTACATAATCTCTAAGCTAAGACAATTATCTAAACGAATTTTAAACAGAAATACGATGTGAACCTAATAAAATGAAGCAATGTAAATATCACTTTTATATGTTCACAGTTACAATTGTTTTCGTTTTGTATCTAACATAAACTTATCTAGGTAAATAACACTAGCAGAATTACATCCTACGCATAAATAACAAAATGAAACTAAATATCTAAGACTACTTTTCGAAAAAGATACATAACCTACAAACATTCAAACCATAATATCTTAAAACGTAGGCTTTCTGTGACAAAAATTCTATTACCAAGGGAATCGGAAATTTATAGCTATAATATTTATATTTTTTTTATCTAAATTCGCAACATATTTTTATGAACTAAAGCCATGTATGGGAGTTCGCCATTGTTCTTTATTTCGTTCACATTATGAAATCTTCCTTGCGTTATTATTGAAGGCACAAAAAAAGAACATTCTCTTTTTTATCTCATATTACCTTCAACAAGTCCCAAAATTTTAATGAAAATACTGTACTACTTGACATATATATACGCATTATAAATTAAGAACTTTTCAACCTTATTATTGTGATATACACACTAATACTACAACGTTGTTAATTATACTTGTGTCATAATGTGATTGTGTGTGATGATTGAATTCTTTAAAAATATTTATTTTCCGTACGACACATATACACAGATATCCCGAATTTTGATAATCGCAATCTCAAGGTACAAGTCTGAAGAGGCAGTAACTAGATCCTGTAACTACCTGAACATTGTGTACTACACTAAAAAAAGTGATCATAGAAAGTGATTATTAATTAACCGTATTATTTACGTATCTCTGTTGCACAGATGGGTGGGCCGACGGCGAAGAGGAATCGTCTGGGGGAGCGCTGCGCGAGCGCGAACTTCGGTCCCTCCACCGGACTGTGCCCGCATTGCGCCGCCGCGAGCTCGACACCCGCGCCATCAAACATCACTTCTACCCTGAGGGTGGCTGGGGGTAATTAATTGTATAAAACACATTTTATTACCTATATCTATATAATATGTAAACGTTCTTGCCGTCCAGCGAGAAAAGGAACCATCTGGAGATGCTCAACGCAAGCACAAGCTTCAGGCGTTATCAAGCATCACTTATGTACCTTGTGGGTGGCTAGGGCTGACCAAATTTAATTTTATAGGAGTATTTAAGGGAGAATACCTCTGAAGTGAAAATATTATAATCCGAAAAAATATCACGAGCGCGACCCTCCCAGCCCTCCTTATCGCACCGTGGTGGCACCGCACAGAGGCGAGCTTTGAGCTCGACCTATACCATTTAGCGACACTTCTAATTCAAGGATGCCCAGGGGCAGTTTAATCATAAATAGAAAATATTTATTTATTACCTAAGGACGGCAGTGCCAGTTATACTTAGTACAAAGAGTGAACCAATAATAAAATTATACATTGAGCGATCAAAATAATTACAACACTTACAGATAGAACCTTTTTAACAATATTCAATAATAATAATTTAAAATTGCTGTCATATTGTTATAATCATTTTAAATGACAAGAATAAGATTATTAGGTTATTAAGAATTAAATTTCACAATAAATGGTTAAATAAGAATAATTTTCACAAAATTACAATAATAAATTAATAATAGTCAGTGAATTGTTAGATCTTCCACCTTAACCGCTCTCATAAGTTGTGTAAGCGAGAGTTTCGATAATTCCTAAGCAGTGATGGCTTAGTGGCATTGGCAAATGGACTGCCACGCTGCAGCTCCATGGTTCACATCCCAGAGGAATGGCATTTTGCGAATGCCCGTTTGCTTGGCTTGCGACCACGCTCAAGTAGAAAATCTGTCGCCAAGCACCTAACGGTGTGTTCTGGCAGCTGTTATTGAGAGCCAGTAATTCTAGGTTAAGCCTGTTAACAACTTCAACAATAGTTTAATTTAAAAATAAGTTTAATTTTAGTTAACAGTTTGCTATAATAAGGATAATATAAATACAAGAGATAACACCAAATAATGTTTTACACAATATCTAACATATTTTTTTTATTTTATTTATTTGAGTTCGTTATCAACAAACTAAATACAACACTACAGTTTCTTTTATGTTATTGTTTCGAAACAAGCCCGAGGCCCACCTGATGTTTAGTGGACTTACCTCTGCCTATAACAGATGCATTTCGTCAACGACGAATTGCACTGCGCCCGTCACAGTTAGACGTACGTACAAAGAAAGCATTTAGGCAAACTAAATGCCATTGTAAGCTTACATGCAGTCCAAATGCTTTAGCCCACAACCAGTGGGCAGCTTGACCAGCATGCTGGCAGCATAGTTCTGTTAATTTGCATGCTTATTTATTGAGTAACATCAGTGCCAGCATTTTGATCACGCGTCGCATCGATCAAGCGCTCTAATAAGTTTAGGAAAATAAAATGAGCTCTCGGTCCTCACTAATTACCTATACTCTATTTAAGAGATATTTGGATTTTGGAATAACGTAGACCATAAATAGGTTAATAAACACGTTTCTTATAATATTTGTTTATATCTTTGACACCTCGGTCATATCGTAAACTCAGTGTTAATTAGCTCCGTAACAAAAGTCTCAATTTAATATGTTCATTGTGTTAATTTAGCTGTGTATATTGTATCTATGAATAACTTTCTGTGTGTGGATTAAGTCTGAGACAAGTGTAAAGGAAAACAACTAAGATTCTTGCTAAAATCTAAACTAAAGTGTAATTTGCAAATCATTGACGCAAAATAAAGTGGTGCATGACGGTAAACTGATATCGCTAAAGTTCAGAGCATCTTCAACGTTACGCGCACTGCGGAATAGCGAAAATCGAATGCAGTGGCTGCGCCACTTTAACTGTGACGTTTTTACCAAAGAATATTGAAACAGAAGGAACAACGGGGAAACGGCTTAAAACGATTTGCATCACAGAGGTATTATTTGTTATTTCTTATTAATAAAGAAGTATCTTATTTATTTATTAAAATGAAGTGTGCAGGCTGCTTAAAGACAATAAAGGAGGCGAATGCTACTAAGTGCACTTCTTCCAGTTGTGATAAGGGCTTCTGTTTGCTATGCGTGGATACACCATCATTGAGTATTGATAAGAAAAAAGTTTGGAAATGTTCAGAGTGTACCGCTGAGTTGAAGAAAGGCGGGGATAATAGCCATTCCCTAATACGTGGTGCTCCAGAGGCACAAAATGTCACTACGCGCAGAAAAATAGATTCTGGATCAGACCCAAAGGAACCTGACCTGAAAGAACTTACGACAGTTATTACTCGTCTGACCAATGAGTTGGCATCAGTATCAACAAAACTGGATGAAGCCACGCATTCTCTCTGCCACTGCCATGAAAGGATGGATGAAATTGTGCGTAAAATGTCAGAATATGATACTCGGATAAAGAAACTGGAAAAGCGAGATCATGAAGTTTTAGAACAGCAGGCCACAGTAGGATACCTTAAAAGTGAGATAAATATTCAGGCGCAGCTCAACCTACGTAATGAGATTGAGATCGTTGGTATTCCCGAGAACAGCAGCGAAAATTTAGAACACATTCTGAAGGTAGTATCTCATAAAGTTGGAGTTCCGTTGGAGGATAATGACGTGGACTGGATTACCCGTGTTGGTCCCCGTCACAAATCGGTGTCACCAAGCCTTCCCGAAGGAGGAAGCAAATTGTCGCGACCTATTGTCGTGCGTCTGCTTCGGCGGTCCAAGCGTGACCAACTTATTAGAGCTTCGAAATCTAGAAGAAGTCTATCTAGTAATGACTTAGAGATAACTGGAACACCGGTCAGGGTATTCATCAACGAAAGACTAACAAAGGATAATAGAGTTCTTTTTCGTGAGACCAGAGCTAGAGCTAAAAGTCTGGGTTTTGCTTTTTGTTGGTGCAGTCAGGGAGCAATTTACCTTAGGCAACGTGAAGGAAAGTCAGCCATGCTCATTCGTTCACAGCATGACTTGGACCGCTTACTACCGATTGTGTTGGATAACCAGCCCTTGTAATCATTATTTGTATTTGTCCAGCATTGTCAGCGTATTAACGTTAAAATGTAAACTGAAACCGGACTTCTTAAGTAAAACGTTTCGTTCTCCCATGTTCGCAATAATAATAACAAAGCTACACTTTATGGTTATCTTCTATCATATACTCGTACTTTTATTTATATATATAATTATTTTATTCACTCACATTTATGTTTCAAAATTATATTATATTACCAATATTTTACGTTACTCGAAAAACTTATATTTTTGTTATATATATACACTACTCTTTGTATTTATATTATGTGAATGTATCCCTTGTAACCATTTTGCAAAGTGTATTATATATCTATATTTTAATTTTAATGCTGTAGCACTCAAACGTTCTCATAAAACTATAATAATACCAGTTCACAAACACAAGTGGTCCTATTGGTCAAGGAAAAGTATCTACCTAAAATGATTGCCCCCGTAGAATTAATAGAAGAAATAGATTCCCTAAAAATAGATTGCATCGTTGCAAAAGAACTAGAAAAATGTCAACTCTTGTTGGGGTTAGACCACAATTTTAAAGTTTTTGCTTTAAACATTCGAAGTATCAGAAAGAATTTCAATCACTTTTTAGTTGCATTGAAACGTTTAAATATCGTTTATGATGTGTTTGTTCTCACTGAATGCTGGTTAAACGATACTGTTATTATTCCGCAATTACCTGGTTACAATGCTTTCAAAACTGAGCGAAACATCAATAAAAGCGGTGGTGTTGTAGTTTATGTAAGGGACGTCTGGAGTGTATCGGTTTCTGAGCCCCCAATTCAAGATGCTAACTGCTTAGCCATTTGTATTGCAAATTTGGTTAACTTATTAGCAATTTACCGCTCACCATCCTTCAGTAATATTGATATTTATTTAGAATCTCTCGACTCGATCATTAAAAATACAAATGGGCTACCTCTAATTGTTGCTGGTGACATAAATGTTGATTTATTAGACACGACAGACAGAAATTCTTTAGAATATCAATGTTTTATGGCCGAAAATGGTCTGATACCTGCTATAACAGAACCTACCAGAGGTAAATCTTGTCTTGACCACATTTATATATCATGTTCACAGTTAGGTCAAGAAACAGTAGCTATCGTTTGTCAATCTGATATTACAGATCACTGCCCAGTTATGATTGCCATGCAATCTACCAAACCGAAAGTAGGCCGACAAAGCCGTATTGTGCAGAAAAGAGATTACAACGCAATTAAAGAAGATTTATTAAATATGGACTGGACATGTGTAACTGATAAAAATGATGTAAATGAAGCCACCTCAATTTTTACAACCGTTTTAACTAACATTGTAGATAGGCACACTCGTGAAGTTCAGCTCAGCAGAAGTCAGTATGATCTTAAACCATGGATAACCCCAGGGCTTATGCGATGTATGAGACATAGAGATCGTCTCCATCAGCGGGCTAGATGTGAGCCCAAAAACAAAATCCTTCAGGTGTCTTACACAAGGTATCAAAACTTTTTTGTAGATTTATTACGTAAGCTAAAACGTGAATACGAAGATAAAGAATTGAAAGATAATAAAAACAGCCCTAGGAAGCTTTGGAAATCCATTAAGAAAATTTGTAATTTGTCAAATAATACAAAAGAACCTAACGAACTATTAGTGTCCCAAAATGCTAATACATCACGCCACCCTCTAGATTTGTGTAATGATCATTTTGCTACTTTAGGAGAAAAACTGGCAAATCAAATTCTTTCTAAAACTAAAAAAACTCAAAATGATCTTGTAAATACAACAAAATTAAATTACTCATCAGCAGATTCGTTTTTTATGATGCCAACGGACTATGTAGAAGTCGAAGGACTGATCACGGGTCTTTTAAGTGACAAAGCTCCTGGAATTGACAGTTTAACCAATTCGCTTATTAAACATATTAAGAATGAAATTGTTGTTCCACTGACTTATATATACAATCAAAGTTTTTCGACTGGAATCTTTCCAATTAAATGGAAAACAGCTACTGTCTATCCTATACATAAAGCTGGTCCTAAGCAAAGTATTGAAAACTATAGACCGATATCACTTTTGTGTGCTTTTTCCAAATTATTAGAGAAACTAGTTAATAATAGACTTACAAAATTTTTAGAATCTCGTAACATATTATCAGAAAGGCAGTTTGGTTTTAGAAAGGGCAAAAACACTGAAGATGCGGTATCGCTCCTTATATCAGCAGTGTCATCAAATCTGGATAGTAAACGTAACTGCGTTGGAGTTTTCCTAGACTTGGCCAAGGCCTTTGATACTGTTTCTGTTCCTATACTTTTAAAGAAATTAAATAACTTGGGAATCCGGGGAGTAGCCGCCGCCTGGTTTAAAAGTTATTTAACTGAAAGAACTCAATGTGTGAGGATTGGCCAAACGTCGAGCAGTTTGCAGACTATAAGCTTAGGCGTTCCTCAAGGGAGTATACTAGGACCTACGTTATTTACGACATATATAAATGACATGCACGATCTGCCCATTGAAAACGCGGAAATAGTCTGCTACGCCGATGACACGGCAATTGTTTTTCACGGGTCTACATGGTCTGAGGCTCTAACTTGTGCTGAGCTGGGACTGATTAGAATATCGCAATGGCTACAAAACAATCTTCTGACATTAAATACAGCAAAAACCAAGTACATGTGTTTTCATATAACAGCCGCGTCATCTCCAGAAGCCATTACTACACTCAAAATACATGACGTAACTTGTGATATGAATTTATGTGACTGTGTATCGTTACAAAGGACCAATGTCATTAAGTACCTAGGTGTTCTCGTTGACGAAAATGTAAACTTTAAATTACATATTGACGCACTATCGGCTAGAGTGCGAAGAGTAGTCGGTATTATGAAAAATTTACGGAATATTGCGGTAATAGAGACCCTTAAATGTGTTTATTTTGCGCTATGTCAATCTCTGATAACATATTGTATCACCTGCTGGGGCAGTGCTGCAGTTACGTTCCTAATTCACATTGAGAGAGCACAACGTTCAGTACTTAAAGTTATGTTAAAAAGACCTATTGGATATTCGACCCAAGAAATTTATAAAGAAAGTGGAGTACTAACTGTTCGACAGCTTTTTATTTTAAAAATATCTCTTTCTGCACACAGATCAGTACTAGCTTCATCTGAGTATGAAGCTTTGAAGAAACAAAGAGTTTACTATATGCCTATCATACCCGTTAAAACTGTATTTGCCCACCGTTTTGGCCAATTTATAAGAGCCCGTGTATACAATAACGTACTTAAACATTGCGACTTAAAAACAAAATCTGTTATTGAGGCTAAAAAAACGATACAAAAATGGCTGATGTCTCTTAACTACTACAGTACTGAAGAAATACTAAAATCTTAATAATATATTAATTTTCCAGTTTCTTTGAATTCTTTTACTTTTACTCTAAAATTTAACATATGCATTAATATTAATACCTACTTATACTTGTATTTATATACTTATACATATATAATTTATATCTATAATACAATTTAATTATATATACCTAACATATAGCTTACTATTTAGAAATAAAATGCAGACCAGGCGTCATTACGTCGTTCATTCGTAAATCGTATTAGTTCTTCACGATACAGGCTTGCCTAGTGTGAAGATCACAAATTATGGAACTTACGTAATTAGTTACCTCAGCGATAGACAATATTAAATATGTACTTTGTAATTAGATAAGTTTTAATATGCTAGATTAATATTTACTATATGTACCTACATGTGTATCGCTGCAAATAAATATATTTTCATTTTCATCTAAATTAATAGTCAAAACAATGTTTATAAATAGACTCATGAAGTAATTAGCTGCTATATGAGTTGGTAGTTTAAACCTCGAGCTACGAAATTTCAACTACGAACACTGAACGAAATTTGCCAACCCTACTAAACATTGGTTACAGATATAACGGTTATCGTGTGAAAACTTCGATCAATATCGCATAAGTGTGAATACGATGTTTGAACTGTCATATATTTGAATTTGTTCATTAAAAATACAAAGTTCAAGAGACTCAACTCTAATCTATTTATTAATAAATATTTTAAAATAATTAAAATAAATATTTTAAGTAAACCCTAAATAAGTATTTTTATAAAACACTAAAATATTTAAAAAAAAAATATATGTAGTGACGATTACGCCTAGTTTTCCGTTAAGCTGACATGACGTCACAAACGCCACGCAGCTAAACGATCGAGTGTTCGAAGAGTCAAGACATCCTGAGGATGCTTCTTGTAGAACGCATCGCAAATGCTTCGGGTTATACATATTATACAGACAACCTTTGCAAGACGTTCTCAATTTTATTTTTTTGTTTATAGGTAGGTGTATAGTATATTCAATGGTAAAGAAAACTCCTCGCTTAAAAATATTATCTGATATTGTATACAGAGATCCATTATTTGATACAATGTATCAAAAAGGGTAATTTATTTTCACTTCGTAAAGTAAAACGTAAGATAACAAAGAAAAATACGCGGTCACAAGTAGGTACCCATAAAGTTTCATGAGATGCTTGCTCCTCTAAATATAAGGACATTTTTTTGAAATATCTCTGCCACTTTCATTATTAAGCCTTTGTATTATACTTTGATGTTCAATATTTTTGATGAATTTGTCTTTGATGGTAAAGTGAAATAAGTCTTAGAAGTAGCTACATTCTGTTTGTATTATTAATAATTTTATATACATTTATTATAATATCATAACATTACTTTATAGCATCTTTACATATGAAAACTAGGGCAGCGTGGGTGTAGTGCCAGTTTTTCGATGGAATACTAACTTTAAATAATTCGTTAAATATGACTTAGGAGAGTGTAGAAAATAATGAGAGAAATTGTGTAGCACTAAGTTAATTAGATTAAACGCAATATTGAAGTACATAAGGACATAGTCACGTAATTCACATCACACTGTGTTGAATTACCTGTTCACTTGAGTGACATACATGCAATGCGAAGAGGCATTACATCATAAAGCTTCTTCGCGCTTCGTTCTCGAATAAATTTTCCGACAGGAACGGCCCGAGTGAATCTCGAACTTCCCTCGCGGTTCAAACGTGATGTGACGTAAAATGAAGACGAATTATATCGCCATCAGTCGCCCCAGCAACTTTATTCAGACTACGGCAAGATAAATACGGGATTCCGAAAGCAAATTTAGCTATTGTCAAGTCAACGAAGAAATTCATAAATCTGATAACGAAATAACCGAGCGATCTCATCAAACGATAATAAGCAAATACGGATACTTATACCTATAGCATGAGTGCCGTGGCTTATTAATGGCACGAAAGTCGTCTTAACATAAAGACATCACGTCTGTTGTAAATATTTATATCGTTGACGTTATCTGAAATTGTGCTGGTGTAGTATCCATTATGAAATGCTCAATAAAGTATAGGATATTACCATACACAAAAAGGCTATCAAAAGTTTATAAATAATATTTCCATTATTATAATAGCATGTCGTGTATTTACATAGAAGTGTTGATATTTGATTTAGTGGATATAAAATGTATAAACAAAAGGCCACTTGGTAAAAGGGCAAGTAGGTACATAAACACAGGCGTTAAACCATGAGTAACACGAGGGTTAGTTTGCTAGTCTATCTATATTTCTTCAAGCCTTGTCTTATCTCTATTACCGTGGGATTAACCGCTAGTCCACCTAACTGAATAAATCTCCTGCTTTACATAATAGCTTAATTTTCGCTAGGCTTAGAGAGGTCACCTCACATTCTCTCTTGAGACTACAAAAACCTTCACGCATGAGGCTACTAGACCCTTATTTTATTACCAGTTTGCTTAGATATTTGAGTACTGAAAATCTATCACGCTTATGAATCATAAACTTAAGGGACTTGGGAATCAATTTATTGAACAGGAGTTAGTCTTTTAAGTCTATTATCAGTCCAACCACGTAACGTATAATTATTGACATTCAAGATTATTTGCCTCATCTACTTAGTATTTTGCTATTAATATTTATATATTTGATTTAATTATAATAGTGGTAGCTAGGTGAGTGTTAAATGAAGATCTAGCGGTGATGGTAGCTTTATTTAAATGCTAGGCTAAACTAACGGTATAACGTTTCGGTAGAGGCCCCTAAAGATTCACTTATAGAGCCTGCTAGAAAACCATTGGTCTGGCAAGATTACATTAATGTTATTTTATCGATGAATTGAAAAAAGGCTTCTATAACAGCTAATTAAAATAATACGCAAGTTCTTCATTACCTATATCTATTAATAAGACTTGACGTTCCTAAAACTCCGTGATTGTGAAAAGTCTAAACTATGATAATGGAAAATGTATTCATGACAAGAGATATGTCGGACAGACCGGCTTTTGCAGCACCGTATTTAATGGACTTTATCTGATGTTATATTCTGTAATATATATATATGTATATTACAGATTAATGTAAAAAACTGTATATTATATAATATAGAGTTTTACATTAATTCAGGCGTATCTTTACTAAAATCCATAATTAATCATAAAATATAATTAAAAAATCAATAAATTGGTATTTATGACCATTTCACCAAATTTTCCAGCTAATCCAATGTGACGTCATAAGCTCCCGGTCTCCCTAGGCGCAATTGTCACTAGATATAGTTTATAATTTTTAACGTTTTTCTAAAATATGATTGAAATGATTTCCAAAAACAGATATTTATGATAATTAAATTTTTTGTAATATATTACATGTCATGAAATTAGTGTAATTCTTTCAGATGGATTGTTTGTGGCGCTGCTTTCCTTGCTCATCTCCTATCGACGGGCCTGCAGCTAGCATACGGAGCTCTCCATGTATACGCTCTTAGACATCTTGGACCGCAAGCTGAACATGCTGGTATGCTATAACATCATTATGCTGATTTGAAAGTACGAGTATTGTCGTGTTTAATATCCCGACATAATGTCTTATATTTAGTGTTAAAAATATGTTCGTTACAATAACAATAAACTCCTTTTTGTTACTTTGAAATGCTGTTTACACAGCGTATGCTATGAGTTATCGGCACACGGAAAAAAATGGGTCCTGACAAAGTGTCAATCCAAGAATAATATTATTCTCGGGAGTGTTGTTTAATCTCAAGTATATATTTACTTAAAATAAAAATATTTTTTTGAGTGAAGTAAGGTCATTTTCTCTAAGATAAATAATATTATTCTCACCTTATATTTTTACATCAAGAGTTTATTTTTTGGTCAGAGATATTTTTGGTCTTAAGTCTTAACTATAGAAAATAGTATCTTTTTGAATGAAATAGAATTCTCATTCTAATTACGTACGGAGTTAGCGTAAGAAATCTGAAATTTTATACAAGAATAATAAACGTTTTATTGGATTAAGAAAATATTTCCATTCTTTCAACAACAATGGGCTTAATACAAGATATTTATTTTGTTCATTTAAAATAATTGAGAGAAGTAAATGACAAGGATATACATATGTCCGAGCAAGAAAATTATTCTCCTCTTAAAAATGTCAGTTTTCTAAATCTGAGATATATATTGTTTTATTAATCTATGAATTTGTATTGTCATGCTAAGATACATTGGATTTACAACAAAACTATATACTTGATATAACCAAGACAAATATCTCAACTGCAGAAGTGAGTTATATTAGATAGAGAATTTTAAAGTTGTCAAAGCAAAAGTAATTGATTGTTAGTTGTTGTATTTATTCATCTTTAGTGAAGAAATCAAATCTTGATTTGTGTTTGATTATTCTTAATATTTATTTGATATTGTATTCTTTAGTTAAGAATCTTCGATTAACAGGAAAACAATATCTTTTATTGAACCAAGAAAATACATGTCCATTATAGACAGAAACTTATCTAACTAAAAGAATTTTAAAGTTTTCAAGCCAATAATCATATATTCTTAATTGTTATAGTAATTTATCTTCAGTAAAGAAAACAAATCTTGATCTTAAACCTTTATTCTTGATTAATATTTGTTACGGTATTATTAGGTAAAGAGACATTAGTGTTAAGGCAAAACCATTTTATTTTATAACTAAAAAACTAAATCTCGATTGCAAAGGGTGATTTATATTAAATGAAGAATTTCAAAGTTTTCAAGTCAATAATGAATACTTCTCAATTGCTAACGTAAATCATTTTCAGTAAAGAAAAATCATTCTTGATTGATTACTGATACGTTGTTCTTAGGTTAAGAGGCATTAGCATCACAGCAAACTGTACTCTTTATTTAACCAAGAAAATAAATTTCAATTGCAGATAATGACTCATATTACATGAAGAATTTTAAGTTTTTGAATCAATAATGATATATTGTTAATTGTTGAAGTTATTCAGAAAACGAATACTGAACTTAAGTGTACCATGTTCTTGATTGATATTTGATACGACATTCTTAGGTTAAGAGATCAAACTATATCCCAAGTTATACCAAGAAGATATATCTCTACTGTAGAGAGTGACTTAGGTATCTTACATGAAGAATATTAAAGTTTTCAATGCAAAGTGATAGATTGTAACATTAGTTACTCATCTTCAATAAAGAAAAGCAATCTTGGCTTAACATGTTTTTTTTGGTCTACAAATATACAGGATTATTGGTAAAATGCTAACAACCTCTTAGGGTTGTCTTTTGCTAGTCCTAACAAACATTAATATAAATAATAATACAATGGAGTTTTAAACCATTAAATGTAGAAGTCAAACAAATATATATCTACATACTAGTAAATGACACACATCATACTGTATCAGCCGGATTGTCCACTGAATAGAGCATCCCCCATTAAGAGGGTTTGCCATAATCCCCACGCTGGGCAGGCGGCTTGGGGATTGCAGTTTAAGGTATATATTCCTCAGAAGGCGCTGCTGCCCACCTTCTGGTGTGTCCTTTTACGACACCCTTTGTCGCCTTTTACGACATCCACGGGATGACATTTTAGATGGGGGGTGACATTTTAGCCCGGCACCCCACCATACCATATCAGGAATAAAAAAACAAACATAATTAAAACAAAACAGTTTTCTTCACTGGCTCTTCAATCAAAACCATGAATTTTAAAGTAAAAAGACAAATTTCTAGTCAAGAATAACTATTTCTCCATTAAAAATGTGTATTTTCAGACCAAGTACTCAGTTTTTAGTTTGAGATGGTTTTCTCTGTTCCAGATTTTATTTAGTGTTGCAATATTTTAGTTCCGTCTAGTTCTCCCTTGATGTGGGGAAACTACTGAACCTAAGAATACTATTCGTTATCGCTATATTGCATGCTGAATAAGCTTGTTTCAATTCATATTAAGAATAAAATATGTAAATTATAATTTGAAAAATATAAGGTTACTCAGCTAATAGTCAGATAATAGCTGGGAGTCTAATATACTCATAGTACAACGGCAAAGCGACAGGGTTTGAAACCCGTTAGTGCCCCAATATATTGATTCGTATCTGAAGTAAAAAATGTTTTAAAACTGTCCGATTATTACCTTTAGGTCTCGGTTTCTCATTTCCTAATTCAAAGTGGTATGAAAGTTAGCCAGGTGAACATTCGTAAAATGCCCTATCACCATGCACTGAATCTTAAACCCGCTGCAGGAACCCATGGACCCCCCACGTGACAGTTCATACTCACCGCCATAAGTGGCGAAGGCCAAGGCCTAGAGGACCTATTTGTTAAGTTTGGGTGCCTATACAATACTCACGAGGTCTATCACAAAAATAAACTTGTGATGAATCAGAAATTTCGTTAAGTTATGATATTTAATCAAAGTTAAAGTCACAATCATTGATTCAATTTAGGCATCTACGACGCTCTTATGAAGGTCATTTACAAATTTTAATATTGAAATATTCTACAATGTACTGCCACGTTCAGCAAAAAAATTTACAGAGCCACTGCAAGAACAACGGGCAAGAAACTCGGGACCATTAATTTAAATGTCTTTTAACAATATTTTACATACTGTATAATAAAATATTTTCAATATTTCTTTTAATTACGTAGGTGACTTGTTCAAGCATTTTTGTCGTTTAAGTAATCACAAACTGGAATAGGATTTATTAATCAAAATTATTTTGCACGTGCAACTTGAACTTTCCTTCTGTGAGCGTTGTAATATGTTAGGGAATGTTATTATAAAACCGCACACAATTAACCTTTTTACTTTTGTCTTTGCTAACTAAAACCTGGTACCGCGATTTTATCTTTACTTCTTGTGTTGTAATCGTGATTGTCACTGTTTTTTTTTTACGATCTTTCATAATAATTTCAAATATGTACATACTCTCTAATAATACAGCCATAGGTAATCATCTATTTCTTACAAATACTGGCTGTATTTAACACAAATCGTCAACCTAAATGAAAAGTTATTCGAATGTGCTCATTTGGTAATAATCACGATACGAATATGTTTCGGGACTTTATAAGGGCGATGTTGGCTACACACAACACAATTTCCGTTGCGAGTGAAAGGTACACGTGCCGTGGCATGGCCAATGGCATTTTCGTAAATTTTGTTTAATATAGTGTTATAAAGTGAATATTTGTTCAAGTTGTGCTTGAGATAGCAACCAACTAGTGTTCATTTAGGTAAGTTTGTTCTTTACTATATAAATAACTGTAGATAGTCAAAAATATCCATCATAGAGGCTGCTAGATTTTCTTTGCCTGGAACGTGCTGTGTGGTTACACTAAGTTGGTACAGCCAAGTTAACGATCGGTCGGTTCGTAATACATAATTATTATTGTATTACATACCTACTCATATCTAGAATTAAAGATAACTCTTTATGATAGAGATCAACAGCAGGCTGATGTTGGTAAATAATCCTTAAATATTATAATTATTATAAATGCGAATGTATGTTTGTGTTTGTATATGTGTCTGTTCCTCGTTAGTTATTCAGAATGAATTTCGATCTATATATATATACTTATCCTCTCTACACTATATACACATAGATTTTTTTGTTAGATAAACCTATATTCAAGAATATACATGTGTTTTTTTTCCATTCCAGATCAAAAATTAACCAATGAAACACAAGTGTTACGCTACTCAATATCCCCAAGAGGAAGACTAAACAAGAGTACATTTTTTCCCACGTTGGAGCAGATTGTGAACTTTGTTATTGTTTTTCAGGTAATTTCATCAAGTATAAAACACATATTTAAACAATTTAAAAAATATTATATTATATATTTTTCTTATGATGTTAGGATATCTCATCAAATTATCTATTACATACTATAATATAACATATATATACACAGGCAGTATTTTATAGTAATATAGTAGTTAGTTTACAAAACTTTTAAAAGTGTGCCTAATCATATTTCATGATTCTGTATAGATTATAATAATGATTAACCGCTGATTAACCGCTAACTTGCAGTTTAGATGATTTATGTGTGATAATCATCTAACGGGGCCTTCTGGAAGCTGACTTTGAAAGACAGTTTTAATTTTATTTAGTTAGGTTTAACCTGTTTGCTATATTTTACCACTTACTCAACAATATGTGATTGTGGTCAAAATATGCCTATCATCTATAAAAAGTTTATGGATTGTGCAATATTTTCACTGTAGCTCTTTTTTTTAGGATCCTGGAGATATCCAAACTGAACTGGAGGAGGTGAAGAAAAGGCTCGACTCAACAAGCAAAGTGTTCAACCATACTTTATATTATAACGTAACATAAAATGTGGTGCTGATTATAATGAGAAAAAAATCATATTATTTGGTGGTAGATAAAGGTGAAAGTTTGTAAGTGTGTTTGTATGTTTATTACTTCTTCACGCTCAAATGGTAGGACCAACTTTGATATAATTTGGTATGGAGGTCGATAAAGCACTGGATTAACACAGGATACTTTTCATCATCATCCATCACCACGCGGGGTGTAACCGCGGGGCGCAGTACATAACTGTTACAATTATGTATAATATTTTTGATAATGATAATATAAAATTGTATGCTTCTTAATTTATTTTATAAATAAATAATTTTCAACTGAGCATATGTATTGTATTTTATTTATTTTTACGATGATAGATGTTTTTTAGTTGATCCATTTTAGAACTACACTTAACTATTAACCTGCGTTATTTGCAGACTTGAAAGGCGGAGATCAGATTGGAAGATCTGGACAGTGCACCAGGCTGACTATTTTCTGTAAGTGAGTTTTTGTTCTTGTTGACTAACTAAAAGTTTTATATGAATATCTTATTGTATAATAGTAGAAAATATCAATTATCTTGTTCTTATCCAGTATTTCAATGATGAAATTCGAAGCACAGTTATTCAATTTTTTTTTATTCATGAAAGGTTTTTGTGTAGGTATATCTCATTGCATACTAAGGAAAATCTTACGTAATTGTTAGTTTTATTTGTATTTAAATGAAGTTTCAGTTTCAAATAAAGAAGTTCTTATCTAGGTAGTACGGTATTAATAATACTTTGAAGAACAACGATATCTTCTTGAAATCTGCGTGCTTCATTAACAATTTCACAGTTTACTGTAATTTATAATATATTTATTAACTGAGACTTCTTCCAATCAAAACACTATAATTGAACTACAATAATTAATATGTTGTACAATATATATGGAGTTCAGATGAAACAAATCTGAGCTCCGTATGAAACAATTCATGAGTTGAACCTAGAACTGAGACTTCTTATAGTAAAGTGCACTATCATTGAACCAAGATAATTGATATTATTCACAAAATACTATTTGATCTTCATATGAAACACTTTTATGAGTTGAACTAAGAACTGAGACTCCTTCCAGTAAAACGCTCTATTATTGAACCAAGATAATTTATATTTTTCACACTATATAATCTGATCTCCATATGAAACATTTAGAGAGTTGAACCAAGAACTAAGACTCCTTCTACTAAAATACACTATTGTTGAAGCTAGAAAATGGATAGTCTTATCAATATATTATCTGATTTCCGTATGAAATATGTAATGACTTGAACCAAGTAATGAGACTTCTTACAATAAAACTCACTATTATTTTACCAAGACGACTAAAATTTAAATGTAAAACATGTAATTATTTTGAACAAGAACTGAGGTTTCTTCCAGTGAAATTCCATTGTCGAGTCAAGAAATCTGATATTATATCCGTAGACAATTCGATCTTCGTGCAAAATACAAATTCTTTTGAACCAATCAATACAACTTTTTCGGGTAAAACACCCATTAGAATACTAAGATCAAAACTACTTACAGTAAAACACTTAATATTGAAATGAGAACTGAAAATTCTTCACTGGAGACCATTTATTATTCGTTCTATATAAACTGATCTCCGTATGAAAACATGTAAGTGTTAAAGCCAGAATTATGGTTTCTTAACTTAAATAAGTTACAATATTCAGATAAGAAGATTTTTTGTTTACCTAAAAGTAATTTTCTTGTACGAAGAAAACTCTTTTGTTGGTCTAATTAAAATATATACTCAGAAGAATATATTTTACTAGAAGTAAGAATAATATCTTAACTGAACTATTTATGTACTTAATAGTAAAATATATTTTTTTCTTATTAGAATCTAATGAATGAGTGAACGTATGAGTTCATTTATTCAAGTAAGGATTGTTTTAAATTTGAGAATTTCAGATACTCTAAATTAGAACAATGATTTACTTAGACTGAGACATGACTACTTTTTTTTAATAAGAAAATAATAATCTTAGTTAAAGTATATAAATACTTGCACGAAAAATTATTAACAAGACAAATATTTACTAATCACAAGAATATATTGTTTTCCCCATATATGAAACACGGAATGTCTTGACCAATAGATATATTCTTGATTTGACGCAATCTTTTTTTTCCGTGCACAAATCACTACAATTAGGTCATGAAGATTTTGGTATTCGGCAGTTTTGATTTTATGTGTTTTAGCATTTTTTATTTTATGTGCGTAACTAAAAAACTGCCTAACCGAAGTCAATGAAATTTTATTAGGACTTACTTGTTGTTTACCCAGGGTAAAAATATCATCAAAATCAAATTATAGTGAGAGTTTTGCGGCGTCATACTTAAAAAAATACACGTTGGATTAAGTTCGTACTCAACTGGAATTATAAACAATACAATTTTAACAAACAAACGTGTAATGTGAATTTTTTACTATCTCTTCATCCAAATTCTTCATCAAAAGGATTAATCAACAAAATCACGTAGAATTAACGATTACACCTTTATAAGAAATAGGGGTAAAAAGGTGCTCTGATAATATTCCACTGTATATTTTTTTTTTATGGTATTGTGACGGATCTAGCACGAGGCCCACCTGATGCTAAGCGGACTAACCTCTGCCTATAACAGATGCATTACATCACAAATGACGAATTGCACTGCGCCCGTCACTTTGAGACATAGTTGTTAAGTCTTGTGTGCCTGTATTTTCACTGGCTCTGGACTGCTACCGAAACACACCGTTAGGTGCTTGGCGACAGATTTTATACTTGATAGCCAGGTAGCCAGGCGGGCAATCGCAAAATGCCCTTCCACCATGCGGTGAAGCTCAACCCGGCGGCGGGGATCGAACCAGGGTACTGCGGCGCGGCAGTCCATAGCTATTACCGCTCGGCCATCATTGCTTCAATATCTCTCTATTTGTCTTTGTCTGTTTGTATGTCACTTGTCTATAGCTCGTTAATATAATGCGATACAAACTTCATATTTAGATATTTTGTATAGAACATTGACTATAACCAAATATTGGACTAAACATTCAACTATTATAGTTTTTCCAAAGGGACTCCAATCTATGAGGAGGTAAAAAAAACTGCGGAGCCTTATCTCCTTAAATTTATTGAAAATAAAGCAAATATAATTATTATTTAGTAACCGGCTAGGACCCACGTAATATTTACCGAATAAAGCAAATATGTTTGTCAAAAACAAATTACGAAATTGATGGGGATCAGTCGAAGTGGTCAATTATAAATATTTTTATAACGGTATATATAAAAAAAGTAGTTAGCAATTTGAAATTTTATCAATTTACCTACCATAATTCTCCGTTTACTAAACAAATATAACTATATATAATTATTGAATTTCTTAGCCGTGATCAAAATCAACAAACAATTTTTGGAGCTTAATACTTGTACAAAGGTAATGCAGGCCTAATACAGTTCAAGTTGGGTTAAAATTAAAACAGTCAATTGTTAGAAAATTAAATAGAAAACAAATTTCTTTGAAGCACGTACTTTTTACCATCGTTAAATTTATCGTATAAAATGTAAAACTCTCGAAGCAATTATGCCATAGTGGCAATAACTACGAACTGGCAAGTCTAGGGTCCATGGTTTAATCTTGCCGTGTGTTTACGCTCCAATATGGCCTTATTTTACGTGGTAGGTGAGATTGGAGCCTAAGGCGGGGAGGGTCTCTCATATCGATTATCACCCAATAGGAAGGCGGATAAACGATATTTTCAAGCCTGATAAAACTCAGTAACTAACAATTCGACCTTTTTAATTAGCGCGAATGTAATAACACATTGGCGACAGTGAAGGCCATCGCACCAGAATCGAGAAAAACACCTCATTTAAACTTAAATATACATTAAAATTCTCAAGAAAAAACGATGATATTGACATTAAATTATCTGCTACATGACTTAACGACACTTAAGAAACGATTTATGTTTCATAACATATAACTAAAATACGGAGCTCAACGAAAGATCGCATTACTCACGCAATCCAGAAAATAACTGAATAATTATGTGGAATTCTGTACAGATTGAAAAGATTTCCTCGTAATTTTTAATTCGAGAAATTCTCCTGAAAGACGAAACAAATGGTTAAGGTTTTTTTTGTAGCTGTGAAAGTAAGATTGAGGAGGATAACAATTTAGAGTTAATTGCAAAATGAATCCGTGGAAAGTAATCTGTCAACAGACACCCTCCGGAACGGCTTAAATATACAGACAACGAAGAAAAATTATACAACGACTTGAATAGAAGCATAACGTCATTACGTCTAATACGACTTCACCTCGGCAACTCTTAATTGTTGTCATTGTGTGAACCCCAACTTGTTTTAAGCGCAGCGTCGCAACTTTCCACGAGGCGTGGACTAATTAATCATATTGTTTTTTTCTCAATGTTTCTCTTTGACGATGTAATCTGTGTTAATAAGCCCCGGGTACGTGTTTGACACTGGAATTTGAATTGATTATTTAATAAATGAAGTTTCCTAGCCACTGGTATTTGAGGACAGGGCTGATTTATTGAATTAATTTTACAAGATTCATGTCTCGGGCTGAATATTAAGAGGCAGAAGTAATTTCGGTTATGAACGCGGTCTTTGTTGTCGGCGGTGTGGGCGGCGCGCCGGAACATAAGTCTGTCAGCTACTACAGTACTAGATTCACAGCTGGAAGTTGGACGTTAACAAGAATCGCGAATTGAACAAAGAACTGTTCCACGATTTTGCAATAGCAAAATAGACGATTGTTACTTTAATAAGGGAGTAGGCAATTTTATCTCACCCTTAGAGGAATACACAGCACTACACACCTTTTTAATTTTAACACCATGAAATAACAGTTCAATATTTTACACAACATTGTTTAATTTAATACAGTTTTTAGGGTAACCAATGATCAGTTGAGTGTTGGTTTGTGGTTATATGGTTGAGGATGATTCGCCTGATACAGTACAGTATAGTGATGTATCAGGCAAATCCACTGCTGAGCACAGCCTCCCCTATTTAGGGGGTATTTGCTATAATCCCCGCGCTCGGCAGGTGGCTTGGGGATCGCAGTTCTTTAGAAGGCGCTGCCCACCTTCCAGTATGTTTCCCTTAGTCGCCTCTTACGACACCAACGAGTTGATATGGGGAGGTGCAATTCTAACCCGGCACCCCACCGGGAGTTTATAGGGTAATCAGGCTTATTAGCGTATAATCGCTGGGTCTCAAGGAAGCTGACAAAACAAGGTGAACATTAGGGTAGTAGCCAGTTAGGCGAGAAGTTGCTCAATACCCTAACCACTGGAAAACTTCATGAAAACGTATCTTTTTTATGATTTTGTGACGGAACAAGCGCGAGTTCTGCTGTTGAAACACACTGTTACGTGCTTGGCGACAATCATTGACGGTGGTAGACAGTCAGGCGAGCATCCGCAAAATGCCCTTCCACCATGCGATGTATTCGAAAACATGACTGTCTGTGGTAATCAAAATAATCATAAAAGGCCTGTACAGTTACTGTATCATTAAACAGTAGATAATAGTACATTGTATATCGAGGGGGGAAAACGAGTTGCCTTTAAGCCTTTGCCTTAAACAAACTCTAGGACAGAAATAGAACTTTCTCCCGAGTGACATATGTATAACTATAGCGCTTCATACTACACCTACGAGAAAAATAAAAATTATTATCAGTTTTCTCGTACCTACTTATCTCCAGACTTCTCGGGCAGTAAGTTTCTTATGACTTCTTGAGCTATATTCTTTAGCTTATTTTTGGTTGCTTCATCATTATATTATAGTCGTCACTTTCACTATCAGTTGACATTTTGGAAATTTATTTAGAATAATTAAAAGCGTACTGTCAAAATATCAATTTAATAAAGAACAAAATTTAATCAAACATTACAAGTTGCCGCGTTTTTTTTTCTCGTAGTGCAAAAAAAAGGTTGCCAACCTCCTTTTATTGAAAATCTAGTACAAATAAAAATCTTTTTTTTATTATTTGATATAAAACCTTTTTGGGATATATTTTTATTTAAGCAGCTAAAAAAACTAAAGGCAAAAAAGAACAGGCAAGTATGGATTTTCATACAAAATTCCTTCACTGCTATGGAGTGAAATCATAAAAATCTATAGAACTTTCCAGTCGTGTTCCAACTTTCCATTTATAAGGGAGAAATGACGAACTTTATAACATCTTTTTGAACGAGTAATGCGATGCTTTCTGAGTGCGTGTGGAATAAAGTTTATTACCATCCATCATGTTGGGTAATATTGTTTAAAAATCATGATTTTCATATTTTACTATTTTCATATCCTTATTATTTATATAGAAGGACGTAGTTTATCGCAGTCAAAATAAATGGCTTAACCAAGCTAAGTTCATAATATATGATCAATATTTGCCTCTCATTTCCCTTTACCAATTTGTCACATTCACGAACATGAAAATTCTTACGTTATCAGTCATCAATTACCATGTCTATATTGCATGTTGAGACGAATCTACTACTTAAAGAGTCTGTATGATAGATTAAATAAAAATATATACAACAAAATTATATGTTTATGCTATAATTAGGTTCGACGGTGTTTATTATAATAAATGTATATACAAGTAGTACTTAATTCAAATACTTATGGAAATCTATTCGTTTTCATTACAAATGATTTCGAACCACTTTTCATATATAAACGCAATTTTGTCATATGTTATATTATTAAGTGTAAACAGTGCGTGTATATCTTTGAACGCAAAACCTATGCTCCTGGTTTGCCAGTTTTCCGTAAAATTATCCTTCAAAATTAATTCGAAAAATAATGGAATATGGTAATTCTTATTTTCAAATTCAGATATACGACTAAATTAATAATAAAATGAAAAATAGACATACACAGAAAAAAAAGATGTCTTAAAATAAGAACCCAATAACTCTCAACTGATGTATCTTGACCTCAAATATTAATGCTTTCAACGAAGATAATCACGCTAACGTATCAAAAAAGCTAAGTTTTTAGAATTAAAATGTAAATATTTTGTGTCGATAGTTTTGCTATTTTTCACAAGAGTTGTAGTTTGATTAAAAACATTTTGTTACTTGTTTTAAAAATGAAAATATGTTGTCTTAGTGGTTTTGATTTAAGAATTATTTCTCACACCAAAGAATATCTCAATTTTGACTAGAGAAACAGTTTCGATGTCTAACTAAGAATTGTAGAATCTTAAAGGAAACATTAAGTTACTCTGGACAAAATTGTATTTTTGCACTCAAGAATCAGTGATACATGGAAGAAGAATGAAAAACACCATTAATCTAAGATTAAATTAATTTGTTACAAAATAATAAGTTCTCCATCCAAGAATGAGTCATACATGCAACAACAAATAAGGACCACTTCACACCAAGATAAATATTATTTTTGCTACAAATTAATAATTTCTCACAAATGGTCCCCGTTCAAGAGTCAGTTAATCTTGCCATCAAGAGTTAAGACAAAATAAGGCTAAGATATTTAATAAATTAGGTATTATAGACTTAAAATCTTTTTGTTTTCAACCTAAGAAATTAATTGTTAAATGACAGGTAATAAGTGACCTGGCGGGTGCCGGGTGCCACCCCCCGCCCCCCCACATTGCAGGAGCAACCTATCATTGCTCCCTGTTGGAGTCGTAAGAGGCGATTATAGGTAAAACACCGGAAAGTGGTCAACAGCACTTTCTGAGAAACTTATATAAAAACTGCAATCCCGAGACGCCTGCCAGGCGTGGGGATTATGGCAAACCACTCTATAATGGGGGAGGTTGTGATTAGCAGTGGACGATCTGGCTGATACAGTAACCAGTAATAAGATTAATAAATAAGTACTACTAAACATCCGCCAGCGGCTTCGGTCGTCGCGTGACTAAATATACCATCTCCATAGGTCAGGTGGTTTTTGTACTAGAGATTTCTTGTAAAACCAGTGAGCATACACCTTTCGCTATTATTAAAGATATGAGAGATTCTTTAGAATATTCATTAATTATTACTCTGCTAATACTAACAGTTATATAAAGTTCGGGCTTTTTTCGGAAATGTCACGTTAAATTAGTGGTGGAAAACGAAGGTGAATTAATATCAAGATGCTTGATAATGAGTAATTATTAATCAATATAAATACGAAACGAACTGCCAGAAAAATCTAAAGTCATTCTCATTCATCCCCCTCGATCCAGGGTAAATACCCTTAACTGCTTTCAGAAAACTGCCATATGATCGTAGCTAATCATAATCAGCCATGGGTAATAAAGATGACTATACCTACCTGATTAGATGTACTCATTACTGCAATGGATCCAGTCTCTAACGCAATTTTATACCAAGAGTGTGTTACTTCGACCAATGTCCATTAGAGGATAAGTTATTTCATTCAAGAGTACATGCCAAGTGTTCATTCAAGTATCAAATTTCATAAGCCAAAAGTTTGTCCGTTCTTGTGCCAAAATCTAAGAAAAAGAACTTATTGTAGGAGAAATACAAAAATCTTGTATGAAGAACGAAGCAATTTAGCTCAAAGGCAGTGTTGCTATATAATTATTTTACCCCCCTTATCATGGAAAATCATTCAAATATTTACCACGAATGATTTATCGTTTCACCATTTATTAGGCTATCTCGTATAACACCAAATAATCATGCCAGTCATTTCAAATTTACTCATCCAATAATCAAACCCGCCAAAAAAGCAAAGAACTCGTTTCGACGTGGCTACGTCTTTATATTTGCTTTGTAGAAAGTGGGAGTGAGAGCCAACTCTAAAAATGACGATAACGCGAATGTAATTTTAATTATACGTTGTGGAATATAATTATATATTACTAGCTGACCCGGCAAACGTTGTTTTTTTGCCATATAAAGAGGAAAAATGATTAAATTACTAAAATGGCTATTAAAAAAATAAGGGTTGATCGTAGAAGGGTGAAAGTTGAGGATTGTATGTATTTTTGTATGTTGTAACATAAAAAAATAGATATTAACAATTTTGTCTAAAAAATAAAAAATAAATTTAGGGGTGGACTACCCCTAACATTTAGGGGGATGAAAAATAGATGTTGGCTGATTCTCATAGATACCGGATAAGGACAAAAAATTTCATCAAAATCGTATAAGCCGTTTCGGAGGAGTATGGCAACGAAAACTGTGACACGAGAATTTTATATATTAGATTATTGTGGACTAGTTAAGGGGGAAACTAAAAACATATCTACTCAGAAAAAAAGAGGTTCGATTCCCGTGATGGAAGAACTATTTACCTACAATTTTGTAGAAAACCTTCGGTGTCCGACTCGCACTTGGCCGTTTTTTAATTCATGTCCAATTTTTGGCGAAATTACTCCGCTTTTTTACTCAAAAGGTTCCAATATCCCGATTTGCCCAAAAATCTGGCTACGGTGTACGTACCACACATAACCACAGGATTTATGCGATTTTATCGGTATTCTCTAGTATAACGTTAAAACTCTTTGTTGTTTAACTAGGCTACTATAAGTGTGTAACAAAAACTTTAACTATTCTATTTTTATATGTTGTGATTTACGAGGAACGTACTTTAATATTTCGGTAAATTTTTATGGACTGGGCAACCCCACTCCACCTTTTCATTCATTCCGCCCGCCCGTTTGTGCGCGATTCGCTACTTACATAGATTTTCGAAAGAAACGCATTACTTTTTTTATTTTATTATATATACATACATACTTTCTTTCGACGGTTTGCATAGTTTAAATCTCTCCGAACAAAGAAGAGAACGTGCGTGCCATCGTTAGGCATTATGGTGCCATCCATGCTAGATGACTTCCAAGTAATGAAGTAGTGCTACAGGACTGGGGCATCCCGCCAGCTGTAGTTAATAACTTCAAAGGTAAGTGAGATGTATGAAGCGATTTGTATTAAATTAGCTACCGGAGGCGATTCTCCGACCTTTTATTATTTTGATTGAGGCTTCATCGAGATTTGCGCATCCATTGATGATTTAGGTAGGTTGATATAGGCAATATAATGGGCTTCACATTAGGTTCTGGTATAGGGGGCTTAGAAGACCAAGTTAAGTGGTCCTTGATCCATTAACGCATCTCATTAGCTAATAGGTAGTATCAAACCTTGAATAGTAGATATAGTTTTGTGTCAGTGGATCACCTAACTCTCTACACTTAAGAAAGTCCTACAACCTCTCGAAGTAAGAATATGTACTTTTAAACAAAATCATGAGTGCGATTTCATATATTACGCCTTGTTTCTAGTTTTGATTGATTGTTATTTGATTGTGCTATAACTACTGCTATATTGTTAAATGAATAAAGTCATTGGACTCGTGTTGTATGATCCTGTCTGAGAAAAGTGATATAAGCGAATTCTAGAAAGATGAAGCCATGGGCAACAGCTAGTGTACATTAACTTTTCATTGATGATTATCATTCATAGATCTTTACAAAGCAGAAGTAATTAAGTACCTACTAAGGTTCTTCGTCTTATGATTTCAGATGCTATTAGTAATGATGATAATACTTGGTTAAAACATAACAATGAACTATGGCGCCAAGTAGTATAGAAATGGAACAACACAAAAGAACAAAATATTCATACCATGCATGAACTCCCGGAATTTTGGAGCATTTTTTAAGATATCAAGGATTGGTATGTTCTTTAGATAAAATTACTATGTACTAATTACATTCTCAGTAAGCGATAATTTGTTTAATTTTATAATCTAAGGAAAAATGTATAATGTTAAAATGCTGGAATCTATATAATTTGATTTGCATTTTATGTTGACATACTTTGCTCGGTAAGCGTTAATTTATGGGTTTTATTTTATAATTTAAGGAACATGTACCATATAAAAATGCTTGAATGTAATTAATTTAATAAATATAAAAATGCTTTGATAAGTATAATTGTTTTTTGGGTGATACTCTTCGCGTAAGTGATAATTTATGAGTTTAAAGAAAATGGATTATTTAAAAATTCCTGAATATAATTACTGTGACTTTGTACTTTGTGGTGACATTCCTCACATAGTAAGGAATAATTTAAGACTGTCATTTTATAGTTTAAGGAAAGATGTACCATGTAAAAATACAACAATCTATACAATGTGTTTTTGTAGTATAACTATGTGAGTTACATTATTTTCAGAAAAAACGCTTGAATACTAATTGTGATGTCTCTTACGTATTTTGTATTAACTATGACATTTTTCACTCAGTAACCTGTGTCCCATTTGTGTTTTTTTTTAAATATATTTTCATTTTATATCTATATCTTTCGTTTGAATTATATTGCCCTGCGCTTAATATATAAATTGGCTATAATTTCTGCTTCAGTAAACAGTTGAAATTGAAGTCGTTAGCATCATTTCAAGTCCAGATTACGAGTACAACGAATTTCAACGATTTTAATTTTTGCGATTACAATAATTCATTTGTCCCAATAATGTTATGTTTTCGTTTTAAAATATTTTATGCTTTGAACTTTTGAGTTACTTTTACACTTTCAAATATAATATAGATTTGTTTAGGAAGCAGCCTTAAGTGTTATTGCTATCTGCATTCAGAATATCTTGTCTCTACATTTCTATGATTTAATAACACATGATACTGCTTCCTAAACACATATCTAAGATTTAACGAAACTAGTGAATACTGTTGTAAGGGTAGATTGAGACTGTTAAATTAAACAACTTTTCCAATGAAACATGAATTGAAATCTGGCCAATTTATTTGACCTACCATACTACGCAGTAATTTGTTTTGTATGGGAAGTAAAAATATAAGATGGATTTCAACCCATGTTTCAGAAAGGCTATTCCATTTCACGGGCTGAATCTTCCCTTTAAATAGTATACACAAATTTTGTTAGACCTTAAATGTTTTGTAAGAAAAAACATTTTGTATAAGTCAAAGCAGAAAATATTTTAAAACGAGAAAAAACAACGATTGGGTTTAAACATAAACAATCTTGAAATAAATTAGGAAGTATCTTGAAGGAAATAACAGGAATCTCTAGTTAAAATAAAAAACATCTTGAAAGAAAATAGGAAGTATCTTGGAGGAAATAACATGAATCTCTAGTCGAAATAGAAACATCTTGAAAGATAATAGGAAGTATCTTAAAGGAAAAAACATGAATCTCTAGTCGAAACAGAAATATCTTGAAAGAAAATAGGAAGAATCTTAAAGGAAATAATATGAATCTCTAGTCAAAATAGAAACATCTTGAAAGAAAATAGAAAGTATCATATAGAAAATAACATATATCTCAGGTCAAAACGGAAATAATCTTGAAATAAAATAGGGAGTATCTTGAAGAAAAAAGCGTTTCACTCTTGGTTGAAAATTTAAAACAATAAAAACAAATGTTAAATATCCTTTATTTAAAATAGGTGCATTCTTGCAGTAAAACAGTTTAAATTAAAAAAAAAGATTTTTAATGCTTCCCTTAAAATAGTTTCGCTCTTAAAGTAATAGCTTTGAGTTCTTCATAAAACAAGTTTTTGTTTGTTGAAACAAGAATATATTTCTTGAGCCAAGAACTATAATGCGAAATATTTAATATCTTGAAGTAAGACATTTTAGACTTTCCTTATATCGAAAACCCATCCGTTCTTAAGTCAAATAATATTGCTTGTCTGAAGAGATTATTTTTTTCTGTGTACCAAAAGCTTAAATAGTCCTTAAGCCACGTGTGCAAAATTTCACCAATTTTGAATACTAAATATTAAATACCAGCAGCCGGCCTCGGCTTATCATAGGTATTAAAAAAAAATTTTACCACATAAAATGTAGTTATTGTGACAAAACTTAATAGTTAGACATTATGGTATCGCGGTTGTTTTGTAGACATTGATGTCTTATATAAATTGTAATATATCACTTTGCTTTGCTGTCAACAATTTCCGCAGCGTACGCGGTATGACGATTTAATTAGGGTTTTTTTTACACTTTGGGCATAGAACATATAATAATAGTACGTATAGAATGGACACTCCTCACCCCCCACCAAAACCAGCCGTCCTCACCCCGCCACCGATTCCGAGCTGTCGCTGAGCTGACTTGAGTACGGGACGCGCAACTCGCGCACGATGACGTGACGATTGTACGAGTATTTTAAAAGTTGAGAATGAGGTACTCTTGTGCTGTTCACGGTTGCTTATCAACTAAACGAGAAAAGGATAGAAGTTTTTGTAGATTCCCTAAGGATAAAACGAGGTAAGTTATTCTTGGTAACCTACACTAAGTACCTACCTATTTGCCGTTATTCAGTTATACAGTGGATAACTTATAAAAACCGGTAATTTACAGTAGGTATTAAAAAAATACAAACATATATTATGTTACTATTTTTTTAATACCTACTGTAAATTACCGGTTTTTATAAGTTAATAACTGTATAACTGAATAACGAATAACTTTATCTTTATATTTTATTCAAACTGCTATTCAAATAATTATTATTTTAGAAGATTTTCTTTAGCAAAATATATCCGTGGATATCGAGATCATTTGCAGTGAAACAATTTTAGTGTCTTTGTAACCTAAACCTACCATAGAGAAAAGTAATACACATACCGACCTTCGTTACGGTCGACACGCGGCACACTTCATGTTTGTTTATTAAGTACACGAGAAGAACATAAATTATCATTGTGATTGTAATTATTATCATTATTTGTATAAAATGTGAACTTGGAATGATACTTTTTGTATAGTGTAGGTATTTATTATTATATAAGTAATGGAGTGATATGTGAAGTAATGTTGCCTACTCAGTTGTGTGTTGCATATTCCTACGTCGTAAATAGAGTTGGATTGTTGTGCTTGTTAATGTTTCTGAAGGTAGATATGGTACGCATAACCTACGAAATCTAATTAGTCATAATAACAGCATCAAAAGATTGTAAGGTAGGTATGTACAACAATTATTCATACGATGACAACCTTAGACTTCACGCACACATTTACGCGTGTACAAAAACAACATTTGTGTAGTGTCTGTAGTGGTAGTTAGACCGCGGCTTTTGTATAGAAAATGAATCGAGTGTCCAGGCTGTGCTTTGGGTTACATTATCGAACTTTTCATACAGAGCTCTAAATTTTTGGAGATATTCTATAGCTTATGATCATCAGGGATAGTGTAGAAATATGAAAGAAATTTTCAAATCGGTCTAGTAGTATTGAAGCAGTGATGGCTCAGTGGCATTGGCTATGGACTGCCGCGCAGCAGGTACATGGTTCCGATCCCGCCGCGAGCTTGAGCTTCACCGACTTATGGGCATTATAAAAGGGCATTTTACGAATGCCCGCCTGGCTAGCGGCCATCCTCAAGTAGTAGGAAAATCTGTCGCCAAGCACCTAACGGTGTGTTAACGGTTTTTGCGAGGTGTTATTTATATAGTAAATATTCAAGTAATACAAACTCTGTATAGTTTATTTTAAATTAGACAGTAGAATTAAAGCGTTCGTAGCGTAGTTTGCTTAGCCGTTCTTAACCGATCAGCTACGTTAACCAACGTCCGTTGCGGTCATGAATTGTATGGCTGTACGCAATAGCGTTTGCCAATAGGAAACAACAACGCGCGTTACAACGAGCGTTTTCGTGATTTGGAGGGCCACGTTAAGCCGTGGGTCCCAGTTGTTATTCTAAAATGGCAGTCGCCTGGCTAGCTACCACCCTCAAGTAGAACATCTGTCGCCAAGTACCTACGGTATGTTTGGCAGCTTTCCTTGAGAGCCAGTAATTAAAGGTTAGTCTGAACAAAATCTTCGCCCACATCATCACTTACATTCAGGTGAGAAACTGGTCTAAAGCTAGCCTATCAGTTTATAAGACGCTACTTTGTATACTAAGTACTTTTATTCTTACAGCGTCGCATTGGTATGTACTGTAATGATGTTGTAATTAATTTACTAAATAAATAAATTAAAAAAAATATTTATAAAACTCGTAATATTTAAGCTAATAGTTCTGCTAAGCTAACTACTGTTACTTTTGCTTACATAATAAAATAGCTTTGCATTTTCATGTACCTACATCTACCACCAAAACAAATTACGACAAAAGGAAAACAAGTTGCTACATATTTCTTTTTTATTGAATCTCATTTCGTATCAGGTTGAGGGATTTGCTTCGATTTTATAGCAATCAGATTTGATATTTTATGTTAAAATTCCTCGCGGATTAGCATAATGCCGTACCTAACAAAATTCATTACGTATTCTGATGGACGTGTCATAGAATTAACAGCTACTAACAATGTAAATTACAGTTTTAACTGACTTAAAAAAAAGGAGGAGGTTTTCAATACGAAAGTATTTTTTTAGGTTCGTTACCTCAGAAGTTCAGACCCAATTTTGATAATTTTTAATTGAAAGCTGGTGCTTCCCGTGTAGTCCCATTTAAATTTCACCATATTGGTTAAGCGGTTTTTCAGTTACACTCCAATAACTAAAAAGATTTTTCTTATCTTAATGATATAGTAATTTACATGAATGACAATTGATCCCTTTAGTAGCAAGAGTGAAAAAGAGTGAAAAAAAATGTTTACCTTAAATCCATTTTAAGGTACAATTATTTGTTCACTCTTTAACACTCAAAAGTGTGAAATAACTTGTCGAAGTCGGTACCATACGCACAATATTGTGATGATAGTTACTTTTGGACTGTCATGGTGCCGCCTTTATCAAGTTATTTCACACTTTTGATTAATGAAGTCGGTTCCATTTTGTCAGATATTCTGCCTCGATGCAGTTGTGTGCAAACAGAACTGCGTATGACGTAAAAGGCACTGTAGCAAGTGTAATTACTGGTCAAACCATACATAAGAACTAACGCCTCGTTATGACAAGCGCAGTGCAGTGTCAAGCAGAACGAGTTCGCTTACCGGGCAACATGTCCATCTCATCATATTTTAAAATCTTTCACAGATTTCATTAATGACCAACATGATGTCATAAACACAATATTTCATATAAACGCGCAACCACAAAGTGTCGCCACGTCTCTCCCCCCATTTCACTGACACATCAATAAAAACAATAATTATGGCGAACTTACGCACATTTTGCCACGCGAACCAAGATTTTCGCTGCAAACTAATACCCTTAACTCATCGTACACATTCAAAAATGGGTTGCCCTTCAGCCTGTAGTTACGGTCACTAGTTACACTCACAGATGCAGCTATTAAAACTCTGATCCACTAATTTTTACTAAACGAGTAATGGTTTTCTTACAAACAAGACTTATTTTTTATTTCAGATAGGTAAGTCTTTGACCACGATCTCATCTGATGGTAAATGATGATGTGGTCTAAGGTGTTAACAGGCTTAAACCTAAAATTACTGGCTCTCAAGGACAGCTGCCGGAAGACACCATTAGGTGCTTGGCGAAAGACTTTCTTCTTGAGGGTGGTCACTAGCCAGGTGAGCATTCGAAAAATGCCCTTCCACCATGCGGTGAAGCTCCAGCTCGCGGCGGGATTTGAACAATGGACCTGCTGCGTGCCAATCCATAGCCAATGCTGACTGTGCCATCACTGCTTCAAAAAGCCTGATTTAGACCAGATGCGTTCGCATGTGCCATACCTCCATTACCGATCTCCCTTGTTTCCTGATCTGAGTGCGCGATACATAACCCCATCTGCTAGAGCACTTCACTGTGGGATATCTATATTGCCTACGGTTTCATTGTTACTTAGTATATAGGTAAATCGTCATAGACACAATTTTAATTTATGGTGATACATTTTAGTGTGGGCAGGAGCGATATGCGTGGGAGTGTCTCGAGCAGCAGGAGCGTTGGTGGCCGGACGGCGAAGGTCGCCGAGGCTTGTGGCGCTTGTCGGTGGTCTTCTGCTGCCCTTAGCCTGCCTCTTCACTTCATTCGCAACGCAGCTTCATCAGACGCTGCTCAGCTATGGTAACTAACTGACTTGTAAATACCTAAGTATATATCAAAGTTTAATCACTAAATATTATAGTGTAAATAAAGTCAGCGCACTCATCTGCTTTTTTACGTCAAACTGGGATGGTATAAGCTAACGAAATAAATAAAATTGATTGCATAAGATTGTAATAAATGCTAGATTAAAGGTATTTTATCTAGCATTTATTATACAATTCGCTTTGTATTGATCTCGTGTGAACAAAGTACACTATACGACCAAATATTAATTAAGCATAAGAACATAAGATATTTTTTATTTTTTTTTATGTTAAGAATTACTGGCTCTCAAGGACAGTTTCCGGAAAACACCGCTAAGTGTGTTCTTATTGGGCAATTATCTAATATCTTCTTCTTCTCAAGTCGGTTCCGGTACAATATGCATACCATCAACACAAAGACAACACAAAAACATATAAAACATGTTCTTTATAACATCACACAGGCTCAGGCACAGGACAGCGCAAGAATAAATATAATTTCAAAACTCAACCTTGAGTAGAACTACAATGACCTATGGTAGCATAATATGCTACCATAGGATAGAATATTATACCATAGAATATTATACTATAATATTCTTCTACTCCTTTAACATTAACAGTATGGCATAATATAATTACAATAAATTTAGCATTAATTCCAGGTGTGGTTCTCGGGATAGGATGTGGTTTGGTGAGGGAGGCTGCGGGGTTGGTGCTGGGAGCGTACTTCCGGAGAAGGAGACAGTTCGTAGAGCTGGTGGCACACACAGGCGGCGGCGTTGGAATTGCGCTGTTCAGCGTCGCTTACAAAGAGGCCGTCGGGTAACTAAACTAATATCTATCCTCAAAATGGAAAACTTTGTGGGTTTGTGGTTATATGTTGTAACACTCGCGTCCCCGAAAGGCAGTTTAAAAGACAGTACCAACTATTATATACTGTAAGTTTCATATGTATCTCATCATCATCATCAGCCGGAAGACGTCCACTGTTGAACATAGGCCTCCCCCATAGAACGCCACAAAGAACGGCTATTAGCCGCTTGTAACCATTGGCTACCCGCGACTTTCACGATGTCGTCAGTCCACCTAGTGGGGGGCCTACCAACTCTACGTCTTCCGGTGTATTGTGGTAACCCCTCGAGAACCTTTCTTTCCCATCGGTTATCAGTTCTTTGAGCAATGTGGCCCGCCCAATACCACTTCAACTTGCATATTCTGAGAGCTATGTCGGTGACTTTGGTTCTTTGGCGAACATCCACGTTCCGGATTTTATCACGCAAAGAAACTCCGAGCATAGCTCTCTCTATAGCTCGTTGAGCGACCCTGAGCTTGTCCATAAGGGCCACAGTCAAGGACCACGTTTCAGTACCATACGTCATCACTGGCAACACACACTGGTTGAAGACTTTGGTCTTCAGGCTCTGTGGGATGTTCGACGAGAAGATGTCGCGTAACTTCCCGAACGCTGCCCATCCGAGTTGGATTCTTCGGGCAACCTCTTTGTCGAAGTTGGACCTACCTAACTGGACAGTCTGTCCCAGGTAAATGTAATGGTCAACAACTTCGAGTGTATCGTTCCCAACAACTACTGGTACGGTTGCAACATGGACATTAGACATAATTTTCGTCTTGTCCATATTCATTTTAAGACCCACCTGCTGGGAAACTCTACTGAGGTCGCTGAGCATTGTACTGAGTTCTTCAAGCGATTCTGCCAATATGACTATGTCGTCGGCGAAACGAAGGTGAGTGATGTATTCGCCATAGATGTTGATGCTGAATTCTTTCCAGTTCAAGAGCTTAAAAACGTCCTCCAACGCATTCGTGAACAGTTTCGGAGAAATAACGTCTCCCTGTCTCACGCCTTGTTGCAGTTGGATTGGTTCCGTGCTCTTGTCCTGTAATCGAATTGACATGGTGGCATTTCTATACAAACACTTCAGCACTTCGATATACCTTTAGTCGATTTGGCATCGCTGAAGAGACTGCAGTACCGCCCAGGTTTCGATTGAATCAAAGGCTTTTTCACTGTCCAAAAACGCTAAACATAATGGCCGATTATACTCCTCAGTTTTTTGTATAATCTGGCGGAGCGTATGAATGTGGTCTATGGTGCTAAAGCCTTTTCGGAACCCGGCTTGTTCGGGAGGCTGGAAGTCATCAAACCTACGAGCAAGACGATTCGTAATGCCTCTCGAGAACAGCTTATAAACATGGCTCAGAAGTGAAATGGGCCTGTAGTTCTTCAACAAGGTCTTGTCGCCTTTTTTGAAAAACGCCAGAAGCATGGAGCAGAAGTGTAGTAGTACTGCTACACTTCTGCTCCATGCTTCTGGCGTTTTACCTTCATGACATGGATGACGGAATTAAATAACATCTGGAGGACTGAGAGTACCGGTTTTCCACCCGCTCTCAGAAGTTATGTCGTAATTCCGTCATCCCCTGGCGCCTTGTTGTCCTTAAGTCCAAATGTATCTAATCATGAATATTTTTTTTCACTCTGATTCAGAAAATTACAGGCTGGTTTTATATATAATTGATGCCCAAATGAAGTAACCGGAGCACTCGAATCGCGAAACATGGACTCGATTTCTTAACAAGATTTTTCCATTTGCATTCCGCAATAAAGTATTGTCCTGTGAAATAAAGTTAAGGTTATTGTCCTGATAAATGACAGAAGGACTCGTAACTCGTATAATATGGGACCTGAAATATCAATGGCAAGCTAGCACCTCTGCCTTAATACCTATAAAATCCCTCTTATTTATAAGGTATGGATCCTGCTTTATAAGGATTCCACATGGAAGTTTACCCTACCACCACCCGAACCCTCTGGTTGTCCAGGCAGCGAACTATTCGATTGCCTCCTCCGATTCATATTTCAAAACTCCCCGTCGCCGACCAAGGCAGGTATTGGACGACTCAGATGACCCCATCGCAGCCATTACGTTGGCAGCTTTGGCGTCATCCACAAGTCGTCCCGGTAACATCCCGTGGTATGTGGTAATCAGAGGTTACACAAACAAACACTTTGTGTGTTGTTGTGTTTGGCGCCCGCAGGAGACGGAGTTAGAAGGCGCTTTTCGCTTTCTACGCCCGTTTTTAGGGATATAATAGGGCCTTCCCCCACCCAAAGTCCAGTGAAGTTATCGGCTGAAAGTGGCATCCAACACATAAAGAAATATAATACTATTATTTTCTGTGATCCAACATATGTGCACTAAGAAATCGTTAACCTTTCAGTCTCAATTATTTAAAACAAATAGTAAAAAACAGTCAACTACAAATTAAACTCGCGTGATAAATGCACATACTTAATGAAAAAATAACGAAATATTGGTAAATAAATACAACAAACATTGTCAGCTAGTCCGGTCTCTATGTGTACGAGTCAGATTAGAATTAATTATGAAAGACAAAAAAAAACAACATAAACGGCGTCTTAAAATTAAAAAACGTTATGGAATGTCCATACACACAACACAAAATATATTTCAATTCAACACAATATTAATAAAATTGCCTTTTTCCTATTCTTTTTATTTACGTTTTTCCTGCTCACGTAAGTTGAAGATTCACGTCACGTGTACTTATTTCATGGTTAGGTTGTACCCATATTATGTGTAATATATACATTTAATATACATTCCCGTCGCCTGAGAAATAGGTTACTTAGAAAGAGGACAACCCCCAAAGATTCATCACTTAGGGTCGTGCGTCAATTTGTCAAGCTTAGGTGTCTTTGAATATTATTTGCACATACTTACTATATGTATAACATGGAAGATAAATGTTGGGTTTCACAATTTATAATTGTTAGCATGTTGACTAAGCATTAGCGATCGAGTTTTATCTACTATTTAGCTGAAAGTTTGTTTTGTAAGTAAATTAGCTTTCACCCGGGCTTCGGCATTGGTTCAGTTTAAATCAAGCTCCCTAGGAACTAACCAGTAAACTGAATAAAAAAAAATATAAATCTTTATTTTAAAGAATGTTAAGAACCTGCTTTAGCTATTATGGCTGGCTGTACCGTCTTTTAAGATGACGGTAATACAATAATTTAGAACACGAAATTCACATCTGCTACCCACAATCCTACGGTATTAGTGTGACAAAAATTAGAAGACCAAAATTAATCAACAATTGGAAACACTTCCTTGCCTTTGTAGACATGTACTCCTTCCTATAAATTGTGTATACGTACGCTGTAATGTCCCTTCTAGAAAACAGTCGTCAAATAAACGGTGGACCCTTAGAAAATTCAATTACCTTTCCGTTTCGTGGTAACAATGCTTACAATGTTTTGTTTCATTACTCACTAAGTAATTGAGTTTAATTTGGATGCCACATCATACATTTACAAAACAATACTTTAGAGTATTTTGTATAAATCGGTATTCAACACCGTGTGCAACACAAAATGGCTCATGCTTTGTTTGCTCTTACCTTTTTTTTTAGCAAGTGCAACGTGGAAATTCTGGCAGCTGTCTTGGCACTTTGTAAGGAATTTTCGTCACAATTTTAACGTATCTTGTTAATACTATGGATATAAAAAAGTTATAAAGGAGCAAAGAAAATAATTCATTTGGCAAAGTTTCAAGACCTCGTGAAATATGTGTTAATTGAGCACTTATATATTACTGATTTCATTATCCTATAGAAAAGCTTCTTCAACGAATATAAAATACTTGTTGACGTTTAGCGTATGGAGCAAACAAGAAAGTATTTTAATATGCACATAGGAAAACTTTGTGCTTTGACTTTGACTTTTGGTTTCGTACAAGTTTCTCAGTGCTAAAAGTTTGTATTGTGTACTTCAGGAAACTGGGGTGGCGTCTAGGACTTCAGGCAATAACTGGAATCCTAGTACTGGCATTTTTCCTAAGCGCAGTCTACCGGAGCGCATCTCTCTATCACCCACAACGCCGCGCTATTCTACATCTCAAAAACCAACGCAGGAAGGTAAGGATAACTGCCATTAACTCCCCGTTTATAACAGGTGGATACCAATTTGCTATCCTTATTTGTACTATTTGCCCTTGACAGGTAAAGGAAAAGAAAGGCCTAAGAAGAACCGTCCCTCTCATCGATTTGAGTCCGCTTCAATCTCGACCCGCTAAAGTTTTGTTGTTGGCCTCCGCATTAGCAGCCTTCGGACTTTACACTCCAGTTTTTTTTCTGGTAAGTTTATTGGTAAAGTTCTGACGTGTTAACAATTTTATTGGGATTAAGGTATTTATTAGCCAGCACTTTTGAGTTTACGGAACTTTAAGGAAGTACAGTACAATGTATTTAATTGAGCATTTAGGTTAATGAATAGATTCAGGCGTCACTTTGCGGAACTCCATATTTGTATTATATGTACATAGAAACATTTGGATTTTGTTCAGCAGTGGACATCTTTCAGCTGTTGATTTGATGATGATTTAACGAGTATCTTTGACTTTAGTGCCCTATAGAATATATTTTTTCCGCAATCAATGCCTTGACAAGTTAGAGTTTTTAGGGTTCCTTCAAAGGGCAAAATGGAGCCCTATTACAGAGACTCCGCTGTTTTTCTGTCCGTCCATTCCTTCGTATATAACGAGTCTTTACCTCGTAAACGGAATGAGCTACAAATCCAAAATGTTAATAATTTGTGTAAAATGTAGTTCTAATCACGAATATTGGACTAGAAATTCATTAAATAGTAATTGGTTGCCAAAGGAGCAAACAACTAATTTAGAGGCGGTAGTGTTTCTTTTAAGAGAAGGATTCTAAATTAAAATCCTGTGTGCAGTGAGGGATTCAAGGTTACTCGAGCTTTAGTGATTGGAACTTTTACTAAAAATATCCACATTTTAAATTCAAATCACTTTTTTTCCCTCAGGGATTAATAAGCTATTTTATCCCCTGTTTACGAGGAATAAACTAGCTCTTTTCGAAAATATGTGATAAAAAATATTTTTAGAGAGCATAATATACTACAGTAAAGGTAGCTAAAAAAACAACCATGCAGTGTGTTACGTGCAGAACTCGTTGTGTAAAAATATATTTTTAAATGTCAGTCAACCAAAAAAAGGGGATCGTCAAAGCTGTCAAATCTTATGTTTAACTTACCACCAGATTTAGTAACATATAACAGATAAAAATAGTTAATGATGACAAAACTTAAACCCGCATTTTAATGTAAACTTATAACCAAAGTTTTAACATCTCGCTATCCTATTTAAGCAAAATTACTCCAAGTTATGTTTATCAAGTTATATTTACATTGTTAACCCAAAAGTAGTAAATTATCACCAAAACCAGTAAATGATCACCAAACTATAACTTGCTATAATACTTCTGGGGCATAGTTGTGGTCACAAATAACCTAACGCTTCTCCTAGCTTCCCTCGTCGTCGCACCCAAATTTGACTTTGAGATTTAGTGATCATTTACTACATTTGGTGTTCGATTACAATTTTTGATAAAAGATCTTAGGGTATCCTAGTATTTTTTGGTGGTCATTTTATTTATTCCCCTACTTAAAGGATCGATTGTCATTAACTGTTAATGACTATATGACCAATTCTCATTCCCACCTTCATGGAAAATTTTAGTATTTGCTTATATGAAATAATTTTGTAAAAAACTTGTCGTGCTTGATAATATGAGTAAATTAATATGTAAATTAACCATGGTTGTCGTTTGGAAGAAAAATAGTTTTGAAGTTCGAGATGCCACGAAAGTGAAGCGGTGATCTACGAAAGTGATTCTTTATTAGATTCTTTTTTATAAACAATATTAATGTAAGTGAGATATAGGAACTTCACTGTAATTTTATTACCTGTATATATCAGAGTAAGCTTATACTCTAAAAGACCCTCTGAATTAAAATATTATAACATACCTACTAACATAGTAACATCAAACAGAAATTATATACCTAAACTTATAACGATTGTGCGTAATTAGAGTACGTTTTAAATTTTTATATCACAAGTAAATTTTAACATATACAAAAAACTGTTTTCGGTGATAAAATATAACGTAAAGCTTAGGCTTAAAATTGGTCGTAATATGAAGTTTTTAATGAGTGAAAATCTTTCAAAAATATAGAGTCGAAAACATATTCTATAAAACAACAAACCTTACTCAATAAAATACTGTAACATCGTTAGACCCTTTGCTGGCTTGCACTTTTTCTTTTTCAAACGCATAAACATATTAATATACAATATTATATAATATTTTTATTCTATAAAAATATATTTTTATATGTCATTATGCAAGCAAAAAAAGGGGGACCGTCAAAGCTGTCAACTCAAAATTCGGTATAGTATCATAATGTATCATCTCTTTTTATACACAAGTTTTTTTTTCTGCTTGATAGGTCATCCATTGACCTCTATCTCACTTGATGGTAAGTGATGACGTGGTAGAAGATTTTGTTCAGGCGAACCTAGAATAATAGAACCTAGAAAGTATACTGTAAAGGCCAATTTATAATGCAGTTCGGACTGTAGCAACCTTCTCTTACGAACTGTAGCAATGTGGAGCCTTATAAAAGTAAGGCCCAACTTTCACTTGGCCACGTTTTATGTAATTTTTTATTCGAAACACACCTAGAAAGTCATGGGAAATAAACCGTTCTCTGCGGAGTTACGTGTAGAATAGGTTCAGTGGTGAGCTGACTGCTCCGTATCTTAATATCAATAATATTTCTTATGAACAGGCTTTGCAAGGCTTCGATGAGGGTCTTGAAGAAAGTGCGTTGGTGCTGCTTCAGACCTTCCTGGGATTCGCAGCTGTTCTTGGATGTGCGGGCTTCGGGCTGGTGTTGGTGCGACCTTCTGCGCAATGCCTCGTCTCCAAGCAGTACCTCTGCCAAACCGCCATGCTGGGGATAGGTAAGCAACTACCAATGGCGAGTATCTTGTAGTTAGTGCTGTTACGTTACCGGGGTTTGCAGTTTTCTGCTCTTTTCAAGGACCTATGTGACTGTTGCCCTTACCTCGTACTTAAGGTTTGCGTTATTAATAATAATTAGTATAGATTATTTTTTAACGGTGGTATGTCTTTATTAAGAAAATACTACGAACTAAATATATGTAACACTTCAGTTACTACAATGAAGCATTTAGCGTATCTACAAGCCATTGCAGACTCACTGGTAGTCCAAATACTCCAGTCAACTACCAGTTGGCAGCGTGCCCAGCAAGCTAGCAGGATTGCTCCGTTGGATTATTATAACATTTTTATTTATTAAATAGGTTTGCTAACACTAGTTACATGGGTTCAAGATATTTCATACTAGCAATATGGATTTATACTACGTGCACTACCAATAAAAAGATTGCAAACGTATTATAAAATAATAAAAGAAAATTTAACATTATTTTTTTACTTTTCGACTTAATTACCTTTTGTGTATGCACGCATACTTAGTATACACACTTGGTACGCTTTTTTTTTAATCTTTAAGCTGTTCTAAAAAACTTTCAGCAAATTTCTAATACTGTGATATGCTTCTTTAGCCTTAGAGATAGGTAGAAATTACTAATACCATAATCTGGTAAATATGGAATATGCCGAAATATTATTTCAAATGCAACTAGTTGGTAGATGTGTACCTGTGCATAACATATCATAACCATTTCTTCAGTCACTGCGGTCACAAGGCGTTCCTATGTAAGACATCATTGATGTTCTTCCATCTGTTCTTCCGTGTTGAAATTTGATGCACAAGCGTGCAACTGTGGAATGTGATGGAGCACTTATAGTTTATCTGATTTGAAGCGCTCGTAGCAATAAAAAGCTCGTACTTAGCTGTTCTCAACCGATCAGCAAAGTTAAGCAACGTCGCGCGCGGTCATGAGTTGGATGGGTGACCGCTAGTGACATTACTACTGAGCGTTTCCGTGCTTCGGAGGGCACGTTAAGCCGTCGGTCCCGGTTGTCGTCTTCGGATGGCAGTCGTTATAGCATGGTAGGGCATTTTGCAAATGCCAAGCACCTAACGGTGTGTTCCGGCAGCTGTCCTTGAGAGCCAGTACTTCTAGGTTAGCCTGAACAACATCTCCGACCACATCATCACTTACCATCAGGTGAGATAGTGGTCAAAGGCTAAAGTATCAGGCATAAAAAAAAAAAAAAAAAAAAACTCTCTGGTAAATATTGATTGAATTGTTTCGTGGTAATACTTTTATCACAAATGCTGCATAACCATGTGCAGTTCTAAATTTGTCATTTCCACCCACACTCTAATCGAAAACAAAAAAAATAACTCTAGTATTTTTTTGATATCTAACCGTAACTAGATTATCCTGCTTATCAGCCAGTGTTCACTTTGTTTACTTACAATGGGTTTCTCACATTTCGCTCTTTATAAAACTCACGTTCTTCCTGAGTCGGACCCATATGTTCGGAATTAGTAAGCAATGACCTACGACGGGATGGGATTAAACGATACTATTTTGTCATTGAATTTTCCCTAGAGAGTTGTATTTACCATCATTGAGTAACAACTTTAGTGAACCTTTTTCTATTTGATCTTTACCCTGTTGGTTGTATCTCAAACCCGCGTTTTAGTTCGCAATTCAGTATAGAGCGGTACAAACTTGTCCTCCCACGGAGACTTCTTTAACTCTATGAAAATAGGATTAAATAGTATATTATTAATAAATACTTATAAATTCGTCATGTTTATTTGCCTATAGAGTGTCAGTGTAATCTTCTTACACTAATAGAAAGAATTAAAACATATTTTGGTATCTCAATGGTTTTTTTATGTCTAACAGGTAAGCCTTTGACCACTATCTCACCTAATGGTAAGTGAAGTGGGTGAAGATGTTATTCAGGCTAATCTAGAATTACTGGCTCTCAGGACGGCTGCAGGAACACACCGTTAGGTGCTTCGTGACACAAACTTGAAAGTGGTAGATAGCCAGGCGGGCATTCGCAAAATGCCCTACCGCCATATTGTAACGACTGCCATCGTAAGACAACAACTGGGACCGACGGCTTTACGCTCAGTATTAATGTCACTAGCGGTCACCCATCCAACTCCTGACCGTGGCGGACGTTGCTTACCCTGCTTATCGATTCAGAACGGCTAAGCAAACTTCGCTACGAGCGCTTCGTCATTTAATTTACCTATAGAGTGTCAGTGTAATATTCTTACATAATAGAAAGAATTAAAGCATATTTTGGTATCTGAATGCTTGCGTTAAGCAGCGTGGAGGGTCACCACGTCTACGTGTAGTTTTTGTGTAGACTTAGTGTTCCTTAACTTTACAAAAATAGTATTAAACCATTTTATATTGGTCAAGATATATTTTTATCATCGTACTTGACACAACTTTGGCGAACTATAAATATATTTTTACTTCTGGTAGGTATCTCAATGCTCGCGTTGAGCAGCGTGGAGGGTTACCACGGGTACGTGTTGTTTGCGTGGATGTACGGCCTGTGCCTGGGTGGCTTCCTTTATTCTATAAAAATGCTGACAATGGAGCGCGTGCGGGGCCGACACTTCACAAAGGTTTGGGGTGAGTGCCTTGCAAATCTACTTTACTTTCTTTTTCAATTATGACTAAAAGTCACTTCCTAGTGCTGCTGTTAGTGAAATAATTTATTGGGTATTTTTTTGCTCAAGGTTTAGCTTGATAAGTTTTTAATTACTAAACCGAGTGCCCAGCTTTGCTATTGTACGAACTGGGATCCCAATTGGAGGATTTACGGAATAATCCTGAGACTGGTGTAGATTTGATCCTACACCAGTATTCAAACGGTTTTCAGCTTCTTCTTTAAACAGCTTAAATTAGATTTTGACGCCAAAATATTACGTGATGTGATAATAATCACGTAATTACTTATACACTAATCTACCTAGAATGCTGTTATTTTTCATGTGTATGGATAGTAATAATATTAGTTCGATAATGGTATTAAAATAAATTGAAAAAAATATTTAAGATATAGTGGCCAAAGAATGGCCCATCGGTTATAAAACATCAAAGCATTTGGAATTTAGAATGACTAGTTTATTCAAAAGAAATTTTAGTTGTCTATACGCATATTTGAAACCATAGTTGGTATCCCTTTTAGTACCGAATATCCAGTTTGAGGAGTAATATTACCTTATAAAGTACCTAATATGATAAAATCTTATATAAAACATGTATTAGAGGAGCCTCTAATAAACGTTTGATCTATGTCCACATCGTCACTTTCCATCACATGAGATCGTGGTCAAATTCTTGATCATAGTATTTCTAGCAAATGAAAAAAGTATAGCTACTCACTCTCATACATTGGATTATTTGAAGACTAATAGAACATTAAATTGTGTTTGTAATGTGTTATCCATTAACGAACATCTAATGTTTTCACATAGCAAGTATGAACACTAATGTACTTTATAGAAAATGACACAGATGTAAAACTGTTTAACTAAATATTCCGACTTCCTATATACAGGGTTATTGAAAAATGCTAACAACCTCTTAAGGTTGACTTCTGCTAGTACTAACAAACATTTTGAGATAAACTTTTATTTTATTTTCTATATAATTTTTTTGTGTGTGTTTGACGGAATAAGCACGACGACCACCTGATGTTTGATAAAATGTTATAATTTTTTTTTTAATCTTTAATTAATTGAGCAAAGTAAATATAATAAATTACAGGCACAAGATACTTTTTACATCACATGGTCCTCGTGCTTTTTCCGTGAGAAACACATATAAAGAAACAATTAAATAATTTGTAAAAAATTAAAAATGAACATTTATCTCAAAATGTTTGTTAGGATTAGTAGAACACATTCGTAATAAATTGTTAGCATTTTTCCAATAATCCTGTATATTCGACTAAAACCGACAAAACGAATAAACTTGTAACATTACAATTTAAAACAGAACCGAACAAGTGCGAGATGGAAACGCACATGCTGGATATATCTATTATAATCTACGAAGACATAATAAGTGAGGAAATATAACTGTGTTAGAAAAATTACCCAACTAAAGTCGTGTCAAAGTAGGCGGGCGGGGCTTAAAAGTCGTGTCCAGCGCGTCATCAGTCGGACATGTTTCTTGCAGGCGAGCACACGTTAAATATTCGAGTACGTTTTCGTTTTTATCATTGTGAAATACAGTGGTGAATCATGTTGTGAACTGGTGCAAAAGCCATACAAGATTTAAAAATGTCCGGGGATCACTTTTCATTAATAAGTAATTAAAATATTCAATGATGTTCAGATACGTTATCAAAGCGAGATTGTCAATACCATGCAAGATGAAGTCAGTAAATTTTTCATCTAGAAGGTTTTTCTTTGCTACATGATGAAATTATGAAATGTAAAACGATTAAATTAATATATTTTAATAACGTTTAATGTGATTTGCTTATTTATTTTTGTTTACCTTATTTTTATTTTTTTTGGTAGATTTGAAACTGATTTGCAATGTTATTTTCAGAAGAATAATACAAACTAATACAAACGCTAAATGTAATGACGAACAGCCAAAAAAACAAAATTTAAAAATTATCTTGTTTCAACAAGTGCTGCAAAGCACGAATGAAAAACTGGAAAACAGTCACCAAACAAGTAACAGCCATTTTTCTTTTTTTGATAAAAATTATTATCTTGAATTTCTGAGAAACTGTCTTCTTCACTACATTGCCAAGAAAGATTCTCTTTGAATAAGTTAGCATCATCAGGACCACTATGTCCTAGTTATGAATTAAATTCTATTGTTATCATTATCGCCGATGCCAATGGGTTAATGTCTTTTAGACATAAACTTAGTAAACATATCATATTTGACCGGATCTAACGCTTACTAAGTTGTAAAAAGTAGCCCAAAAATTATTAAAAAGCATTGTACAATATAACTGTTTTATTATTGACTTGTTTCGAACCGCTTATTGCATAACGTAGCTGCTTCGAGTATGTAAGTTACTATGGATACTCGAAGCTCAGCTGTCATAACAGACATTGCAGCACACTGTCGAACCAATAGTTGCTTTTCTTATGAATTTAAACCAATTAACAAGCATGTCTATTTGTAAGCTAGGAAGTGATTCGTTCTTTAATCATACGTCGTTTTGGTTTGAAGTAGGGCCACTTTTTGTGTGGAGTTTGTTCTAAATTACATTTCCTGACTTATTAGTAATTCGTAGATTATAATTATCTATTACGGTTCTAAAGATCAGACCTTCACAGGTCAGATTGACGGAAATTGAAAGCTTTGTAAAAGTATAACTTTGGGTATCTATATGGTTCCATTTGGATTTTTCATTAAAAAAGTTGTAGTATTATGCTCGTATGTAGGCCTTTAAATTACATTTCTATAGAGATATGTTATGTTATCTGTATAAATAGTAATTGGCTGTATTACAGTATGGTAATAAAACCAATTACTATTTATACATAATACAAATTACAAAATTATTTAATTTCACAATTTCGACCATCAGGTTACGTGCAGGGTGCCGAAGCCATTCCAGTAATCGTAGGCGTGCCGTTTACGGGGTACATGAACCAGCAAGCGCCGCGGGCCGGGTTCTACTTCTCAACCGCGTCAGTGCTTGGTGGGGCTATGCTGTTGTTCTTTGTGGGGTTTTGTAAGCGGGAGCCAGAGCCGCCGCCGCCGGCGCCCGCACCGACCGTCGCGGAGGCGTGTCCATGCGTGACGCCGCCGCGCTGCGAGCCTGCATGGTGCGCGTGCGGCGCGGCCGGCGCCACCGCCTACTGCGCCTGGCCTGCCACCACATACTCCGCGCGTCTCCCGAAGTCCCTATCTTACGCAGCCCCCTTAAACAGGACTTGTTGTTCCGCCGCGCACTACCCAGACTGCTGCCGGCGACCCGTGCCACTCCGCTCGTCCCGCAGCGTACCCGAAGGCCTCGCCACCCGAGGCAATACCAGTACGTGGACCCGCGCCGCCTCCTGCCGCTCCAATTGCCGCAGACGCGAACATCACCTTATAGAACAGATCACTACTTCTGTTTAATATGACGTTTAACACTTTGTGTGACTTCGAAACTTATAGTGAAGTGTAAATATTGGTTTTGTAGGTTTAGGGACGATGCAATAAAAAGTGATTCGATAGTTCTATGCTCGATTGTAAGATCTGACAGGACACGGTGACAGTGTTCAATATTATACGTATTATATTTTATAATTACTGTGGTATACCTATTCATTATTCTGTGGTAGAATATATAGTTATTTTTTGTTGAACTGTCTGTTTAGATATTAGTTCCTACACAATTTGAAGCATACTAAATTTAAATAATATTTAAATAAAAACATATAAATCTAGTTGAATGTAATGCCTATAGAAAAATCTAAAATTTTCCTATTTCTATTAACTACTTGTGGGACCTTATTGTAGTTGAAATTTAAAGTAAATTAATAATTTAACGTAGATCCATAATAAATAGATTCAGTAATGATCAAATGTAACAAAATCTTTAAAAGAAACCCGTGCCCTATTTCATAATATTGTAAAGATATCCCTTCCTTTCTCCTTAAAATTTGAAGATAATTATATCATGGTCATTACTTAATAATAGATAATAATAAAATATAAACTCTTTCGTCATTATGACTAACTTTTCAATTAGTGTATTATTAAGAGAAGTAGGCGAACTGAAATTCATTTAGCCTATGTTGTAAGAAAACAAGTCAATTTTAATAGTAAAATCCGTAATATATTTATGTACATTTAAACGATAACAATTGTTAAAAGCCAGCACACATTACGTTCTTAAATGTTTTAATATTATGATGAGATGCATATTATATAACATCGTTGAGTAGTTATTTACTCGTACATTGGATTAGGTTTTATATTGATTTATGACCCTATAATATTGTGTTTATTATTTTCTAGATACACACGATTTTAATGTTGATTAATAGATATACTTTTGTTTGTTAATGTACCAAAGAGTGATTTTCTGTTTCGGTGAAACTCAAATAAATTGATTTTAGAATATGGTTATTTATTTTCTCTTTAAATGTATTTACAGGACATTTTCCTCATATCGTTATGGTATTACTGAAAGTAGACGTACTGTTAATAAATTCAATTATACCAGTACACGTGCACGCCTAACCAGGTATAATGAGTGTGTACTGCGAAGCTTAGGTAGTAAAAGTAAATATTAATATGAATTATTAATATGACAAAAGAATGTATGCCATTATACTTTTTGTTTATTTGATTCAGTTACATAGCTCCAACAATAACACTCTGACAAAATAGAAGAAAAGACGGAGTCTCGTAAAACATCAAACTGAAGTCACACTTTTATACATGTGTGCGATAGAAGTGTTGCCATATGAAAGCAAAAAATACTAAATTGTAGGATTTATGGGAAAAAATTTTTTGAAGATATAAATATACCGCAAAATCTGTTCGTAAGAATACTTCACGATAACATAATATTATTTATATTGCGCAATATTATTATAATATTGCACAATCTTCACGATTATTGTTAAATATGTTACGCAATATTTTTTAAGATATTCTACACTTTACGTTCTCTAGGACAATAAATAGCGAGCAGTTACGATTATTTTTACACATATCTATATCAATTTGTGTATAATATTTGTGAAAACAGAATTAGAAAATATATTACATTTTTACCAAAAACAAAATGTAAAATGTAAAATAAGGTTTTAAGGTTCTAACGATTATTTCTAACCGCGGATAGCCAATCATCTATATAGGCACTCCTTATTAGAAACCTGAAATGATAAACAACAATAACACAACAAGTATCACGGGAGTGTCTTAAAAAATACTGCTAATTAACTATTTTCGTGCGAAAGTTTTGGTAGCCTAGTCGATATTTCTAACTTTTAGACCTAGAATTTCATTATTTACCATAGATAGATTATACTAAAAATATCTAACGAAAATTGGTTTGAGTGTTCTGTGATAATAAAATAACCGTTCCTGTCATTTGAAGGACTTTTTCCCAAAATATGTTTGGTTTATAACTGTTAAATTTTGAGAAAATGTAAATAAAATAAAAAACCAACAATAATCGTTAAATGGTTTTTTAATTATCTAAGGCATCTGCAACGGGAGCATATCATAAGCATGTCCTGACACGCTCTTGGTCGATTATTGTCTTCGTTAGTCATCAAAATGTAGGCTTTTGCCCAACTGTAAGACAATTTTGTAATAACTTTTAACCTGCAAACTTTTTTAAGAAGTATTAAATTTCTTGGTCGAACTATCTAACTACTATAGTTGCAGTGATAACAAAGATATTGCACTATAACTATTTAACTAAAACATGATTAGTTGCAAAACTCTTTACTGGTTATTTCCACTATAAGATAAGATAATCCCTAGTTTTCCTAATAAACATACGCTTGTTTAGATATAAAGTGTATAATGTTACAGCTACACGAACCGACTATTAAAAACTGCACACTTTTGGAAACAACCTAAAATGTATGTCTGGCAACACTTTTGTTTACATTTTAATCGAAATTAAAACCTAATTTGCGTTGTATAATATTAAAGAAAGTACATTATATTTAATACTTACGTGTGTTTTAATAAAATTAATCCCGTTATGTGCGACGGTCTATCGTGAATGAAGACAAAATTGGCCGAATGTAGATACGTTTGTGTGAGTGAGTTGTGTCTTACATAAAATTGGCCGAATTTCATACTTCATTTTTGATTTTCATTAGACTCCCTCTTTCTTATTCATTTATCTGAGCAATAACCACTATGGTGCTAACTGAATCTGAAGTGCCAGCACTAAATATATTAAACAGGTATAATACAAACATTTTCAGCTATACTGCGCCATTAAACAACAGGATAGCTATAGCGACGCCTAGCAACGGCTTTTGCATGGTGATAGGGCATTTAGCAAATGCCCGCCTGGCTAGCTAACACCCTCAAGTAGAAAATGTGCTACCAAGCACCGAAAGGTGTGTTTCGGCAGCTGTCCTCGAGAGCCAGTTTAATCAAAGGTTAGCCTGAACAACAACTTCGACCACATCATCACTTAGCATCAGGTGAGATAGTGGTCAGAGGCTAACCTATCATGCATAAAAAACTCATTTGGAATGGTGCAATGAAAGATTTATAGAAAAATTAGTGACAAGAATATACAAATAAAAAAAAATGCGACGGACAAGCTTTTATTAGAGTACAGATACTAAAATGAAGAAAACAAGAAAAAAATCTATTGTTACAAAATTACAAATATACGATAGGAAAACTTTAAGTCATGTGCGGGATTGCGGATTTTTTTTTCCTATCGTAGATTTGTAATTTTGTAACAAGATTTTTTCTTGTTTTCTTCATTTTAGTATCTGTTTTCTGCAATCCCGCACATGACTTAAATTTTTCCTATCGTATATTTGTAATTTTTTAATGTAATCCGCATAGCAGGCGTTATTGCAAACATAACAATATTAAAAAATAACTTTTTTCTTTACCTGAGGTGAACATAAACATGTGTATTCACGATGACCTTATTACTACTTACCTATGATTTAGAAGCATGTCACCGTGCAAGTGCGAGAATATTCAGACTTCTTTATTAAACTATGCATATAACAAAATAGGTTTACCTACTTACACATGGTCAGGTCTCTGGATCTACATATGTATGATTAAATCTATTACATATTTAAATAACACGCAAGTGGATAGTGAAGTTTGCACAGCGGCAAGCTTTCTTTTCTTCTTATAATACGTACCTAAAAAGTAGTACCTTTAATGATACCGGGTTTGAGCAGATCATTTATGTGCAGCAAGAAGAGAGTAGCAGAGAGAACCGACCCTTGAGGTACCCCAGCATTTATTGCCAATTGATCGGACGAACATCCATCGAGGACAACTCGTAACGATCTTTCCCTCAAGAAGTCGGAAATCCAAGAGCACAGGCCAGCGGATAAGCCATAAGATGGAAGCTTGTTAGCAAGACCGTCGTGCCAAACCCTGTCGAAGGCCTTTGAAATGTCAAGAGAGACGGCAAGCGCTTCTCCGTACATATCAATGGCCTCGCTCCAGATATGAGTGACATACGCAAGAAGGTCCCCAGTTGACCGGTTTCGGCGAAACCCGTACTGTCGATCACTGAGGATATTATTTGTTTCCAGGTATGCCAGGAGCCTATTATTCAATACACGTTCCATACTTTTACAAAATATGGAAGTGATTGAAATGGGTCTGTAGTTAGCAGGGTCTGCACTTCTGCCCTTCTTTTTTATTTTTTTGTGTAGGAGTAGACTAGTAGTTGATATGATGAGTTGATCCTAGGATCAACATTTTTCGACATATACATAATATTTAGTATCATTGCATGGTAGAAAATTATAACAATAGAAATGAACGATATCGTCCACTATGAGTGTCAAGATATTACGATTGACAATTATCGTTTGAATTTAAAATCTAGTTGGAATATATTAATTTTGTTAAGAAACTAAATTATTTATGGAACGTTTGGGAGCTGTTTTTTAATATTGTTATGTTTGCAATAACGCCCGCTATGCGGATTACATAACAAAATTACAAATATACGATGGGAAAAATTTAAGTCATGTGCGGGATTCACCGCAAAAGTTGGCTAGTGAAATTATGGATGACTAAGATTTATAAGCATATGTGGCAAACGCAAAACAGTACAGACCAGAACATTTGATGGAATGTTCGCCTGTGTGCTACGTCAGCTGTACCCTTAAAAACTAGCCAACCATCAATGAAAAAAAATATTACCTGTGCTGAACGAAGACGTGTTTATTAACCGACTGTATACAGTATAATGGCCTGAATATATGTAATTTTTTAATGAAATAACTGATATATTCACGCACGAATTAATATCAAAATAATAATATTTTGACTATCCTCGACGTTTCGATAATGTTGCATTGATCGTGGTTACTAGTAGACTGGTGACCGTGAATAGACCCGTTTATGATTTAAAAACATTGGTTAAGTTCACGAAAGTTCAAATAAATGTAACTGAAATATTATGTACTATATTGTAATCCATTAGTGAGTCAGAAAAGCATTTAAAACCATGTGTCCATACATTTTGAATGATGGAATGTTGTCGCCACCTATAACAATCATTAATATCCCAGAGAAAAACTGCATCACTACCGCCATGTATCTGGCACTTAGGGACAAATATGAAAAGTATGGATTTGGTTAGAAACTACCACTAGCGTCAACGACTTGCTTCCGATAGTCTTTCTCTATGACAACATAACACGTAATATCCGCACAGGGAATGAGTCGTTGATGCTAACAGAGCCGCTCACTTTTGACTTGGCGTTCAGCGAGAACAGACGTTTAGCTTATAGCTATAGTATATTAAAGTTAACGAATAAAGAAGCTAACAGGAAGGACATTTGTGAATGCCCACCTGTCTAACTAGCACCCTCAAGTCAAAATCCAAACATCTTTGCTCCGGCAGCTGTCCTGGAGACCAGCAGTTCCAGTTTAAACTTGTTAGCACTCTCGATCTAGTCAAAGGCTAGTCTAACAGCTTTAAAAATGTATAAATTTACTCTACACTTTCTTTGTCATTGTTTTTCAGTGGCCAATTTTGAAGTCGCTTAACAGACTCCATACCCAAGTTAGTCGTTGCATAAGCAACCTGGCCAAATGGGAAATAAAAGACAAGTTAGATGTGGAATGTGAGTGTGGTGCTCCGCAGCAAAATATGGCACACTTACTGTCATGTCCCCTGTGCCCGACCACCAGCACACAAGATTCAAGTATGCATCTTACAGGGCAGGAAATAAATATATTTGTCAAGTCTTTTGCACAACATCGTTACCATCGTTTCAAAGAACAAAGTGCTTTTTGACACTTGTTGGCGCCACGATGTTATGATGCCAACTTGGTAAGCGGGGGCGGTTATGGGAAATTGAGAAGGTCTTTCTCAATGGTCCAGGTTCCTAAGAATCTGGTGCGTGGAGTCAAGAAAGGAAATCATGAGACTCCGGCGGGTGTGGACTGTATTTGGTAAAAGCCTTTCGATAGGGCTGGTTCGCGGTGCGGCGACAGAATAGAGGGTAGACCGGTTGGCAGCTAGAGGAGAAAGTTACAGGGTTACAGGAAAATAGGACATACACGCCTACCTTGTCTCCTTTTGCCTGCTTCTCCGTTGCTTGTGAGGACCTGGTATAGGCTTCTACAGCTTCCTGGATCCTTGTCTGGCCAAAGGCGCACGCCGGCAATGTGCTTGCCTGGGCGCGGAGCTTCCTTAGTGAACACTTCACGAAACACTCACGTTTGTGTTCACTTTTGATACTTATTTTCACTATTGCTGTCTATATAAACGTTAAATTGTAAAACTTATCAAGTAACAGTTTCTTTGCCGTACTTTCTGCGGTTAGTAGTTGCCTCGACGGGATTTGACAACGTACTGATGCAATGGATGCATCTCGTCATATATGAGAGGCAAATATGCAGTAGGCGTGCGTGGGAAAGGGATAATACATAGAAGTGAGGGTTGTACGGATATAACTGCCAACGCGATAAACCAAAAGACAGAGAACTGTGGTAGGACGATAATGCGCGCGAAATATGAATAATATTAAATGGTTTGGCGGCAACATACCCCCGACCTTAAAGGGTTACCTTTAAAAAATAAATAAAATTCAAGAATTATTTGTAGTGTTACATTAAGTGCGTATACCTAACCTTATAAATAAATATTATTATGTAGATCGTAAATCTACATATCTATACTACTGACTTGGCAATGGGCATAATCGAACAACAGGGCGCACGAATTTCCCTTTACTCGTCCTAACGGTTGCTACACGTGTTGTTCCATCCCTCGAAGGGTGAACTTCTACCACGACACCGAGAGGCCATGAAAGAGGAGGTACGTTGTCGACGATAATAACTACTACCGTTCCTAATTCGATTGGAGTAGACGGCGTAGTCCACTTACTACGGGACTGCAATTGATGCAAGTAATCGACTCTCCATCGTTTCCAGAACGATTGGACCATTTTATCTAGAAGCGAATGCCTCTCGCGTAGGTTAGATGACTCTAGTTGAGGTGCAGGTAGCGATAAAAGTGGCGCGGTATTCAGAAAATGAGCCGGCGTAAGCGCTGAAGGCTCAGCGGGATCTGCACTCAAAGCGGTGAGCGGACGAGAATTTACAAGGGCCTCGACTTGACTGAGGACCGTTATGAGTTCTTCATAGGAAAGAATTTGTTGGCCTACAACCTTGAAAAAATGGCACTTTACAATCTTTACCATAGATTCCCAAGCCCCTGCCCAGTGTGGACTGAGTGGTGGTATCTGCTTGAAATCAATACGACTCTCGGTAAGTTCATGTTCAAGGTGTGGCTGAAAATTGTCTAGAAACTTATAAAGCTCGCGCAGATATGAGCGGCACCCAACGAAATTTGTGGCGTTGTCGGAGTAGAGACATTGAACTGGACCACGGCGCGAAAGAAAGCGCTTGAGCGCAGCGAGAAAACTTGCAGTACTCAGGTCCGTGGCTACCTCAATGTGCAAACCGCGCGTGGCCAAGCACGTGAATATGCAAAGCCATGCTTTGCGGCTTTTGACACCTCTACCACGTACTGGCGTGTATTGTAGAGGGCCAGCGTAATCACATCCTGTCTGGGAAAACGGCTTGTCCACCTGGTTCACACGATGTACAGGCAAGTCTGCCATCATTGGGAAGGTTGGACGAGGCTTTGCCCTGAAGCAAGTATTGCACTTGTGTATCCGATGACGAATGATTCGCCGAGCGGCAAGGATCCAAAAGCGATGCCTAAGCAATGACATCAGCTGCTCAGGACCAGCATGTAAGTACCTTTTATGATATGCATCTATTATGATATCGACCAAATGATCGTGTTTAGGTAGAACACACGGGTGTTTATGCGAATAACTAATAGCAGCATTCGAAAGACGTCCACCGGTGCGAATGAGCCCATTTTTATCCAAAAATGGTTTCAATTTTTGTAATGCGGGGGAACAGTTTTGACCGTTTTTCAATTTATTAATGTCGTCACCAAAGTGAACTTGTTGTAGCGCTAACACAACTTTAGTTTCAGCAAAATCTAAATCAGAACCATTTACAGGTCTGCGCGGTAGTAACTTCAAAAAACGGAAGACGTATACTACAATTCTTAACAACTTCGACCACGAAGATATACGATGTGCGAGCTCGTAAATTGGCGATTGAGTTGCAGTTACAGTAGTGGTATGGGCAAGCGGCTTTAGATCTGGCACGTCGTTCATGTCATCGTGATTGTACTCTACGATTGGCCACTCAGAGACATCTTTCGAAGCCCATGGTGGTCCTGAGTACCATAGAGGATGGTCAACCAACATCGCAGGAGAAAGGCCTCGCGATAGGCAATCCGCAGGGTTGTCAACGCCTGCCGTATGATGGAAACTAAGGGCAGGTATATTATCAACAATCTTGACAACACGATTCGCAACGAACGTTTGCCATCTATGTGGAGAAGAGTTGATCCAACACAGAACAACCTTTGAGTCTGTAAAGGCGTAGATATTTGAGATTTTGTAACGTGGTTCAAAATTGGCCAGCACCTTACGCATCAACTTTGACAACAGAACGGCGGCGCATAGTTCCAATCTTGCGATAGATAAAGTTTTAAGCGGCGCAACTTTAGATTTGGAACATACGAGCCCGACGTTCCTATTATCACCGTGCACGACCTGAAGGTAAATAACTCCACCGTAGGCGCGCTCACTTGCGTCCGAAAAACCCAAAAGGTTAGCTATGCAACCCTGGATTACCCCTAAATGACGCGGTATGCGTATACAGTTCAGTGCAGGCAGCTCGCTGCAAAACTGTGACCACAATGTCACTATGCGTCGAGGCGGCGTGTCGTCCCAGTCACATTTCAAAAGCCAAAGTTCCTGAATTAGGAGCTTGGCGTGCAATATGACGGGAGCCACTAGACCTAAGTTATCCCATAAGCGTGCGACGACGGATAAAATAATCCGTTTGGTGCACCCTGGTTCAGGTGTGGCAACCCTGAAATTAAAAACATCGTCGGACCTATCCCAATGCGTGCCCAATATTTTATGTGGAGTGGCACCCCTATCGATCTCAAGATCTGGGGATGCACGATGCGAGGCGGGAACAGCACGTAAAACACTGGGAGCATTACTGGTCCATTTGACGAGGTCGAATTGACCACACTTGAATAAGGCGATAAGTTGCGTACATGCGGCAACAGCAACGGCTTCATCGTTTTGTGATGAATCATCCGACATTATACTGAAGCATACATCGTCCATGTACGTGGAGCTTGATGCTATTGCGGCGGCTATGGGAAACCGGTGCCCTTCATCGGCAATCAGCTGATGAATGACGCGAATGGCGTGAAATACACTCGACTTCATTCCGAAACAAACCCTATTGAATTGGAAGACCAATATCGGGTCGTGTGGATGAAATCTGAAAAGAATTCGCTGATATTTGCGATCATTTTCGTGCATTCCAATTTGTAAAAACATTTGTCGACAGTCAGCAGAAATCGCGATTTTAAAAAGGCGAAAATTCAGAAGTATGTTATTTAAATCACCCTGTAGATTAGGGCCTGCGTGTAGTACTTCATTCAGAGACAGCCCTGTGCTGGTCTTGCTACTGGAGTCCAAAACCATGCGAATTTTTGTGGTCTTCTTATCTTCACGCTGAACGCAATGATGCGGAACGAAATAGGATGCGAAAGAAGCGATATCATCAATAGTGCCTATTTCAGTTATATAACCTTTATCAACGTATTCACGAATGATATCGTTGTAGGCGGCGCGCAGCGTATTTGACGAAGACAACTTCCGTTCCAAGCACAAAAATCGTCTATATGCGGTTGAATACGAATTTCCTAATTTAAATACATCATCACTAAACGGTAAAGCCACGGTATATCTACCATTAGTATCACGCGTAGTAGTGGCGCGAAAATGGTTCTCACATTCAAGATCTTCTTGACTGTGGGCGGGTGGAGCGGTTACTTCTTCGAGTTCCCAAAACTTTTTCAGTAGGTGATCCAATGAATGTTGCACAACTGCACAACAAGCGGAGTTATGTTTGGGTATCAACATGGGAGCAGAACCCATAATTATGTAACCCAGAACAGTTTCAATAGCGGGCATCGTTCCGTCCACACTGCTATGTACCGATCCCGGTATCAACAGGTGCGGAAAAATATCTGCACCGAGAAGCACGTGAACCTCGGTGGGCGTAGCAAAGGTGCTGTCGGCGAGCGGCAGCGATTGAATATGCGTAAACGCAGAAGCATCTACGGGTAGCGAAGGCAAGTTATCAGTGATGCGGTCGACAACGAGTGCCGATACTTGAAAATGAACATTATCCGAAAATCGTGAATAAAATTTAAAGTATGTACATCCCCTTACAGACTTTTCAGAACCCCCAAAACCACGCACAGTCATCTGCGTATCTGTATTATAATTCAAACCCAAGCGCGTGCAACATTCGTAAGTTATAAAGCTGCTCGTTGAAGCCGAATCAAGTAAACATTTAACCAAATGTGCCTTACCGGCTTTATCATAGATAACGATTTGAGCGGTCGATAATAATACAGTTACGGGTTGTGTACATTGCGCGGTGTGAGCATTGCTACACGCGGTGTCCGAAGTTCGCGCGGCGATGGATGTATGTAGCGATGCTACGTTCGCATGACGTGTTTCCGTAGGCGATGGCGCTCGCGGCGGAGCGGTTGCGTTGGTTTCGGGCGCGGGCTCGATTCCCGATCCCAGCTGAACATCGCGTGGTTGCGATGTATTTTTGTTGTTTGCCTTATTAAAGTGCAACAAGGAATGGTGTTTCTGGTTGCAATTGCGACACTTAAAGGTTGAATTACATTCGCGGGTTTTATGTTTTAAACTAAGGCAATTAATGCATGCGTTATGTTCTTTAACACATTGAAACCGAGCGGAAGGCGTTAAATCGTTAAATTTAGGACACTTGAAGAAATGGTCATGTACGAAATTATCACAAAGACATTTCCGGTGTGCAGCGGATACGGCTACGTGAGCCTGTGGGTGAGGTACATGACTTCGCGGTTTATTAAAATTTCGTGAAGCAGTACTTGACGTACTTGCACTAGTTTGCGTGTTATGATAAATTTTAAATTGTCCTCGAATAAAATCTGACAGCTGATCAAACGTAGGTAAACTTTCAAAACGATAATGAGATTCAAATGCGCGGATTGTCTCTTCATCTAATTTTTTTAATGCTATATGTAGCAACATGTAATCTGTCAAATTATCAAGTTTTAAGTTTTTTAGCGCATTAGCGGCGGTAACAAACTGATCCATAAATGTTTGGAATTTAGCCGATGACGCGGGCCCGCTCAGCTTGAGATTCAATATCTGATCTAAGTAGGTAGATGCAAGCATGCGGGTGTCTTGGTACCTATCAACGAGACATTTTAATATAGTATCGTAATTATCAGCACACGGTGTTATTCCCGAGAACACTGTTTGGGCCTTAGTTGAGAGCTTCCCTATCAAATAGTACAATCTCTCCGCGTTTGTCAACATTGTATTGTCATGTATCATAGACTTAAATCCAGCATAAAATAAGGGCCAGTTTCTTACATCACCATCAAAAAACATCAGTTCAATTGCTGGCAATGCCGGCATCCTAGATTTTATTCCAATTCGTTCAATGGAACTTCTCTGGTCGCGCTCAAAGTCCACCCGCGAAGGATTGGGTTCAACACGTTTCAATACACGTTTGATACGACAATATAAATCTTCAAACGAGTTTAGCGATTTAAAATTGGGCTTAAAAGATGGATCACTTTTAAGCTGTGCGCGATTATGCTCATCGACAAGCTGTCTAAACTCAGATCGAATATCTTCAATCGTTTCGACTGAACTCAGAAAATTCTCCTTACATTCTTCACTAATATGTGCCTGTTTCGAGTTTTCATATACAATTTGAATAAACTCAAAAAGAGTATCGCGTTTAGTTTCTAAAACAATTACATCGTTGTTAGGTTTAGACTCAGACTCTGACTCGACTTTCTTTGGCGGCGCCATTATTAGCTAATAACTAATAACGTAAATTACTTGAATTATTTGTAAAAGAAGAATACATAAATATAACTGCAGTCACAGCTGATCGGCGTAGACAAGAATCGATAAGCGTCGAATAGATAAGAAAGCAATATATATACCTAACTACCGTAACTTAGGAATAATAGCAAGCGGGCGGAGGTACTACTTTTATATCTACTTATCTTTGAAGGCGTTATTAAACAGAATGTATGGAGATATTCTTGGATATTCAATATAGTGAATTAATTAGTATACAATATATAGATTAGGTATACCTCGATGATTAGCTTATATATTGTGCGGTTTTAATTAAATAATGACTACTAAAGGTAACTCCTGTAAGGGGCGGTTGAAGTGCGGTAAGAACGTGCCTAGGCAGTTCTTTTAAAACGTAGACTATTTAATGCGGTAGATATCTAGACGAATCTAGATTGGAATGCGGGGTGACCCAGACGAATCTAGGGCTACTAAGAATCGTTCGGCAGGGCGGATTAGAATATAAGAAATACGGCTCGTAAGGCCAAATGTTGGCGCCACGATGTTATGATGCCAACTTGGTAAGCGGGGGCGGTTATGGGAAATTGAGAAGGTCTTTCTCAATGGTCCAGGTTCCTAAGAATCTGGTGCGTGGAGTCAAGAAAGGAAATCATGAGACTCCGGCGGGTGTGGACTGTATTTGGTAAAAGCCTTTCGATAGGGCTGGTTCGCGGTGCGGCGACAGAATAGAGGGTAGACCGGTTGGCAGCTAGAGGAGAAAGTTACAGGGTTACAGGAAAATAGGACATACACGCCTACCTTGTCTCCTTTTGCCTGCTTCTCCGTTGCTTGTGAGGACCTGGTATAGGCTTCTACAGCTTCCTGGATCCTTGTCTGGCCAAAGGCGCACGCCGGCAATGTGCTTGCCTGGGCGCGGAGCTTCCTTAGTGAACACTTCACGAAACACTCACGTTTGTGTTCACTTTTGATACTTATTTTCACTATTGCTGTCTATATAAACGTTAAATTGTAAAACTTATCAAGTAACAGTTTCTCTGCCGTACTTTCTGCGGTTAGTAGTTGCCTCGACGGGATTTGACAACGTACTGATGCAATGGATGCATCTCGTCATATATGAGAGGCAAATATGCAGTAGGCGTGCGTGGGAAAGGGATAATACATAGAAGTGAGGGTTGTACGGATATAACTGCCAACGCGATAAACCAAAAGACAGAGAACTGTAGTAGGACGATAATGCGCGCGAAATATGAATAATATTAAATGGTTTGGCGGCAACAACACTTACTTGAGATTTTCGATTGGTTCTTGAAATTCTTTTGAAAAACATATTTCCGTTGAGTCTTTGCTGTTTTGTATACAAATAAGGTATTATTTTTCCCCCGCGGCATGCCTTTATTACAACACACTACTACAAACCACAAAATATAAATATATTATGTATATACAACACTACAGCAACTACAACAAAAGCATTTATTTATTACATTCTAAAGACCATTGCAAGCCTTAAGGTAGTCCAAATGATCTAGCCCACTCCCAGCTGGCAAAGTACCCGGCACGCTTGCAGCATTGCCCGTTGAATTGCAATTTTTAAGCCTTTATCATACGTCGCATCGACCAAACACAATGCTAATTTTGGGCAAATATGAAAATATAAATTCGTCGGAAAGCTCATATTTCGTCCCTATTTTACAGTATTTTATTTAATCCTTCTTCTCCGCGCTTCCTCAAGGAACGTTTCAGTTTCCTCTCCACTACTCATCGTCAGTTAATCTTATACTTACTATATCTGAGCGAAGCACAAAGTTCTATAACGGATCACTTCCACTTTCACACCTTTCCACAAACGTACAGCTTCAGTTAAATGAAGCTGTACGTTTGTGGAACTCCTTGCAGCCCGAAATAAAAGGTACCTTTTTTAAATGTCTTTAAAAACATTGTTAAAACACCTTGTTTGATATCTACCAACACTACTACTACAATTATAAATCGAATTCCATTGATGCCAATAATTCAAGTCATTGTAAAAAAAAAAAATATGTATGTATTTTTTTAATGGACCTTTATATACAGCGTGTCCCAAAATTCAACGATAAGCCGGCATCGGAGCACGGACCTACTAATGACTCCTCAAAAAAAAAAAAAAAAAATTATAACTGTTTTTTTTATTAATTACAGAGACTTTTATAAATTTCATCGATATTCGATACCCATTATGCTATTTTCAACTACCATGACTACAATTTTTGACATATTTTTGATATTTTTTGTGCATTAGCAACCTAAGAAGGACGGCTATCTACCACAATCCTTTAAAATTACAGAAAGTCTGTAGTTATTTTACAAAAATCAGTAAAAAAAAAAATTTTTCTTATAATTTTCATAGATTTTAACATTCTATGCACTTTCTATAGTCTGGGTTAAAAAAAAAAGTATGGACACTACCATGGCAAGTTTTATTAAAAGTTGGCGCAACTTTATAAAAGTCTCTGTAATTAAAAAAAAAGAGTTATAATTTTTTTTTTATTTTTTCCCGAGTAGTCATGAGTAGGTCCATGCACCGATGCCGGCTTATCGTTGAATTTTGGGACACGGTGTATATTTTTATAAGTGTTTATATAAATCATTTACGAACACAAAAAAAATTCGTTCTTATGTGATTATGGTAATTTACGTTTTAATTTATTTAATGTACGATTATTTCTTGTGTTGGACATTATTATTTATAAAGTAATTTTATTATTATTGTTATAGATAGATATCAGTCCATATCGATTTCTAAATATACCTTTGTAAAGGGTTGTCTGGAAGAGATCGCTTTCAGCGATAAGACTGCCCATTGTCACGCCTATTCTTAGTTATTATGTTTAAGGTTAAACGTTTTGAAATTTGTAATGTTTCAATAAAGTGTTATCTAGGTATCAATGTTTTCTTTTTTAAAAAACACAGTATTCGAAAAATAATTCTACGCTATCAATACAATTCCATGATTTTCGACATTCATATTCAGCAATTTAGGAACTGTAATGGGCTTTGTTTTATCTTTTATATAACGGACTCCCCTCGTCGAACATTGCAATCAATACAGCATTGTTGATATGGTTATAATAATGTGATGCTGTTATACTACGTTAAGTTCCTGCTTCATTCCGGACGGGTATCAATTGGAATCTTTTCGATTGTAACGAGCAAGAGTTTATGGTTCACTTAAGCTTCGATGTTCGTATGTAAACAAATTTTATAAAAGCTTCTGCTGGCAATATGATTACTGGTGTGGAGTTTTAATTAACTTTACTAACCAAATTAATGTATGTTAAGTGAGTGGAGTTACTGAAATAGTTTCACTTAGATATGATTTTTGAAATATGGACCAAAGTTACGATCATGCCCGCAGTAATTGAATTCATATATGTATAGAATAACAACTTATTTTCGTTAAATCAGAAAATACACAGTATAAAACGGTTTTTTGCAAGACTTAGAAAATAAACTCCTTGTAAAAGCATCGATGTATATGTAACCTCGTTGTGAGACCTAATAGCCTAGATGTTATTTGATTCACTCAGTGAAGAGGCAGCCGAGTGCTGTCGAGAGGCGCCGGTCGTCGAGTGCTGAGAGAGCGGACGCGGCGTCAGCGCTGACTCTACTTCACCACTTCTCTCCACCCACATGTAATCTTCTAACAACCACTCCATCTAAATAATCGACCGCAATCTTTCTCAATTTTACCCGGGAAGAACGCAGATATTCAAGAAAAAATTGTACCTATTTGGTTACAAAAAGTAGGCACAGCAATACCTGGTTTATGTACCTGCGTAACCAGATCACAGAGTCACAGTTTTGGCAACTGGAACGTCGCTGTAAGCTATTGACACACCGCGATATGTCGACATAGCACTGTTTGTTATACATTGGAATGCTTCACTAAAGTATTTGGTTGACGATTGAATAAAACCGTATGTAGATCACTGTATCGTCAGTTTCTCCACGCAGTGGTAGTCTGTGGTTGGGTGAGTATAATTCATGTAAAATGTAGATTTTTCACTCATAAATACATTTCACCAGTGATGTGTTGGGGTCAATGTTGCTGATAGATTTACACTAGCTTGGGAACTGGCTAAAATACGTCTGCTAGTATACACCGTAAAGAGCTTGTTTATACATTTTGTAACTGAGGGATAAATAAACAAAGGCGAGCATTTTCAAACTACCCCCCATAAATACATGCGAATCTCTGCAACTGAACTAAATAGGAATTATGGAAGTACGTGTATTCTCTAATTTTGTGTTCTTAGTATTCCGTACCCAATGGGTAAAAACAGACCCTATTACTTAGACTCCACTGTCCGTCTGTCTGTCTATATCCAGGCTGTAATAAATAAACCTTGATAGCTAGACAGATAAAATTTTCACAGATGATGTATTTCTGTTGGTGCTATTACAAAATATCAGTTCAGTGTGAGTCGGACTCGAGGGTTCTGTGCCCTTCGTAAAACAACAAAATGATTTTAATATAGTGTCAAATGTTGTATAAACAATGGTACGGAACCCTGCGTGCACGAGTCTGACTCGCACTTGGCCGATGTGTTATTTACAGCTAATTACAATATTCGCCTACAGATATTTAATACTAGAACTAATAGGGAAGGTAGTAAAGAAATTGAGATAAGGAATAATATACGCATGTTTCTTTGTGTTTGTAATATTGAGTGGGAACTTTCATATAATATTTTCTCTTCATGAACATATCATTTAGCCAGAAAGGATTTCTTCATATTTAAATGTACGACTAATGAGTGTAGACCCTAATAAATTTGATCCAAATGCCACGAAGACGACATGAGTACCTACGTGTTTTCTCAAATTTAAATTTGTGAATATATCTCCCACAGCGATATAAAGTAAATGAAAAATAGCCTTCATAAGCATGACGTTATATATGATATTTGCGTTATTTTATTATATTTATTGGATCAGTTATTTTTGTAACCGGCGTCAAATTATTTGGAAAATAAAAGCTATACTGCTTATTAAGTAAAGTTACCAAAATTTACCTAGCTATAAATATAATAGACCATCAGTAAGTAAGTAAATTCAACAGTACGTTCCACATCTTCCTGTTGGATTTCATTAAGTGCTAATAACGAAAACGCATCTTTATCTAGCAGCATGCTGACGCTCACATCGATGTGAGGTAGTTTTGCTACACATCGGGCACATAACAGGGCTTATAAGGATTAAACACCCATCACAATATTACTTATCATAACACCCGTGCTACCTGAAAGGTAGTGATTACATTACCAATGAGTGCATATCCGTGATAGATTTGGTGTCGGAGCAGGCTTTGAAATTAAGTAGCTTAAAAAAATATTTTGTGATTTCCTACGTGTTGAACTATACAATATTATATGAAAATATGTTTGCTCTGCCAAAAAATAATACTTTGCTGTGTCGTCCATTATCATTATTTACCAGATTTGACCTTACAGAACAACACATGAAACCATCAGTTTTTGATCTTATTAAGTCACTCGGATATCATTGGCAAAAGGAACTTAAGAAGTTCGAGAAGAAGCTTAAGGTGAACGTCGCACATTCATCTTGATTAATCCGCTCAAAGAGCGAAGTAAACCTTATTCTTTAGCTTTCGTTTTCCAAACTAATTCACCAAGCCATTGAACTTTTACCATTCATGGTAAGAAGCATCGAATACCGTGACCTGATAAATAAATTAAATCGAAGTTGTTCACTAAGTTGCGGCAGTACTTATTTGCCAAGCATTGGCATACCTTGAAAGAATATATTATGTTACTTTGCGCAATTTTCGTGAAAATTTTGCTTTTGTTTGCCAATTTTATCAAGCCATATAACTTTTACCATTCATAGTATAGTACTGTTACACCTCATATATTGCTGATCTAAGCTCGAATTCTTCACTTACCTATTTACGCGTTGTCAGCAGTATATTTCTCTATAATAACGCTGGTTTCCAAAATTAAGTGTTCAGAATTATTGTGATAACTCCACAAGTCACCATAATCAGTACTGGTATACCCTTCAGGTGGAACCACTGCCCAATTTAATAGCAAAGTTAGTTGCGGGAACTTGTATGCCATCGTGTCGATATAATTATTTTATTTTTCAAATAACACAAATGAGTTTACGTCCTAATGTGGGTTTTTAGGGGTCCATACCCAAAGGGTAAAAACGGTAAAACGGAGACTTCGCTGTCCGTCCGTCTGACACCAGGCTGTATCTCAAGAACGGTGATAGCTAGACAGTTGAAATTTTCACAGATGATGTATTTCTATTGTCGCTAATACTCACTAACACTAACAAATACTAAAAATAAAATATAATAAATATTTAAGGGAGGCTCCCATACAACAAACTTGATTTTTTTACCGTTTCTTGCTCGATACTAATAACGTTGACAGGTAGGCGTTTTAACTATTCAAGGAATATTTAGTTTTATGTTCTCTTTGTATATAGTTGATTGAAATTAAATACATTAAATTATTAAGGAGGCTCCCATACAATAAAAGAGGTTGTCGCCGTACCTACCCAGCTCAATCGGATACTGCGAAAAGTGTCTGTAACTTGCAAGATTTGGTTACAGATTATGGTACGGAACCCTTCGTGCGCGAGTCCCACTCGCACTTGGCCGTTTTTGTAAGACAACTAAGGTTTACACAATAGTACAAAGCATCGAACACCGCGACTTAATAAAATTAATACGTAGCGAAATTGTGCCCTAAGTTATGGCACCAGCACTCATTATTTGTCAAGTATTTGCATACCTTGAATGGGTGCATTATGTTACTTTGCTTAATTACCGCGAATAATGCGGAGTGCATACTTTGCCAACGGCGTAATTCACTTGGTCGTAATTAAAGCGCTTTTCAAATTAAGCGTGGCTGGAGTCACGTGTTAACAAGGGACATGAATTTGTACGCAACATTCATTTCTGCAAAAGTTTGATTGTGACACAGAAAAGTTGATATTACACATCCAATGTGTATTATGATATTATTACAGTTTGGAAAAAAATGTGGCTTTGAGTTTATGATCAGGTTCAAAGATAAAACTCTTTTTTCCTGTGTGGTTGATTCGTGACACTATTTATTCATATTTCGACTGTCTCATTTCAGTCGAGTGGTGTTATACGTTGCATTTGAATCCGAAAGTTTGATATCCGCGCCAGTTTGCATAGCTATTGAGTTGTTTCAATGAAGTTATTCGAGAGTTGTCAACTATTTTTTATGTAATTGTGACGAAACCAGCGTGAGTTCCACCTGATATTAAGTGAATTAACCTCTAACAAATATATACCTATAAGAAATGCATTTCATCACAAGTGGCGAGTTAAACTGAGACATATAGTTTTTAAGTCTCATGTGCCTGTAATTTAACTGGCTATCAAGGACAGCTGCCGGAACACACTCTTAGGTGTTTGGCGACAGATTTTCTACTTGAGGGCGGTAGCTAGTCAGGCGAGCATTCGCAAAATACCCTCCCACCATACGGTGAAGCTCAAGCCAGCGGTGGGGATCGAACCTTGGACCTGCGGCACAGCAGTCCATAGCTATTACCGCTCGGCCATCATTGCTAAAACTACACGTTTAAGTGCGTTTTTCGAAATTTTGTTCTCATACTAAAAGAGATTATTTTTGTTCACCGTACATCTTGATTTAAACGACGGTACTGCGTTGTCACCATATGCGCTTTCCTGTAATTTATCATGCTTGGCTGGACTATTTTAAGCACCACATATTCACTAAGTGCGTTCTGCATAAAGAAAATTTACAAAATGAAGTTCTCGCATTTTCAAAGCCAAAGACGTCAAAAGTTATGACCTGCCGGTACTGAATCTTAAGAACGGTAAGCGTAGAAAATATTCTACGTGGTGAGAATATTCTGAAAAATACTTTTATTTATGTAAGTCATTTTAATGAAAAGAGCATATTCCTTCCTCAACGGCCGGCAACGCACCCTCGACACCTCTGGTGTTGCGGGTATTCGTGAGCATCGGTGATTACTTACCACCAGGTAAGCCACCACACGTTTGCCATCCTATCCCATAAAAAAAATGTAATTGTACTGGAAGAAACACATGGCCTAACTGATGTAAAGCGGTAACTTCTGCTTAACACAGTTGCATTTCGTTACCAGTGGCGAACTGCACCCCTGAAACATAAAGTTGTTAAGTCTCATGTGACGTAATTGCACCGGCACTCATACCCGTCAAAACGGTACGTAGTCACTACTGCTTGGCGGTAGGAATATATATAATGTATCCTAGGAAGTTTGCATGAATGACACGGGAATGTTTTCCATAAACGATAGAATTCAGAGCTTATGAAGGGAGTCCCGATATCCGTAGGACATCCTGTTTGCTGGCTTTACATATTGTAGTATCACTCGATATCATAGATCATAGAGATCATAGAGTCAGAAAATAAGGGAAACCGTTCACCAATGAGGCCTTTGAGAATTTACTATGTGGCTTTTAGATAAGTTTTTAGAGTTCCGTATCTCAAAAGGAAAAAAAATGGAACCCTTGTAGGATCAGTTAGTTGCCCGTCCATCTGTCAAGACCATTTTTCTCAGGGACGCGTGAAGGTATCATGCTAAAATTCATATCAAATACTCAAGTGTAATGTTCCTTGGAGCTGTGAAAGAATCAAACTTTTAAGCCAACGCAATCAAAAGATACAGCCTTTATGCCGCAAATTTTTGACATCCGCAGGGGAATTTAAACCTACAGGGTACCCGTGAACTCAGAATCTTGAAATTTTGTATAAAGTGACGTCTTAAAGCACATACAAAATTAAATTGCTAAATGGATACATTTTTAGTTACATCATATAATAAAAATAATTTTAATAATATTAAAATGTTATGGATATCATTAAGCAATAAAAATACGATAACTTTTACCTACAGGTTTGTACGGAACCCTAGGTGTGCGAGTCCAACTCGCATATGGCCGGTTTTTTAATGATTGAATAAACCTCTTAATTGAAGAGGTTATCAAAGTCTCAATAAAACTCGGCCAAATTGTAAGCAACATTCATGGAAGGTATGAAATATTGATATCGGTGCCAAATAAAACTTTCTGAAAAATGAGCACAGCATGACGTCAAACATCTGATATAAATAATGAAAGGAATTTCATAAATTATAGTGTCTGAACGCTAATGGCCTAAAGTGGCGATTTATGTATGAAAAACTTTTTTAAAATGTTCTTATACATTTGACATATTGTTTTATTTATTATATTCACTTTCATTGCAGGTTTTAATAATTATAAATCATATTTTTAAAATTTGATTAAAATGTTTTTTTTTGAAGCAGTGATAGCTCATGGCATTGGCTATGGACTGCCGCGCAGCAGGTCCATGGTTCGAATCCCGCCCCGGTCTTGAGCTTCACCGCATGGTGGAAGGGCATTTTGCGAATGCCCACCTGGCTAGTGACCATCCTCAAGTAGAAAATCTGTCGCCAAGCACCTAACGGTGTTCCGGCAGGAGTCCTCGAGAGCCAGTGAAATTACAGGCACATGAGACTTAACAACTATGTCTCAAGGTGACGGACGCAGTGTAATTCGTAACTTGTGACGAAATGCATCTGTTATAGACAGAGGTTAGTCCGCTTAACATCAGGTGGGCCTCGAGCTTGTTCTGGCTAGGAGATCGAGATAACCTTCAAACTCCTAACTCTTATAACTCATTCTGGACTGAGGCAATTGAAAACACAAGTAGTAATAATCGTTTGCGACATTACCTCGAGGAATACAAGGTTTACTTATTACCTTACGATACCTTCCAAACAAAAACAGGCATTGGCATTTCCGAAGCTTTGTTTATGCTGCCAAACCTTCTACACTTGCAGCCTGTGAACAAGCAATACGCAAATGGCTGTCAGTGCTCCGCGTGTCCAGTTCAATAATGGATGTCGTGTATTAAAGTACTACCCGTTTTCTGCAGCGCTTCAATGATATTTGCAGAATCACGCATTGACGGGTATTTATACCTACTATTGTTCAAAAAAGGACTGCTTCTTGCCAAGAACGATAGATAGCAGCGTTAACAACATAATGAAAATCATAGTTGAAAATTTTAATCCATTGATAAGCAGGTATTTCGTTCAGGTGCTGACCGAATAAATTTTTAACGAAGCAGTCATCGTTTATGAATTTTATTCCCTTTTAATAATAATGTTATACCTACCTACCTATGTATGTATGCACCTTCTTAAGGTATTTAATCTGTACCAAAATAAAATAAAAACGTTGTCAGTACTCTCTAACGAATACTTTAGAAAATGTAGAATTATTACATACTTAACGTTATTTGGGACGATGCTGTAGCTTTAGGATATGCGCTTAGAATCTGAGCTACCACTATTATTATTATTTAGCAACCGGCTACGACTTGCACGCGACAGTAAAAAATGTATATCTTTGTACCTAGTTTGAAAACAATATTCATTAACCGACAGACCACAATACTATGAATAGTCAAAACAAACTTTATTTTTGACTCGTTTTGTCATCGTTAGATTACGGAAGAGTCACTCATTGGTCTCTGTTTTGGTTATAAAATATCACTGAGGCATAGACCTGACCCCGTAATATAATTATTTTGAATGGTCATCACTTATCGAGGACTATATTGATTCCAGGTGTACATGTGGTTACTAATTCAAGGTTGTAGAATTATGTACAAAGTTGAAATTGTTGCAATAATTGATATTAATCAATGATTGTTTCAAAGATCATGTTCAGTCAATTGGATGTAATTGGGCCATCGTATGACATGAAGACGTTAGTTTTTTATAACAAACTTTCTGGGCTTTTTGGGGTAATTATTGAAATACCACGATTGCACAATATATTTTCAACATTTATATACATTGAACTTAGTACTTCTATTCTTCTTACCCGTGGGGTGCCGGGTTAGAATTTCATCAGTAGGTGGGCAGCAGCACTTTCTGAGGAACTGATATCTCACACTGCGATCCCCAAGACGCTTGCCAAGCGTGAGAATTATGGCAATTCATAAAGGGGGAGGCTGTGTTCAGCAGTGGACAATCCGGCTGATACAGAACAGTATAGTCTCCTCTCCGTAATGTGAAGCAAATTTTACTATGCGAGTGCCTCAGACTGTAATGCTTTAAGAGTACAGGTATTTATGTTTATATTTATTTGACATGTTTAGCAGCATAAACGGTCAAATTAATTTTACCTGAATGAGGTATTGTCAACGAATAATGATATTTATTCTTAGTTCAGAGGGGGTTCATCATAACTGTGAAGGTGACATGTATGAGGTTAAAATATAAGTCATTAAATCAGATAATAAAGAGAAAAGTAAAATATAATGTTTTCAATATTTTTGAGGGCTGCCCGTGGGGATGCTGTGGTGTTTTTTTTAGTTTTGGCATCAGTGTCACCTACAGATTGCCCTCAAATATGTTTTTTTTTTCAAAATATCTGCCATGTATAGAATTGGATTTGTTACAGTTTTATTATAGGTATAGATTTATTTAAGCAACAAAATAGATGAAAGAACACGCTATGAGAGTAAGACAAGATTGATTCACTAACACATACGATTTCAGAGTTTAAAGAACTGTAGCCCAAGCACGAATAACTTGCGAAATCGTAACCGTTTCGTAAACGTATCGAAATGTCATTATTTTGTATGGGATTTGATCAGCGCCTCTACAGTGCGTAAAAGGAACTAAATTTTGACAGAAAAAAAGGTTTTGACAACTAACGTGTCGAGATTTTAACGTGAATGTTTTGTCACGTAAAAAGTTTTGTATGAAATCGCGAGCACGAACCTAATTCTAACGTAAGCTCGAAGGCTGGCTATCGAGGATCTGTCAAAAATCTACGAATGTCATGTCACTGAGAAATTTTCAGTCAGATGGCTGACGTAACGTATTCAATTATGGTAAAACTTCGAAAATTCATGTTATTATTGTGTTTGTTCATTCATAATTTACCTATGAAAAGAGTTACAAACATTGCAGCAAGATTAGAAGTAGTATTGTACCATGTCGTTTACCAGGCGCAAAGTAGGTATTTATTAATTTATGGCACTGGGGGGAAGTGATGCTAATATACGATGAACCCAATTCAGGACATTTTCCAAAACTCTGCATCAAACAGCGTCCATATTCCACCGTTCCAGCCCACATTTACAACAATTTCGCTCGTTGGATATGTCTTGCGGCGCAATAATGTTGCTATGAAATTCTTCATTGTGCATGGTCAAATTGAAAACAATAAGGCTCAAAGAAGATCACCTATCCATTCAAGATTTCAAGATCAACCAAAGCTGTCAACAAATGCACCAGAAGAACACAGGCAGCGACACGAAAGGAATACCAACGGATTGTCAGACTAACTACCTACGAACTCTGAGGTGATGACCATGCTCACGCCAACATTCTAACCACTACGAAGAAGAAGATTTTAATGTGAAACGTAGAAGCTGTGTTATTGGACTTTTGGTTCTTAATAAAAATAAACGAAGTGCAATTGTGCGTTTCATTTATTGGTACCTATATACCGAACAGTTCGTGGGTTAGGGATAATAGGGTATCTCGTTGGATGTTGTGAAACGCGACTAAGACAAAATTCGTGGCAGCATGCCACTACTAAGGTAGGTGTGAGTGGGATGTTGCCACGCATTGAGCATACAACAGTGATGATGAGATGGATCAGTGTGTGCTTCTATTGGTGGCGCATAAAAGACTATTGGGTGGCGAACTCATAGCAGGGCCGTGAGAAGCATTTTTCTTCCCCCTCTGATCTTATAGGCTAGGTAAGTTCGATATCATGCTCGTTTGCCACACTATTCCTTAAAAATAAAGGAAAGTATATGAATAAAATGTCAAAACTACACCAACAGTTAAGTAATTTCTTTATTTTTGGTAATGTAATAACAGACACAAACATAATCCAAAAAAAAAACCAACCATAAGCTGACTAATACAAAATAAACGCTTTAATTATCCTAAAATTAATATGAACTTAAAACAACACTAAGCCTAGACGGTTAAAAGTCACAGCACTCCCGATTTGTAGTAACGGCGCATTCATGGTTTGTCTTTGCAAAACTGTTAGGTAGGTACATTACTACCGTATAAGTAGTATATATTCTACTTCATCTATGATTACTACGCACTCCAGGTTTTCACAGCATTCTTCTTTCCCAGAACAGACGGTAAAATACCGCTGGAGACGAAAGTTCTGTCGGGAATCACCTTTAGTGAACAATTAGAACTTATAGAATGCACTGCTTGAACTCAATAGCCTATTTTTCTGCTGAAACACCATAAAATTAAGCGCAAAATACACTTCACGCCGGCTGGCGGCCCTTCAGGGTTTCTTGAAACTCCTCCCTCTGTTTAAAGGTGTAATAGTAGCTGTTTGTAATTCATATAGTAAATTATCAGTGGCGTAGATTCTTGGCTTGAGAATTTATAGCTCATAATTTATATATAATGTTTTATTTTAATACCTCTAATGATGTTACAATAAAATTTGGTTCACTGAGCAAGTAACGCATAGAGAAAAGTAACATACCGGAAAAAAATATGTTTGGTTTTCACCAAATAAAAAGCTAAATTTGACGAATATCAATCATAGAGGAACCAGTCCAGCTTCACCAACCTTAAAATAAGGTAAAGTATTGCAGGTGTACCGATTTCTGTCCAAAATTACCAAATACGATACGAGTCATTGTCACCTTGACAACTGAACTGGACTGTCATGGCTATAGACTAATCATATTGTATCCGGTATATTACATTTCTCTATGTCATAATGTATGTCATGGCACTTAGTAAATATATCACCTCAAATACATTTTATTCAAAAATTTTAATATTTCATAGTGAACATCAATACAATACGGAAATCGCAAAGAAAATGCGAAGGCTGTGATGTCGAAACACAAATAAAAATGTTTAAACAATAGATTTCCATGAGATCCAGAACCGGTGAGTTGTAGAAAATATGTCATTGAAATTACATTATTGTTTCAGAGCTAATGATCGCTTGGTTTTTATTGTAATTTAAGTAGGTATGTGTTATCATGCGAATTGCTGTACTTACATATATTTGTATATAAATTACAAATATTTACGTAACGTAAAGTAAGTTTAGTGTTGCTCAAGGAAAGTATCGATACCTTTGTAGTATCGATTTTTTATAATGTCAGTGGTATGGGTACATATACTTTTTCATAGTGTCAATAACTTAGGAAATATCATATTCGATGCTGGTGATCATAAACCATCACGCGAAATGTTTTATTATGCCACGAAACTTAACATGTGTATTTAAGGGACTGTTATTTACATCTTTAGCTCAAAAGCATTTTGAAACACCAGGTATTATCAATTTTTCTCTACATAACTGGCACAGTACTTGCTAACTGAACGGCTAGAGCAATATTTATTTTCTAACATATGTAAATCGACCTAAATATTATACAATTAATAATAAATAGCGTAAATAACGTCATATCTATGCTTGTGATAATAATCTGAGTTGTTTTTTTTTCAGTTCATTTAAACAAAACTCCGTCGCTTATATACTTTCAAAGTAAATGCTGAATCGATAGAGCTATGGCATGGAATTTAAGGTAATATGTCACCTCAATACTATATAAAAATCAACATGTGTATCAACATACAATCCCAATTATTTAAATACTTATAATACTATACTCTACATTGTTTGATTTTAAAATTAACCAACTTTCGAGTGCAGTTAAATAAACTATTTTTGTAATTTCAGATATGCATATGTTACGCAGAAAAATATTAATTGAATCAAAAATAAAACAAATCAGTGCAGAAGAAGCTTCTTGCAATACAAATGAAATAGATCAGCTGCAAGATTAAATGAAATATCTAAATAATTCAACTACCTACACCAAAAAAGTTTTAAAAAGTCAACAGTCTATATATAATTAAAAAAGGTGCGTCAGAAATACTACATTTTATGATTGAACTACAAATAATATTAATTGTTAACAGTTGATGACAAGTTTACTAGTGCAACTTACGTGCAGTAATTTTTACTTTTACATATACGACAGTTAGAAAATAAGTATTATATATTGAAAACTGTTATGTACAATGAAAAATATGTATTGTAAAGATGTTCTAGTACACAAATTACTTTGGAACTATGTACACATACCCCAATAATACGGATTTCGTTACTAGCGAAGATATATCGCACGATAAAATATTTTGATGATTTTGAATAAATTAATAAATCTGTGTGAAATATTTGTTTTATTTTATATTTCGTTAACATATATTTTATAAACCTAACCTTCTTACCATTTTTTCCTATATCGATTATAATGGAATTGATTTCATTGTAACTAATCGATTTTAGGGAATCAGTAGTACAAAACTCACAAATGTCACTTTTATTGTGTTGGAAATATAGTTTTCATTTGTAATGGTTGGTATAAAATAACTTCAAATCTGAGTTTCAAAGCAACAAGGTCCGTGCCAACTCTTAATATTACTTGCTCAGTGAGAGGAACTTTTATAGGCAAAATAAGACTTAAAACCTCTTTTCGAATGAGTTGTTAGGTCTTAGAAAAAAGGTATGATTGTTGTGATTTACGCTGGATGACGTCACTTTTGTAATCCTATCGAGTTCACGTTAGCCAGCAAACGATGCGGCGTACTGTCAACCATTTCCTCCTGCGTAAACGGGCGGTGAACTCGATACGATAACGTTACGGACTATCGAAATGTTTATGCTTGGGCTACTGATCGTGCCAATAGAAATTTAGATAGTTCCATGTTTACGAATTGGATACATATATACAAAAGTCATTCATATATATATGGATCATGCTTTTACACTCGTGAATAAAAAGTATAACTCTATATCCAAGTACTTAACATGGTGTATTCCCCAGGATCCGTCGTTGAGAGTGAATAACTCTAGATTAAACCTGTGGATAGTGATCAAAGGCTGCTTCAGCTATAAAGAAAATCTGTAAAATGCTACCTAAGATTTCCATACAATATTTCAAGGAAAGCAAACATTTTAACCACGGACGGGATCCAGTAATAATTAATGGAATATTTAAAACATCTCACCATGGTGAAAAATATTTTAACTCCAATTGCGGTAAGTAAATTAATTTCCCATCGTCGCGAGTTTGGCAATCACCCTTAAACTGTGATACTTAGGGATATTCGTTTCATTTCTGATACTGTCAAAGTAGTGTTTCTTTGATCCGAGTAGCGGATGGATGAGTCTGCTCCTCACCTTATGGCGGGAAAAACCTTACATTAATTGCTTCCCCCTCAAGAGCGGGAATGTGTCGGAGATTCGTTTGTAATCAACTACATACAAAATATGGTACTTGTAACTAAAAAATATATATCTGAGTATATTTTGCAACATACTGTGCTATAATAAAACAATATATAAAATTATAAAAATACTATATCATTCAGTAATGAAATATAAAAAACATAACATTTTTTTCTGTAATAATTCAATTGATTTTATATATGTATCTATTAGTCATGTTATTATATTTTATTTTCAATATAACCATGAGAAAATCTTACTTGCAAAGAAAAGTGGAGTGTTTAACACGGGCTTAATTCATCAATTCCTACTCGTACTATAGTCGCTCTAGCTGCGTTCGAGCATCTAAATACCTCGTATAGGAATTGACTGCTTTCGACCCTTATAAGACAATCAGCGACTAGAAAAAAATTATTACATAATATATGCAGGTTTCCAGTACATAAACAACACAAACACATTGACGATGTTAAGCTGTAAAATATTAGAAATAGGACAGTATATTTATTATGTGTTTAATGAATATTTGTATCTCAAAATAAAATATACGATCATAATTTACTACATAACTTGATTTAACGACGCGCAACGTTATCGCGTTGTCCCCATAAGACATGTGCATTCCTGTAATTTAACCATGTGCTAGTAAACTTTTCATGCACCGCATATTCACAATGTACGGAACTATACACGTACTTTCAAAGAAAAATACGTCAAAAATGTCATGTGCCTATACTGAATCGAAAAAGTATAGAACAGTTTCTACATAATGAGAATATTCTGAAGAAAAATGTTACGTTCCCTAGGAAATCTGCATGCATGGCACGGGAATGTTTTCCGGTCACGATAGAATTCAAAGCCTGTGACGGGAGGCGTCCGTCGGTCCCGATATCCGTAGAGCATCCTGTTTGCAGGCTCAACTTATCTCTATAATACGTCATAGAAATGAGGTAAAAAGCTCAAATGTAGCCATTTTACGCAAGTTTCCAAATTTAGAATACGAGTGATTTAGTACACTCGTAAGACCACAGACCAAAATAAATAATAGAAATAGGCGAGAAGTATGCGGCAATTTATATTTGATTATAAAAAATATATTGAAAATAATTTGGTCAACATTAAATTACTATTTTGGAAAAACCTTTTAAAATATAAAAGTGTCTTGTGATAATTTCATTCATTTCACGTCGGCCTAGCAGGAAAATTAGGCGGAATTGTGACTAGAAATATTTGACCGAGCGAACGCGAGCGAAGTTTTTTCGTTTGGGTTTGGGCAAGAATGCTTTGTAATCTGTCCGGATTCTGGTTTTTTGATTCCGAACCGATTAGATTGTTCTCCTATACAGGTTGCAACCGACTCGCGTGATTTTTTGTGTGGACGTTCAATAATTATATGGTATTACAAAATCACAAATGTACGATAGGAAAAATTTAAGTTATGTGCGGGATTCGAACCCGCGTCCATCCACCCCTTGAGCCGGGGTATGCTCTAACCAATTGATGTCATGTTAGCTCAATTGGTTAGAGCATACCCCGGCTATATAAGTATTGTATTATAAATAATTTTGTCTAGACAAGTAAGTCTAGTAATAGGGCTAAGTGAATATTTTTACATGCGGGTTCAAATCCCGCATATGACCATATTTTATCCTCTCGTTGTAATTTAGTAAGGTTATCCTAGACATATACTGTATCTGCCGGATTGTCCACTCCTGAACACAGCTCATTATGGGGGGGTTTGCCATAATCCCCACGCTTGGCAGACGTCTTGGGGATCGCATTGTGAAATATCAGTTCCTCGCTGCTGCCCACCTTCTGGTGTGTTACCCTTAGTCGCCTCTTACGACACCCACGGGTAGAGATGGTGGTGGTGACATTCTAGCCTGGCACCCCATGAGAAGCCCGGCACTCCATGAGAAGCCCGGCCCCCACTAGAAGCCCGTTACCCCACAGGATGTCCAGCACTCCAGTAAAGCCCGGTACCCCACGTGAAAATATTTAAAATATTAAAATTATAGGGTTGCGTCGTCGTTAAGAAGTTTAATGCTAATTGCAAAAAAAATGTCTAGTAGTACAACGTAAATTGATATAAGAGTTATAGATGTCGCTCCAACCCCATACGATGATTAAGAAACAAAACATTAAATTAGAATCATGAATAATATGTCATATTGTCTTAGCGGTCAGAGCAAGCTCCGGCTATAGAGGTAGACGGTACGAGCTGGAATCCCGCTTATGACCATAACTTTTCTGACCATGACTGTAATTTTGTAATCTAAATTTATATTGTGTGATAACCTTTCTGCAATTTTAATCTGGTTATATTAAGCGCGGAAATTAATTTCGACAGACTTTGTAATGACGATACCAATTTTCTTCCCACGGGAAATTGCAAAGTACGATATTTTCAACATCATACAGGAAGAATTAAACATTATTAAATTTCTTTTAGTTCTTCATGTTCATGTCTTATCCCACGCTAGGTGGGGTTGGCACACTTAAGTTATATGTTGGTAAATCAAATCAATCATTAATTTGCAAAAATACAATACTTTCATAATTTTTACAATAAGATCTTATTTTTGTATTGTCAAAATTGTTTTCTGCCTGCAAGCAGGCGTGCAAATATTAGGTAAGTTTATACATACAAACACAAATACAAGCCCGTCTGAATGCCGCCGCTGTGCCAGAGTCAGGAGCCTGGTTGCATGCCTATCCTTCTCCACAAATGGGCACGCTTCTGGATAACGACTCTGTACGGGTAGCGGTAGCACTCAGACTTGGCTGTGCTGTCTGTGAGACCTACACCTGCGTCTGCGGCGCCCATCTGGAGTCGGATGGCCACCATGGTCTCAGCTGTGTTCGAAGTGCGGGTTGGCGACCTCGGCACCACACTCTTAATGAGATTATTAGGCGCGCTTTGGTTTCAGCCGAAGTGCCATCGGTGTGGGAGCCCCCTGGTTTGTCCCGGTTAGATGGTAGGCGCCCAGACGGGCTCACACTGTTACCGTGGCATAGGGGTCGGTGTTTTATTTGGGATACCACGTGTGTGTGCACTTTCGCCGCTTGGCACCTCCGCGGATCCCAGCAGTGTGCTGGTTCTGGAGCGGAGGCTGCCGCAAAAGGAAAATGCTCAAAATACGCTGATTTAGCCCTGGCATACGTTTTTTTTTTTTTTATTGTTGAGTTTGTTCCCTTTGCTGTTGAAACAGCTGGCCCCTGGTGTGCCGAGCTCAAAAAATTTATTGCCGATATCACACAACGTCTGAGGGAGAAAGGAAGGGACCCGTCGCGCTGGGTGGTTTTTGACCCAGCAAATTTACCTTAACTAGATCACCTGAACCTGAGAGTTGGAACAATGTTAGTACAATGATGATGTTACAATTGAAACAACACGGTTTTACAATATCTTTGAGGATTTTAAATTCGTTAAATTTTCTTTAATTTTTATCTTCGTATTTTATCGTATTGTTGGATTAGGTATTTTTAATCTTATAATACTACAGAATAGGGTGATGTTAATTTATATATGTATCTACGTCTACCTCTTTATTATTTGGCATGTCATGTAGCCTAAACGGCTTAATAGATTTTAACGTAACTTGTATACTATAACTTTATGTATTTTAAATTGACTATGGGAGTGACATTTGACGTTTATTTTGACGTATTATTATTTTTTCAGTGGATAGGGTTAGCCTTGCAACACTACCTCGTCTATTGGTAGGTAATTATAGTACCACCAACTTAAGTGTGCAGTTGTCGAGGGCGCTACTGGTCAAGGAAATCAATCAAATCAAATCAAAATCCATTTATTTGCCAGAATATTGTCATAAAATAGGTGTCACATATTATAAGTTTCAAATATTCTATCTTTTATCAGGTGTACAAATGTTAAATTTATATTGCATTGTCATAGATATGTATCCAATAATGATCATTTTGTACTATATAATAAAGATTTAGAATATTTGTTAAATGTATTAATCAATAAATAATTAAAGGATCACTTAATATAATATAAATTTAATATGTAATTTTATGACAATGCAATATAAATTTAAGACAGACACAGATGTGTCAGTTTATCTTTTAAAAAATCATCTATATCATAATAACATTTGTCAATTAAAAATTTAAATAGTTTACATTTTAGTCTATTATAATTTAGTTCCTTGAAACAATTTGGTAATTTGTTATAGATAGTGATAGCCATACAGTATACATTATTACTATATACACAAACTCTTTTACTCGGAACAAGCAAATCATGTTTACGACGTTTAGATCTGTCCCTTCCAGCTTGACTACTATTTAAAAGAAATTGAGATTGGTGTTGTCGAACAAATAGACACATTTCTTTAATGTAAAGGCAAGGTAATGGCAAAATACTACATTTCCTAAATAGAAGTCTACATGGTGCTAGAAAAGGACAACAATTACATTACATTAAAAGGACACATTACTCTGATGCACTTTTTTTGCACCTTAAAGGCTCTCTCCCAGTCCACAGAGTTATCCCAGATAATTAAACTATATCGTAACAGAGATGACACATACCCATGGTAAGCACTAAGTGCGGCTTGTGTCGTGGCTATACGGCGCATTTGGCCTAGCACATAAACATTGCTGTTTAGTTTAGAGCATAGTATCTTATAGAGATATAGATTTTTTTATTTAAACATTCAGTTATTATTTTTATTAAAGAGAAACATGCTAAGGTTGTAGACATGTTTTTTCTAAATCCAAACAGTTCTGCTTTAAGAATATGGTTGGTTAGTAGAAAGTTAGATATTTTGTTGTACATCACCTTTTCAAATATTTTAGATATAATAGGTATGAGTGTTATAGGTCGGTAATTATTCATAATATCTTTGGCGTCTTTTTTATGGACAGGTTTAACAATCGATAACTTTAAGCGATTTGGGAATATGCCTTGTGTTAGGGACAAGTTAATAATGTGGCTCAGTGGACAAGCTAGAATTTTCGAACAAGTCTTTATCATTTTTGTTGTTATCTCATCATACCCAGTAGCGTTAGTATTATTTAGGGACATTATTATCTTATTGATATCAAATTCATCCACAGGATTAAGAAAAATTGTTTTCGAGTTTGTGGGAATGTCATATGGGTAATCATTATTAAGAGCGTTTAAGTCGTCATTATTATTTGTCAAATTGATGAAAAAGTCATTAAATAATTGAGCTATTGTCTCCGGTTTATCATAGGTTGTGTTGTTTACTTGTAGGGATTCTATAGTTGTTGAATGGTCATTTTTATTCGTACTACTTTTGATTATCTCCCAGGCTGCTTTACAACTATTTTTAGCGTTAATAATGAATTTAATGTTATTTATTTTTTGGGCACAATATATACATTTTTTATATATGTTACTATAGCGATGGTACACTTTCTTATTTTGACTTTTTTTAGAACCTGACAGATGATATTGTAAATAAAGTCTGCGCTTGATGATAGACGATCTTCTGAGACCTTTGGTAATGCATTTGTTTTTAATAAGTTTATTAGTCAATTTTACTCTTACAACAGGAAAACATAAATTACAAAATAATATCAAAATGTCATGGAATTTATTAAAGGCTTCGTTCAAATCGTCTGATTCATATATGTCAAAAAGGTTAAAGAAGATAGACTGGCTATAAATTTCTGAATATTGTCTTTGCTATAATCTCGTCTTCTTTCAAACCAAAAGCGGCGCTGTATATGTGAAGATTTGGATTGATCAAATTCAAGGTCGAATGTAAACCCTAGTTTGACAAGTTTCATGATCTGATAAGCCTAGAATGAGTATGTTGGCCTTTACATTGTCCAAATTACTCGCTATTAAATCTAGACAAGAGTACTTTCGTGTTGGTTTAGTTATGTGATTAGTCAAGTTATGGTTGCTCAGTATGGAAAGCAAAGTCTTAGTAGCATTGGATTTGGTAAGCATATTAATATTCTTATCATCACATAATATTACGTTTTGTTGCTGTTCCTAATTAGTTTGTTAAGCAATAGTGCCAAATTATCTAAAAAAATATTAATGTTTTTTGTTTTAGGAATCCTATAAATACAGATTATATACAGTCTTAACATAGGTATTTCACTTGCACAGTATTCAAAGTTATACAAAATTGGGTCAATAATATGTATTTCATTACATTGAAACTTATTTTTTACTAAAATACAAGTTCCTCCTCGTTTTTCTTTCGGTCTGGAAAATGATGCTGCTATTTTATAATTTTTCATTTTTATATTTGCTTCAGTGCTTTTTCTTACATTTGTTTCAGAAAACCATAAAAAATCTACAGTTATGTTTTTGCATGCTAGTTCTTCAAGTGCAATTTCTATTACATCTTGCTTGTTTATTAAGCCAGCAATATTTAGGTTTCATAATGTAAAATTCAGTTTAGGGACGAAAAAACGCAAGTTTTTTTTCTTTTTCTGGCACACATACTTTATGATTAACTACAAACTGTCACAATTTGAAGGAATGTTGTAGTTCTTTTTTTTGCCGCCTGAACAGATAAGTTGGTGGGACTGTATGTGTTTGAGGATGGTGAAAACCAAAAAAAGCTCGGTTAGTATTGACTGATTGACTGACATAAATGTTCTTCCTGAAGAAATCATGCGGGTTGAAAATGATGTGATACAAAAATAGATGGGAGTATTTGAGAAAACCAAAAAATCAAGAAATTATTATTATCCTAACAAAGTTTGACGGACTAACTCAAAAATTTTAGGGTATAGGTATAGAGTGTTTGAACAAATGTCACAAGTAATCGAGACAGCAGATAAATGACACAAGTTATAAATCCACACAGGCAGAATTTAAGATGGCCAACGTAAATACCTCTCCGACCCAACTTAAGGTCGGCCTGAATAACTGCCAGAACACACATTTAGAGGCTTTGCTACTGATTTTCTACTTGTGGATAGTAGTTAGCCATGCAACCATTCGATAAATTTGATGCCGGTATTGATTCAAATGGGGTACTTATAATCTTTATGACAACAACAGCTCTAAGCACCCTTAGGCATAAAACGGTTTGAACTCAGATACAAGTAACTAATAAAATAATGTCTTTGGAATGAATCACGTAGTATTGTTATCCAAGTTTAACTTACGTGATATGAATTTTCTAAATTACGCAAACAAAGGACTATATACCTGCCACGAGACATAACGTGACCGTGTTGCTTATTATTCAGTTTTAGTAATTCAGCTGAAACCAACTGTGATATTGAGGAAATTATTTTTTATCAACCGTTCGCTACCGCTACCGCTACCTCTGTATATACAGTAGTTAGCTTATAAGGTAACCTGTAAGATTTCTTAGCGAAGTAAAATTTTACCAATGTGTAAATTCTCTACAAAATACTGTAAAGCTCCAGATTAAATAGGTATTTTCTTTTGAAGCTTAAAAAAGAGCTTCACAATTTCCTTTCAGAATTACAGAACCCTTCGCTTATTTTCGATCTTTTTATTTTTTAATGTCTCACTTAGAGATTTTTTTCAACATACTTTTCTTCTCTCATTGCTGATCCTTTCTGATTTCCTTACCAGAAATCCGTAAACAGCGAGTACGAGAACAATTCATATCGTTCAGTATAATTGAGCGCTCATGTACAAATGGAAGCATGTGTGTACCCTCCATACGGCCCACGTATTGCCCTGAAACCAGTTAAAGGATTAGAGAAAAACAACACATTACAATAAGAATACAGTTATTATTATAAACTGGTATTACTTATGTTGGGATTAAAATAATATAAAAGCAGAGCAATATGATATTGTCTTTCAAACGAACGTGAGTTGTCATAATCCTTAACAAAATACACAGGCTAGCACTCACGGTGTTTAGTCGCATGTAGCAGCCCTCGAAGCTTCCCGCATCCTTGAGAATGAGCATCTTTACTGCTCAAGCACCGGTCGGATATTACAACTAAACACCGTGAATGCTAGCCGGTATATATAATTGCAACATGTCCAATTTTTTTATTTTATCAATCGATAAAATTCATTCGTATTAATATAATAAACATCCTCTGTATACTATGTTTTATTTTCTCTACAATATTGTACTTATCTATACTCAATCACATCGATGACGATGACAGTTTATAAAATATAAAACAAAAATAATCAAGGCTGCATTTTGCGTACCGCCAAATTTTCTAGTCATGTTCAATACAATGGCATTGATTAACAAATGAGGTCGCTTGCAACTGGTTAAAAAATGAATACTGTTTTAATATTTTATTGAAACACCTTAGTAGGCGCAATTTTTTTCTAGTGCGTTTGTGTATTTCTTTTATAAAACAATGTAGGTATATTTAAATTTGTCTAACTTGATGTGACAAAATCTGCAAATAAACAAAAACCTGGTATTTTTTTTTGTAAGTGATATAATTTTTTAAATGTATGCACTCTATTTATTGTAAATATAATTCCCCCAAGAATAACGCTACATAATCACAAACATGTATGTAACTTTAAGTAATATAAACTAATCATAATTATTACTACCCTTTCACTGAATTTTATCTTGTGTATTAGGAGTAAAATTTTTGGTAAAAAAATTATCATTTTTGTTACGCGCTATATTACGGATCTCTTTTATTACGTGCTTGTATTGCGGTATAAAAAAATAGTGTTAGTAAATAATTTATCTTTCTGGATCATAAAAAATCTAACACAATTTTCACATAAATTATGATCGTAATGTTAGCATTGACGGCGGGTTGTGATGTATACGCACAATTATTTTCGTAAGTTAATAAATTTGCAGTATTTACAGTTAAGTATTACCAAAACGTTTGACGACTTAGCAATTAAATTAGAGGTAACAAGTGATACAGAAAGCACTGCGCTGCTCAAGTCACATTCAGCTCGGGAAGATGACAGACATAAAAGGAGATTGAGAGTGGCATTAGCTCCTCATGATCGTAAAACGAGAATGTTTCGGAAGAGGCCTGCAAGTCACACACATTTGGAGGATGCGAATTATTCGGACGTTTCCAAATCTGTAAACTGATGCGCAGTAATTCTGGGGCTCTTTGTTTCCTTTAAAAGTATCAGATTACTGCTCACCATGGATACACAGATACCCTGATTTATTTCAGTGATTATTTCAGGTAAGTACTCGGGATCGATTGTTGAAATTCGGCGAATGTGATCATTACATCGACTAAAGGGATTCGTGTTGCCATAGAAGGTAGGTAACGTGTCGCGACGCAAACAATGCGTACTGAGTGTTACCGAATCTTCCTTTCTATGGAAATTCCTTGATTTTGGTCACTTTGAAGGTGAAATAATTTTAATATCATTATTTGTGTTCAGATATAATATACATTAAGTACAAACATTTTGGCTACTCATAACTTGATAAATGTTAAAAAAAAATGAAGTGCAGCTGTTTTACTTATTGTTTTTAAATCCTCTTCAACGATAATGCATTTTCACAGCTGACTTCTTTATGATGTGACCAAATTTATCCATGACAAACACTAAAAATTTCAAAATAAGATAATTATTCACACCATTATAAAAAATATTATTTTCTCTTATTTTTGCGACGACGACAAACAACAGTTCGTAGCCGCTGAACTTGATGAAGATTAAACTTTATTAAGTGCATGTTTTGTGTTATTATTCGTGGAAAGCTCCAATATGACCATTCGGCCACCTGATGGCTACAATCAAGCCTGGTCATAACAGTTGTAACGTTCTGCTTGACACGGCACTGCACCCGTCATTGCGCCGAGATGGTAGTTCCTATGTATCCTTCGCAAATACAATAATAACACTTACATTTTTTTCTTTAAAACCCAACACTGCAGTGTTTGCACACTACTGCATCAAGGCAGAATCACAATACCTTGATGCAGTAGTGTGCAAGTACCTACAATTGAAGGAATTTCGCGAGCGGGCGTACCAGACCTGTGATTTGGAGATCTACTCCTAAAAACGAACTTGGAAGCTTCGTTTATTGAAGCTCATGTTGGCTTGATTTCGCCCTCCGATTCAGATATTTCTATGAATCTCTTGTACTTCAATTATTAGGTGAGTAATTGAATTGTAGACGAATATAGAATTGAAAAATGAAGGTGAATATTGTTTATGTGAGTTACTTCCCCTTACTGCCCCGCTGAAAGTTTCCACCCTGTATAACTATATACTATATAACTGTATAATATATAAATATATACTAAGATTGATTCTTGTATGCATTACCTTTTTACAATAGAACAAAAAACGTTAACATTGTATGAGGACCCCCTTTTATTTGTATATTTTGTGTTTATTATTATTTGCTAGGCAATCCATCATACTATATATTGTGTAAAAAAATCAACCGACTAACTCTTACCGTTACAAAGACATCTAGCCTTTTAAGGGTTGGACGGACGGACGGACAGCTATATAATAATAGGATAGGGTCCCGTTTAACGCAACCCTAAAAATGTAGTAACGATGACCGTTTGTACATTTAAACAGCTTGAAATACGGTTTTACCTTAATAAAACATTTAATTACTTTCTCTTACATGTAATGTATTTGCAAATTGTAAATTTATTTTGAGAAAATATCGTTTTCTGAAGAATTTAATAACTATGTAATCTATAAATATAATAAAACTGTAACAGATCCAATTCTGTACATGGCAAATATTTAAAAAAAATATATTTCTTTAATTTTTATCTGTCTGTCTGTCTGTATCCCGGCCACGCATCACTCCAAAATTCAATGAAACTTAACACGATTTGAGTTCATACTACGAAGAAGGTTATTGTATACTTTTTATCCAGAAATTCAGCACGGCTCTCTCTTGGGATGAAATTTAAAATGTACACTTAGCTGTAATTTAATAACGCGCAGTCCGATTCCAATTACTCTTTTTTTGTGTGAATAATTATAACCCAGACTGGCACGCCACGGGCTGCCCGGTACCCCACGGGCAGCCCTCGGGCAGCTCGGCACCCCAAGGGCAGCTCAGCACCTTTAATTAGTTTTGCAAGCTTGCTAAGATAAAACTCTTAAATCTGGCACATTCGCCACAGTTAGTTTTTTTAACTATATATATTTTGGAGACTGCGCAATAGAAGTGCACGATCTAATATATTTTCGTTCAACCGCCAAACAAGGAGAACCCACGCAAAAGGACGCCATTTTAAAATCGAAATTCCAAAGAAATGCACTAAGTACTTTGCTTCAAAATTTATTGTGCGAACCGCAAAGGTACTCTCTGAGTTTTTTAACTACTATCTTCTGGAAAATACAACTCGGGAGATTTTGAACCCAAAGCAAAAATCTCCTTTCTGAGCTATGATTCACCGCACACCACAGCGTTGCTTAGTATGAGATAAACAGCGCTCAAATATGAATAATTAGTCTGTAGGTACGGCAATCGTGAACGAAGTCGCAGGTACAGCTAGTAATAGTTATAAAGTTATCGAGCCTTCAGAAATACGCCTTTAAAATATTAATATTCTCAGTTACTTTTTCTATTTGCTATCTTGGGGGATGATAATTTTTAAAGAGACCATTATCTTAGCCACAAAATTAGACTTAACAAAATTTGATCTTCATTACTTCCGTAACGTCGGACGTAGTTCACACTTGTAGCACTTGAAGCCTGTCAGCCCCAACAGTCGGCGCTAGAGGTAATAAAACCACGAACACTACAACAAAAGAACACTTTACCCTCATTGTGGATGGTTTTTTGCTGTGTTGTTGAACGTAAATCTTATGAGAAAAGGTGCTGTACTTTTTGCAGATTCATATGCCTTGGAACTACATTGCGAACTACACTTCCTAATAAGCGTTTGAGCCATGCAGTACCATCAGAGTTTTGTAAGTCATATAAAAATAAGCCATATTTTCGACAAAATAACTCACGTAGGTTTTAAATATATGTATCTACTAAGCCTTCAAGGCTTAGATGAATTGACGAATCTTTTGGGTGTAAGTTCACGTGCATAATTTCTTGGTCTACTGACAGCTCTTTTCTATTTATAAAATTCAGTAGCTCTGAAGCTTCTGTAGAATTTTTCCTCGAGATTTTTCCAAATCAATAAGGTAGTTTATTAAAAATAATTATCAAGAAAAAATATCGTGTAGTAACTAAAATTTAGAAACTATACCTACAATAAATACATCGATGTAATGAAATAATTGTATTTCAATTATGTAGTTTACATACACAACGAATGATCGAATTATTTTATTTTCTTTGATATATCTGTGATCTTACTTGCGGTACAATTCTGTTGAAGAAATTATTTTTATTTAGTACAAATTTAAGGCGAGGACTAGTTTACTACTGTTATACCTATATTTATATAATCTACCATTTTAAAACATGCGACAAAGAGTAAATCGAGGAAGAGAGTTCGGGTACTTGTGACCACAACAACGCGTGAATGGGCAATACTTACGTACCGCAGCAACGGCCAGCGATGCGCTATAAAAAAAATATTTGACATTTCTTGGTGTCTTATCACTTGGTAAGGTCAGTTTACTACAGCAACTACACTTATATAAAAAGTCACGATGCTTGCTAGTTTTTATTTTTTGGTAGTTTATAATATAAGTTTATGATATTACTTTTAAAATTGAAAGTGATGTCAACGCTCGTAGAAAATCATAATATTGAGTACTCTACTTTTTTTATGCTACTAAGTTGGCAAACAAGCATACGGCCCGCCTGATGGTAAGCAGTTACCGTAGCCTATGGACGCTTGCAATACCAGGGGTATCACTTGCGCGTTGCCGACCCTGAAGAAATCTCTTCACGCCCTTTTTGAAGAACCCCATGCTGTACTCCATCGGGAAAACCACGGCGGGGCGCTCGTTCCACAATCTGAGTGTCCGTGGAAGGAAGCTCCTTTGAGCCCGCACAGTACGAAACAACTCCGGTTTCAATGTGTGGGGTTGGATTCCCCGTCGATGGCGAGAGTTGCGATGGTGGAAGGTAGCCGTGGGCATCAAGTCGAATAATTCCTTAGAACACTCTCCGTTGTACAAGCGGTAGAACACACACATAGAGGCAAAGTGTCTCCTCAGACTAAGGGGTTCTAAACCGCTTGTGAGCTCGGGATCGTCAACACTTCTAATGGCACGTCGCTGAACCGAGTCTAAAGGTCGGGTATTATGGGTTTGACAAAAATATTAGATTAGAAGATAGCCGAAACTAAAACTTTTTCGCACCCTAGCGAGTGATATCATCAAAAACAAAGAGGGAATCATCACACAATAATTAAACTTTACAAATTATTGGAGCACTAAATGTTTTTCCCTGGCTGGAATCGAATCCGCGTCCGCCGGATGCCTTCTTCACTCAGCGCTCTGCACACACTCTTTCGTGCCGAAACCTTGTGTTCCACTTGTATTACTTTACCGTCATAGGGGACGGTGTACGGAACTATACACGTACTTTCAAAGAAAAATACGTCAAAAATGTCATGTGCCTATACTGAATCGAAAAAGTATAGAACAGTTTCTACATGATGAGAATATTCTGAAGAAAAATGTTACGTTCCCTAGGAAATCTGCATGCATGGCACGGGAATGTTTTCCGGTCACGATAGAATTCAAAGCCTGTGACGGGAGGCGTCCGTCGGTCCCGATATCCGTAGAGCATCCTGTTTGCAGGCTCAACTTATCTCTATAATACGTCATAGAAATGAGGTAAAAAGCTCAAATGTAGCCATTTTACGCAAGTTTCCAAATTTAGAATACGAGTGATTTAGTACACTCGTAAGACCACAGACCAAAATAAATAATAGAAATAGGCGAGAACTATGCGGCAATTTATATTTGATTATAAAAAATATATTGAAAATAATTTGGTTAACATTAAATTACTATTTTGGAAAAACCTTTTAAAATATAAAAGTGTCTTGTGATAATTTCATTCATTTCACGTCGGCCTAGCAGGAAAATTAGGCGGAATTGTGACTAGAAATATTTGACCGAGCGAACGCGAGCGAAGTTTTTTCGTTTGGGTTTGGGCAAGAATGCTTTGTAATCTGCCCGGATTCTGGTTTTTTGATTCCGAACCGATTAGATTGTTCTCCTATACAGGTTGCAACCGACTCGCGTGATTTTTTGTGTGGACGTTCAATAATTATATGGTATTACAAAATCACAAATGTACGATAGGAAAAATTTAAGTTATGTGCGGGATTCGAACCCGCGTCCATCCACCCCTTGAGCCGGGGTATGCTCTAACCAATTGATGTCATGTTAGCTCAATTGGTTAGAGCATAACCCGGCTATATAAGTATTGAATTATAAATAATTTTGTCTAGACAAGTAAGTCTAGTAATAGGGCTAAGTGAATATTTTTACATGCGGGTTCAAATCCCGCATATGACCATATTTTATCCTCTCGTTGTAATTTAGTAAGGTTATCCTAGACGTATACTGTATCTGCCGGATTGTCCACTCCTGAACACAGCTCATTATGGGGGGGTTTGCCATAATCCCCACGCTTGGCAGACGTCTTGGGGATCGCATTGTGAAATATCAGTTCCTCGCTGCTGCCCACCTTCTGGTGTGTTACCCTTAGTCGCCTCTTACGACACCCACGGGTAGAGATGGTGGTGGTGACATTCTAGCCTGGCACCCCATGAGAAGCCCGGCACTCCATGAGAACCCCGGCCCCCACTAGCCTATCCTTCTCCACAAATGGGCACGCTTCTGGATAACGACTCTGTACGGGTAGCGGTGGCACTCAGACTTGGCTGTGCTGTCTGTGAGACCTACACCTGCGTCTGCGGCGCCCATCTGGAGTCGGATGGCCACCATGGTCTCAGCTGTGTTCGAAGTGCGGGTTGGCAACCTCGGCACCACGCTCTTAATGAGATTATTAGGCGCGCTTTGGTTTCAGCCGAAGTGCCATCGGTGTGGGAGCCCCCTGGTTTGTCCCGGTTAGATGGTAGGCGCCCAGACGGGCTCACACTGTTACCGTGGCATAGGGGTCGGTGTTTTATTTGGGATACCACGTGTGTGTGCACTTTCGCCGCTTGGCACCTCCGCGGATCCCAGCAGTGTGCTGGTTCTGGAGCGGAGGCTGCCGCAAAAGGAAAATGCTCAAAATACGCTGATTTAGCCCTGGCATACGTTTTTTTTTTTTTTTATTGTTGAGTTTGTTCCCTTTGCTGTTGAAACAGCTGGCCCCTGGTGTGCCGAGCTCAAAAAATTTATTGCCGATATCACACAACGTCTGAGGGAGAAAGGAAGGGACCCGTCGCGCTGGGTGGTTTTTGACCCAGCAAATTTACCTTAACTAGATCACCTGAACCTGAGAGTTGGAACAATGTTAGTACAATGATGATGTTACAATTGAAACAACACGGTTTTATAATATCTTTGAGGATTTTAAATTCGTTAAATTTTCTTTAATTTTTATCTTCGTATTTTATCGTATTGGTGGATTAGGTATTTTTAATGTTATAATACTACAGAATAGTGTGATGTTAATGTATATATGTATCTACGTCTACCTCTTTATTATTTGGCATGCCATGGAGCCCAAACGGCTTAATAGATTGTAACGTAACTTGTATAATAAAACTTAATATATTTTAAATTGATTATGGGAGTGACATTTGACGTTTATTTTGACGTATTATTATTTTTTCAGTGGATAGGGTTAGCCTTGCAACACGACCTCGTCTATTGGTAAGTAATTATGTGTTTGAGGATGGTGAAAACCAAAAAAAGCTCGGTTAGTATTGACTGATTGACTGACATAAATGTTCTCCCTGAAGGAATCATGCGGGTTGAAAATGATGTGATACAATAATAGATGTGCTCCCATCTATTCATTTCATCATTCATCATCATTTGAGAAAACCGAAAAATCCAGAAATTATTATTATCCTAACAAAGTTTGACGGACTATCTCGAAAATTTTTGGGGATAGGCCCTAAAATATTTTCTTGATTTTTTGTTATAGAGTGTTTGAACAAATGTCACATGTAATCGAGACAGCAGATAAATTACACAAGTTATAAATCCACACAGGCAGAATTTAAGATGGCCAACATAAATACCGCTCCGACCCAACTTAAGGTCGGCCTGAATAACTGCCAGAACACACATTTAGAGGCTTTGCTACTGATTTTCTACTTGTGGATAGTAGTTAGCCATGCAAGCATTCGATAAATTTGATGCTGGTATTGATTCAAATAGGGTACTTATAATCTTTATGACAACAACAACTCTAAGCACCCTTAGGCATAAAACGGTTTGAATTCAGATACAAGTAACTAATATAATAATGTCTTTGGAATGAATCACGTAGTATTGTTATCCAAGTTTAACTTACGTGATATGAATTTTCTAAATTACGCAAACAAAGGACTATATACCTGCCACGAGACATAACGTGACCGTGTTGCTTATTATTCAGTTTTAGTAATTCAGCTGAAACTATATTGAAGCAAGCTGAAGATAATGAGGAAAATATTTTTTATCAACCGCAACATCTTAAACGTGCCTCTGTATACACAGTAGTTAGCTTATAAGGTAACCTGTAAGATTTTTTAGCGAAGTAAAATTTTACCAGTGAGTAAATTCTCTACAAAGTACTGTAAAGCTCCAGATTAAAAAGGTATTTTCCTTTGAAGCTTAAAAAAGAGCTTTACAATTTCCTTTCAGAACTACAGAACCCTTCGCTTAGTTTTGATTGCGTTATCTTTTTATTATTAAATGTCTCACTTACAGATTTTTTTCAACATACTTTTCTTCTCTCATTGCTGATCCTTTCTGATTTCCTTACCAGAAATCCGTAAACAGCGAGTACGAGAGTGATTCATATCGTTCAGTGTAATTGAGCGCTCATGTACAAATGGAAGCAAGTGTGTACCCTACACACGGCTAACGCATTGTCCTGAAACCAGTTGAAGGATTAGAGAAAAACAACACATTACAATAAAAATACAGTTATTATTATAAACTGGTATTACTTATGTTGGGATTAAAATAATATAAAAGCAGAGCAATATGATATTGTCTTTCAAACGAACGTGAGTTGTCATAATCCTTAACAAAATACACAGGCTAGCACTCACGGTGTTTAGTCGCATGTAGCAGCCCTCGAAGCTTCCCGCATCCTTGAGAATGAGCATCTTTACTGCTCAAGCACCGGTCGGATATTACAACTAAACACCGTGAATGCTAGCCGGTATATATAATTGCAACATGTCCAATTTTTTTATTTTATCAATCGATAAAATTCATTCGTATTAATATAATAAACATCCTCTGTATACTATGTTTTATTTTCTCTACAATATTGTACTTATCTATACTCAATCACATCGATGACGATGACAGTTTATAAAATATAAAACAAAAATAATCAAGGCTGCATTTTGCGTACCGCCAAATTTTCTAGTCATGTTCAATACAATGGCATTGATTAACAAATGAGGTCGCTTGCAACTGGTTAAAAAATGAATACTGTTTTAATATTTTATTGAAACACCTTAGTAGGCGCAATTTTTTTCTAGTGCGTTTGTGTATTTCTTTTATAAAACAATGTAGGTATATTTAAATTTGTCTAACTTGATGTGACAAAATCTGCAAATAAACAAAAACCTGGTATTTTTTTTTGTAAGTGATATAATTTTTTAAATGTATGCACTCTATTTATTGTAAATATAATTCCCCCAAGAATAACGCTACATAATCACAAACATGTATGTAACTTTAAGTAATATAAACTAATCATAATTATTACTACCCTTTCACTGAATTTTATCTTGTGTATTAGGAGTAAAATTTTTGGTAAAAAAATTATCATTTTTGTTACGCGCTATATTACGGATCTCTTTTATTACGTGCTTGTATTGCGGTATAAAAAAATAGTGTTAGTAAATAATTTATCTTTCTGGATCATAAAAAATCTAACACAATTTTCACATAAATTATGATCGTAATGTTAGCATTGACGGCAGGTTGTGATGTATACGCACAATTATTTTCGTAAGTTAATAAATTTGCAGTATTTACAGTTAAGTATTACCAAAACGTTTGACGACTTAGCAATTAAATTAGAGGTAACTAGTGATACAGAAAGCACTGCGCTGCTCAATTCACATTCAGCTCGGGAAGATAACAGACATAAAAGGAGCTTGAGAGTGGCATTAGCTCCTCATGATCGTAAAACGAGAATGTTTCGGAAGAGGCCTGCAAGTCACACACATTTGGAGGATGCGAATTATTCGGACGTTTCCAAATCTGTAAACTGATGCGCAGTAATTCTGGGGCTCTTTGCTTCCTTTAAAAGTATCAGATTACTGCTCACCATGGATACACAGATACCCTGATTTATTTCAGTGATTATTTCAGGTAAGTACTCGGGATCGATTGTTGAAATTCGGCGAATGTGATCATTACATCGACTAAAGGGATTCGTGTTGCCATAGATGGTTGGTAACGTGTCGCGACGCAAACAATGCGTACTGAGTGTTACCGAATCTTCCTTTCTATGGAAATTCCTTGATTTTGGTCACTTTGAAGGTGAAATAATTTTAATATCATTATTTGTGTTCAGATATAATATACATTAAGTACAAACATTTTGGCTACTCATAACTTGATAAATGTTAAAAAAAATGAAGTGCAGCTGTTTTACTTATTGTTTTTAAATCCTCTTCAACGATAATGCATTTTCACAGCTGACTTCTTTATGATGTGACCAAATTTATCCATGACAAACACTAAAAATTTCAAAATAAGATACATATTCACACCATTATAAAAAATATTATTTTCTCTTATTTTTGCGACGACGACAAACAACAGTTCGTAGCCGCTGAACTTGATGAAGATTAAACTTTATTAAATGCATGTTTTGTGTTATTATTCGTGGAAAGCTCCAATATGACCATTCGGCCACCTGATGGCTACAATCAAGCCTGGTCATAACAGTTGTAACGTTCTGCTTGACACGGCACTGCACCCGTCATTGCGCCGAGATGGTAGTTCCTATGTATCCTTCGCAAATACAATAATAACACTTGCATTTTTTTCTTTAAAACCCAACACTGCAGTGTTTGCACACTACTGCATCAAGGCAGAATCACAATACCTTGATGCAGTAGTGTGCAAGTACCTACAATTGAAGGAATTTCGCGAGCGGGCGTACCAGACCTGTGATTTGGAGATCTACTCCTAAAAACGAACTTGGAAGCTTCGTTTATTGAAGCTCATGTTGGCTTGATTTCGCCCTCCGATTCAGATATTTCTATGAATCTCTTGTACTTCAATTATTAGGTGAGTAATTGAATTGTAGACGAATATAGAATTGAAAAATGAAGGTGAATATTGTTTATGTGAGTTACTTCCCCTTACTGCCCCGCTGAAAGTTTCCACCCTGTATAACTATATACTATATAACTGTATAATATATACTAAGATTGATTCTTGTATGCATTACCTTTTTACAATAGAACAAAAAACGTTAACATTGTATGAGGACCCCCTTTTATTTGTATATTTTGTGTTTATTATTATTTGCTAGGCAATCCATCATACTATATATTGTGTAAAAAAATCAACCGACTAACTCTTACCGTTCCAAAGACATCTAGCCTTTTAAGGGTTGGATAGTTACTTTAACAGAATTGTACCGCAAGTCAGATCATAGATATATCAAAGAAAATTAAATAATTCGATCATTCTTGTGTATGTAAACTACATAATTGAAATACAATTATTTCAGTAAATCGTTGTATGTATTATAGGTATAGCTTCCAAATTTTAGTTGCTACACGATATTTTTTCAAAATATTTTAATAAACTACCTTCTTGAGCTCGGAAAAATCTCGAGGTAAAATTCTACACATACAGCTACTGAATTTTATAAATAGACAAGAGCTGTAAGTATACCAAGAAATTATGTGCGTGAAGTTACACCCAAAAGATTCGTCAATTCAAGTAAGCCTTGAAGGCTGTGTGTATTTTTGTCGAAAATATGGCTTATTTTTATATAACTTACAACGCTCTGATGGTACTTAAGCTCAAACGCATATTAGGAAGTGTAGTTCGCTCCAAGGCATATGAATCTGCAAAAAGTACAGCACCTTTTCTCATAAGATTTACGTTCAACAACACAGCAAAAAACCATCCACAATGAGGGTAAAGTGTTCTTTTGTTGTAGTGTTCGTGGTTTTATTACCTCTAGCGCCGACTGTTGGGGCTGACAGGCTTCAAGTGCTACAAGTGTGAACTACGTCCGACGTTACGGAAGTAATGAAGATCAAATTTTGTTAAGTCTAATTTTGTGGCTAAGATAATGGTCTCTTTAAAAATTATCATCCCCCAAGATAGCACATAGAAAAAGTAACTGAGAATATTAATATTTTAAAGGCGTATTTCTGAAGGCTCGATCACTTTATAACTATTACTAGCTGTACCTGCGACTTCGTTCGCGATTGCCGTACCTACAGACTAATTATTCATATTTGAGCGCTGTTTATCTCATACTAAGCAACGCTGTGGTGTGCGGTGAAGCATAGCTCAGAAAGGAGATTTTTGCTTTGGGTTCAAAATCTCCCGAGTTGTATTTTCCAGAAGATAGTAGTTAAAAAACTCAGAGAGTACCTTTGCGGTTCGCACAATAAATTTTGAAGCAAAGTACTTAGTGCATTTCTTTGGAATTTCGATTTTAAAATGGCGTCCTTTTGCGTGGGTTCTCCTTGTTTGGCGGTTGAACGAAAATATATTAGATCGTGCACTTCTATTGCGCAGTCTCCAAAATATATATAGTTAAAAAAACTAACTGTGGCGAATGTGCCAGATTTAAGAGTTTTATCTTAGCAAGCTTGCAAAACTAATTAAAGGTGCTGAGCTGCCCTTGGGGTGCCGAGCTGCCCGAGGGCTGCCCGTGGGGTACCGGGCAGCCCGTGGCGTGCCAGTCTGGGTTATAATTATTCACACAAAAAAAGAGTAATTGGAATCGGACTGCGCGTTATTAAATTACAGCTAAGTGTACATTTTAAATTTCATCCCAAGAGAGAGCCGTGCTGAATTTCTGGATAAAAAGTATACAATAACCTTCTTCGTAGTATGAACTCAAATCGTGTTAAGTTTTATTGAATTTTGGAGTGATGCGTGGCCGGGATACAGACAGACAGACAGACAAAAATTAAAGAAATATAATTTTTTTAAATATTTGCCATGTACAGAATTGGATCTGTTACAGTTTTATTATATGTATAGATTACATAGTTATTAAATTCTTCAGAAAACGATATTTTCTCAAAATAAATTTACAATTTGCAAATACATTACATGTAAGAGAAAGTAATTAAATGTTTTATTAAGGTAAAACCGTATTTCAAGCTGTTTAAATGTACAAACGGTCATCGTTACTACATTTTTAGGGTTGCGTTAAACGGGACCCTATCCTATTATTATATAGCTGTCCGTCCGTCCGTCCAACCCTTAAAAGGCTAGATGTCTTTGGAACGGTAAGAGTTAGTCGGTTGATTTTTTTACACAATATATAGTATGATGGATTGCCTAGCAAATAATAATAAACACAAAATATACAAATAAAAGGGGGTCCTCATACAATGTTAACGTTTTTTGTTCTATTGTAAAAAGGTAATGCATACAAGAATCAATCTTAGTATATATTATACAGTTATATAGTATATAGTTATACAGGGTGGAAACTTTCAGCGGGGCAGTAAGGGGAAGTAACTCACATAAACAATATTCACCTTCATTTTTCAATTCTATATTCGTCTACAATTCAATTACTCACCTAATAATTGAAGTACAAGAGATTCATAGAAATATCTGAATCGGAGGGCGAAATCAAGCCAACATGAGCTTCAATAAACGAAGCTTCCAAGTTCGTTTTTAGGAGTAGATCTCCAAATCACAGGTCTGGTACGCCCGCTCGCGAAATTCCTTCAATTGTAGGTACTTGCACACTACTGCATCAAGGCAGAATCACAATACCTTGATGCAGTAGTGTGCAAGTACCTACAATTGAAGGAATTTCGCGAGCGGGCGTACCAGACCTGTGATTTGGAGATCTACTCCTAAAAACGAACTTGGAAGCTTCGTTTATTGAAGCTCATGTTGGCTTGATTTCGCCCTCCGATTCAGATATTTCTATGAATCTCTTGTACTTCAATTATTAGGTGAGTAATTGAATTGTAGACGAATATAGAATTGAAAAATGAAGGTGAATATTGTTTATGTGAGTTACTTCCCCTTACTGCCCCGCTGAAAGTTTCCACCCTGTATAACTATATACTATATAACTGTATAATATATACTAAGATTGATTCTTGTATGCATTACCTTTTTACAATAGAACAAAAAACGTTAACATTGTATGAGGACCCCCTTTTATTTGTATATTTTGTGTTTATTATTATTTGCTAGGCAATCCATCATACTATATATTGTGTAAAAAAATCAACCGACTAACTCTTACCGTTCCAAAGACATCTAGCCTTTTAAGGGTTGGACGGACGGACGGACAGCTATATAATAATAGGATAGGGTCCCGTTTAACGCAACCCTAAAAATGTAGTAACGATGACCGTTTGTACATTTAAACAGCTTGAAATACGGTTTTACCTTAATAAAACATTTAATTACTTTCTCTTACATGTAATGTATTTGCAAATTGTAAATTTATTTTGAGAAAATATCGTTTTCTGAAGAATTTAATAACTATGTAATCTATACATATAATAAAACTGTAACAGATCCAATTCTGTACATGGCAAATATTTAAAAAAATTATATTTCTTTAATTTTTGTCTGTCTGTCTGTCTGTATCCCGGCCACGCATCACTCCAAAATTCAATAAAACTTAACACGATTTGAGTTCATACTACGAAGAAGGTTATTGTATACTTTTTATCCAGAAATTCAGCACGGCTCTCTCTTGGGATGAAATTTAAAATGTACACTTAGCTGTAATTTAATAACGCGCAGTCCGATTCCAATTACTCTTTTTTTGTGTGAATAATTATAACCCAGACTGGCACGCCACGGGCTGCCCGGTACCCCACGGGCAGCCCTCGGGCAGCTCGGCACCCCAAGGGCAGCTCAGCACCTTTAATTAGTTTTGCAAGCTTGCTAAGATAAAACTCTTAAATCTGGCACATTCGCCACAGTTAGTTTTTTTAACTATATATATTTTGGAGACTGCGCAATAGAAGTGCACGATCTAATATATTTTCGTTCAACCGCCAAACAAGGAGAACCCACGCAAAAGGACGCCATTTTAAAATCGAAATTCCAAAGAAATGCACTAAGTACTTTGCTTCAAAATTTATTGTGCGAACCGCAAAGGTACTCTCTGAGTTTTTTAACTACTATCTTCTGGAAAATACAACTCGGGAGATTTTGAACCCAAAGCAAAAATCTCCTTTCTGAGCTATGCTTCACCGCACACCACAGCGTTGCTTAGTATGAGATAAACAGCGCTCAAATATGAATAATTAGTCTGTAGGTACGGCAATCGCGAACGAAGTCGCAGGTACAGCTAGTAATAGTTATAAAGTGATCGAGCCTTCAGAAATACGCCTTTAAAATATTAATATTCTCAGTTACTTTTTCTATGTGCTATCTTGGGGGATGATAATTTTTAAAGAGACCATTATCTTAGCCACAAAATTAGACTTAACAAAATTTGATCTTCATTACTTCCGTAACGTCGGACGTAGTTCACACTTGTAGCACTTGAAGCCTGTCAGCCCCAACAGTCGGCGCTAGAGGTAATAAAACCACGAACACTACAACAAAAGAACACTTTACCCTCATTGTGGATGGTTTTTTGCTGTGTTGTTGAACGTAAATCTTATGAGAAAAGGTGCTGTACTTTTTGCAGATTCATATGCCTTGGAGCGAACTACACTTCCTAATATGCGTTTGAGCTTAAGTACCATCAGAGCGTTGTAAGTTATATAAAAATAAGCCATATTTTCGACAAAAATACACACAGCCTTCAAGGCTTACTTGAATTGACGAATCTTTTGGGTGTAACTTCACGCACATAATTTCTTGGTATACTTACAGCTCTTGTCTATTTATAAAATTCAGTAGCTGTATGTGTAGAATTTTACCTCGAGATTTTTCCGAGCTCAAGAAGGTAGTTTATTAAAATATTTTGAAAAAATATCGTGTAGCAACTAAAATTTGGAAGCTATACCTATAATACATACAACGATTTACTGAAATAATTGTATTTCAATTATGTAGTTTACATACACAAGAATGATCGAATTATTTAATTTTCTTTGATATATCTATGATCTGACTTGCGGTACAATTCTGTTAAAGTAACTATTTTTATTTAGTACAAATTTAAAGCGAGGACTAGTACTGTTATTAGACTAACTACTGTTATATAATATATAATTTACCATTTTACATACATGCGACAAAGAGTAAAGCGAGGAGGAGAGTTCGAGTACTTGTGACCACAACAACGCGTGAGCTGAGCGCGCAATGCTTACGTTCCGCAGCAACGGCCAGCGATGCGCTATAAAAAATATCAGACAATTAATAAAGGTCAGATATTTAAAAAAAAAAAAACACTTGGTAAGGTCAGTGTTTACTACACTATACATACAAAGTCACGATGCTTGCTGGTATTTTTTTTTATTTTTTTTTTTTGGTAGCTTATATTGTAAGTTTATGATAAAACTTTTAAAATTGAAAGTGATTTCAAAGCTCGTAGAAAATCATACTATTGAGTACTCTACTTAGCGTATAGCAGTTTAGCAATTCATTTATGTTGTTTCTCACAATTTGATTTAGTTTTTTACATCAGTACTCACTTATAGATACAGACCGTTCGTCTAGTAACATACATAACTAAAAATTTTTATATCATACGTGGAGTATTGCCTAACTCTGATGTCCACCTTGGTATTAAAGTTATTTTTTATCAATTTAGCCGAAAAAACAATGAGGAAATATTAAAGTCAGGTCATGAAATAGCTGAATATTTAAATTAAGAGCTGCGGCTTCAACGGATTGTGGGCATCCAACAATAGGTAAAAGGCAAATCATGTAGCTGGTTTGATAAGCGAGTATTTTTACTGCTCGCTATACGTGTCCTATTTGGGGTTCTTCCCGCGCTCCTCATTGTCCTCCGTATTAAAAACAAGGTTTATACAGCCAGCGGTTGCTCCTTGCAAAAATGAAATATTTAAATTAAATTAAATAAAAATATAAATTAAAAATAGAAAAAAATATAGTCATGTGCGGGATTCGAACCCTAATTCGACTGAGCTAACATCACAGTATAGCTCAGTCGGTCAGAGCATACATCGGCTATAGGGGTGGGCGGACGCGAGTTAATTTTTTCTATTCTAGACTACAATTTTTCCACTCGTAAATTTGTAATTTTGTAATGTAATCCGCTGAGTAGGCGTTATTGCAAACATAACTGTATTCATATTAATACAATTTTTAGGCTCCGGTTTGTTTTGATGAGAGACTGTTGTTAGACCTTGAAAAGCGACGCCCAACCCGCACTTGGCCCATTTTCTATAATTCTTTGACTTCCTATAAAAAAACTTGTTTGCCCCTCCCTGAATCGGAAGCTGGGTATGCCCATGGATATATTACTTGTGTTTCCAGTTATGTGAATGATATTCTCCTATAACGATGGGCTATAATTTACGTTTATCACATGATTTTATTTTTATATATCTAAACTTTACAGATATTCTGTAAATATTCGTTTTTAATTCAACTGTTTGTCAAAAGCGTTTATTTATTTTTAATTCAACTATTTACCGCGAAGCGTACCCAGAAAGCATTATATAACTTAATTATTAAATAATCAACATATTCTAGGTACAATATAAGTGTGGAAAAATATTTTTTGAACCAACCCCCAACCAACTTGCGTTCTCTTAGTGGCTAGAAATATCTATTCATCGTGCGCCGAGTTTAATTTAAAGCATGTATTTATTGCGCATATGCCAACACTAAGATAGGCCTTAAATTGAGTTCACTAGTGCGCGGGAGTTTCACAATTAAGGGAATAAACGTTAACGTCTGAAGTGTCTTTTGTATCAACAAAAATAATAGTATTGTCACCATATCTCATGCACGAAGCCTTTTCATCTATCAAATTAATCCATTGAATAAACTAGTCATACATGTACATAACCACAATGATCGGATATCAGGGTATCTGTGTATATGGCGAGCGGTAATGAAACTTTTATAAGAAGTGATCAAGGACCCCTTGGCTATAACATGGCTTCGCTTTACGATCTCTGTATAATACGCATTGTTCAAATATAAGCGCCCTGTAGGCTTCTACTAAAATGTTCGTATTTTATGATCACTAGGAGCTTATAATACTTTCAAGTTTCATTTCCATCTCTTGCCTGCCCGAGTAGATGGCGGTCCGGTCTGGGTATAATACCTAAATTTTTACGTGATCTATGTTATTTTACGTTTTATTGCGGAGCTATCTTTGTGTTTGGTTATTATCCATCCTGTATCATATCGACAACGCCTGAACCACAGGGTTCAATATCTTTTGTATGGAAATGAAAACGCATAAATTACCTTTCCAGTAACTGCTTAATGATGTCCATTAGTAGAATAAGTATAACAAATTACAATTAAATCCCTGAATAGTTATGAACGTTATATATTTTTCCTTTAGTTGTAATTTAGCAGGCGTTAGTGCTAAAATTACACAGTAGTATCAGTAGTTTGTTCCATTCAATATAAAAAAATTATACCGACAGTCATCAGTTAATAAAAGTTTTTCCGATGAATTTTATCGCTGTCTGTTAGTGGTTGATTCAAAATTGATGTATTCTGTGGCTCTAAGTATTACTTTCGACAATTAATGTTCTCTTTTGAATAGTACCAAACATTCATATGGTGGGAATCTCAAGTTTTGAATAATACAAACGTGAACAACTGCTGAGAATTTTTTTTTAATATACGGAAGCATACGGATGCTTGATGCTCAGAACTTTTACTTTTTACTTACCTACCTATACATATAATAAAACAACAAATGGTCGTCGTATTCAATAAAAGTTTTTTTTTTCTTCACACCTATAAGCAGTTGTGATTTTGTAAGCGATATAATATTCATGGAAAATAAGTATATAAAAATAATTGATTATACAGAGCAATTTTGAAAATAATATAATACCAACAAAATCTCAACGAGTATTATTTTTCCTTCCGGGTGTAAGCGAGGGCATATCTTTCTCATTCCCATTTTCACTCCGTATGCGAAATTTGATGACGATTTGTTTATTACGCGAACAAAAGGTTTTCAGTTGAAATGCAAACAATGTATGTAAATGAAGGGATCAAAGTGAAAGCAGACGTATAATTGAAAGGTCATGTGAGGCCTCGTTAGGAGGCTGTGGAAAAGTTAGCGAGTAGGAACAAGTGCCCCCTGCCTTGGACTATAGAGGCAACTTGTTAGTTGTCTGATAACCTCGAACAAAACAACAACTTGATTACAATTCTCACAGTGCTGCCAAAATTGGGAGTTTTGTGTATATGTGGTATTCTGGCATCAAAATCATTGCGGCAGGAAGCATAGCTGTGTTAGTTTGTTATTCAATTCGCTTGTTCAATATGACCATCAGTGTACATTAAACTCTTAATCTTGTAGGGAATTAGAACATAAAACCATGTACAAACTCATGATCATATTATTTAAACAGTAATAAGTAAGTTTAAATCGATTATCAAATATTCACTTTATTACATGAGTAAGATATCATTACAAAATTACAACGAGAGGATTCACCAAACCGAATATGAAAAATGGTGAGACTTCTCAGCGTCACCTAGTTTGTGTGAATGTATATTAAGTTTTCTGTGATACGTTTTGTTTTTAAGTTGTTTAATATATTATAATACATTTTTTCACATAAATATTTTATTTATTTCAATTGCTTGCGGCACTTACAATTAGCACCAAAACATACTGCAAGCCAGTTAATATCAAATAGAAATAACACTTAATTTATCTAATTATTACTAAAAATATATAGATATATAGCCGCAGACCACACATCATACATGAAATTATTTAAATCAATTTAAAGAAATATGACAACTGTTCATAAAACTTATGTTTTCTTCTTCTGAAACAATGTTACATAAAAGTAAGCCGGCAGCTGTCCTTGAGAGCCAGTAACTATAGGTAAGCCTCTAACAACCTCTTCGACCACATCATCACGTACCATCAGGTGAGATAGTGGTCATAGGCTAACCGTCAGCAATAAACTAAAATATTACGCGCGCTGTACTAATTATCCTGTGAATGAGGTTTCATGAATAAACATAAATGTTAACGATAAAACCAAGGCGAAGCGCCATTCAGCAGGCGCGATTGTATTTTGACTGAAATTGACTTAATAATATCCTTATTTTAATCTAAATTTAAGACACGCATTTGCCGCGGCTTCCCGGGCGTATAATTTGTCGAATTCCGTTAGGGTTTCAGTGAGCCTAAATCCTTATCCCATATTGTAACGCGAAGACGCCATTTTCCCTATCTTAAGAAGGAGTGTTGTGTTTGATGTGTGACATAGAAGCCTATTCGCAATGGATACAAATATGTTAATAGTCTTAATGGTGAAATGTATTTTTATTGTTACATGATAGTTCTGTTGTTGTTCAAGGAAAGCGTTATAAGATGCTATTATCTGGATGCTTGTTTAGTCAATATTATTGTGGACGGTTAATATTGGTATTGTAGGTACCATAAAATCACGTACGGACGAAGGCCAGTTACAGAAGAGCACTAATTTGTCTTCCAGTCAAAGTCAAAGTAATTTATTCAATTTAGGCGTTTACGACGCTCTAATGAAGATCAATTACAAATTTTAACATTGAAATAATCTACATTATACTGCCTTGTTCAGCAAAAAATTAATAGAGCCACTGCGAGAAGAACGGACAAAAAACTCGGGGTCATTCTTTTAAACGTCTTTTAACATTAATGTTACAAACTATATAACAGAATTATTACAATATTTGTTTAAATTACGTAGGTGAGAGGTGATAGCTTGGCAGAGGCGGAATTTTACAATAATTTTTGTCATTTAAGTAATTACAAACTGGGTAGTGTCTATGGATAGACTTCACTGCAAAATGATACGAGATAATATAATGACTAAGAGTGGGTTATTAAATAAAAAAATATAAAAGTAATGTTACAAACTATATAACAGAATTATTACAATATTTGTTTAAATTACGTAGGTGAGAGGTGATAGCTTGGCAGAGGCGGAATTTTACAATCATTTTTGTCATTTAAGTCATCACAAACTGGGTAGTGTCTATGGATAGACTTCACTGCAAAATGATACGAGATAATATAATGACTAAGAGTGGGTAATTAAAGGTAGATTAGTAAAATTATTAAAATATTGGTAATACAATTTTACAAATATTCTTTGTTGTGGAAGTAGGTACCATGATGGTTCAAAAGTAATTATCATAATATTGTTCGCATGGTACCGATTTCAACAAATTATTTCACACATTTGAGTGTTGAATTCGTTTCCATTTAGGGGTAAAAAAATATATTTTTTCACCCTCTTGAGTGACCCTTGCTACTTATGGGATCGATTGTCATTCACTGTCTATGGCTATATTAAAAACGGCTTGATGAAATTGAAATTGGACCGCACTGCAAGCATCAGCATTCAAGTAAAAAAAATTCCTCAAAATCGGTTCATCCAGTCAAAAATTTTGAGGTAACAAACATATAAAAAAAGATGAATGGAGTACCCCTCCTTTTTTTAGAAGAATAATGTACGTGATTTTGTACGCGTATATTTTCGCCACAGAAGTTAGTCAGAAGGCGCCGCTGGAGGTCCACTCGTCGCCTCTTACGAATCCCACGGGCATATAATTACTTTGGGCGGTTCTGTTCTAGCACGATACCCAAGAGAGTCATAGAAATGCACATATTTGAACGTCGAACTAAAATATATACATGTAAAATGTCAATGTCCAAAACATCGAAAACTTAAATATCGATATAAGCTTTCGATGTTAATTCGAACGACTTAAATATCATAAGAAAGGAAGTTTAACCCGCAAGTAGTATATGTGATTTCAGCTTTATTATCAGATAGTTACTGTTTTATTCGTGCTTATTCAGAATACTTCATTTTAACGAATCAAAAAAAATACTTAAATATCAACCAATCAAAAAAAAACAAAATCATTCCTTACAGATTTCAAGTTTTTAATTAGGAATAAGGTACCACAAAGCTCTTATTGAAACAAAATGCGTCTTTTCTTTATCTTGAATTCCGGATTCCTGATAATGTAGTGAATTTGTATTCAGGGAACGTTCTGCGGACACAAAAGGCGGTATTTATTCCTTTCTTTAATTTTCGATTCGCAAGGTATTTACGACTGGGTATTTGTCCCTCAGTGGGTCACGAATATTGCACATTTTTCTTTTCTCGGATGTCAGGTACAGTGTCGGTATTCCGTAGTAAATTTTTTCATCACGAACATATAAACTTGTTTAGTAGTATAAATAGTACTAACTTTATAGCAATTTCGGATCTCAGTGCACATTTAAAAACAGGTTACGATTTTGAACTTTCACATAATATTTTTGAAGTAACGTAAACATTTTCACCTAGTTACATTGCAAGTTTAGAAGGAGAGGATTCCAGTAGTTACGTTAGTAACACCTCCAAAAAAGTATATTTTATAAAAAGTATACCTATCATAGCTCAAAATCCCGGGATTCATCGTCAACCATTTCACGCAGTCATTAATTCGCCTTAATGAAACACACTTAATCCTGATTTGAGTCACAAAGACGTTATCATGTATTAGCGTAACTCTTAATTCACATTTTCATTATTATCACTTGTCTCGCTTTTCCTCAGGCAAAGTTTGTGTCTATCAATTATTTATTCGAAGATTGTTTCAAGGCAGATGTAACATATCAGTTACACATCAGAGATATGCTAGAGAAGAGTCTAAAATATCTGCGATATTGTTTTATTTCCAGACTTACTCTTTTATTTTTTAAGCAGATAAAGTAGAAAGACTGTAAGTTAAATATGATTAAAGTTTTCTGTACCTAGTTATTGTTATGAAGAGCCTTATTTTTTAGCCTAGGGAAAACTGACCTTGAACTAATTTGCAATTTATACAACAGCACTAATTTTAGGAATCAAGAAATAAGTCTCCCGGAGAAATCTTTTATACGAGGACCTCACTGTAGATTTGAACGGATGTATTTTTGAAGCAGTGATGGCTCAGTAGCATTGGCTGAACTTTCAACAAACAATCAAATATTTTATTTTTTAATATATTATAATATTTTATCATTAAAGTTTTGATAAAGTTAGAACCGTACACTGACTGACTGACATAATTATTGTTCTCTAAAAATGAGTCAAGTAGAAAGAAATTGTTGTATGAGAAGAGTGTAAAGGGGGTTTCGGTGAATATGGGAAAAATCCGAATGAAGATGTCGTCTGCCAAGTAAAATTGGATGGTGTATCTTTAAGACGGTGAGAGATAGGTAGGAAGTGTGGCAGGATATGAAGCAAATCCAAACATAATTTATTATATATTCATATAATTTCTTTATTTTTTTGTCATTTTCCTTTAGGGCCTACCTTCTACACATTTCTTTCTGCTTGCCACAATACTGACACACTTTTTTAGCTTTTTCTACAGAAGCGTTATTACTTATAATACATGCTCGTCGGTCGCGTCTCTTTTTGGTTTGGTCGTGGTTACATAGTCAAAACAGAAATACAGATGTGTTGTCAAAGGGAAAACATCTCAAATATGCCAAAGTACTGCATTTAAAAATAAGCAGCAAACAGCACTGAAATAATAATTTACTTTTAATCAAAACAGAAATGGCTTATAATAGTAAAATAACTCGTCGAAGTCTGTACCATGAGCATAATATATTTTTGAACTGACACGGTACCAACTTTGACAAGTCATTTCACACTTTTCAGGAATAGAAGTCGGTTCCTTTTTTGTTCTAAAATTTTTTTTTCACTTTTAATATTAAAGCTCCATTTTAGGACCCTTAGTGCGGAGATAATCCACCAACCAATTAAGCTCATACAGATTCTTACTTGCAAATTACGTTGATATGAATCCTTTCTAGCAAACTTTAAGAAAGTCGATTCAGGCAATCGAGATATATTAACAGGATAATATACAGTGATCAGACCTCTACTGAGACCTCGCTTCGCCTAGCCTATTAAATATGCATGTACTTACAAGTGATGACATTTTCTTATCCCAGAGCAGTTCGTAGTTATTACAGATAAAAATGTGTTTATCTACACTTGTTCTGCCGCTTCTAATAGTTCACAAAACTTCCCAATTTTTGCTACGCTATCCGTGGTACGGCGAATAGTGCCGCCGTGCGACTGAATAATTATGTTTTAGAGTTAAAAGTTAACGCCCATTTTTTTTAGCCCCGTTCGAATTCGAAATTATTTTGATTACTGTCTTAGCCTTAATACCATGTGCTTGAAAATGCTCCATTGCTATTTGTGCAGTGCTGTTAATCATCAATAGCTCGTACTAATAGCACTTGTAAAATGCTTATAATCCCACTACCCGAGGTGCTTTAGGTAAAAAATAACATATTGAACAACAACAGGTATATTCCTTTATTTTTATTCTCTTCCAGCATTTCCGTTAACCCATTGATGCACTCGATTACTAAGATTGATATAGCGAATAATCGACAATACGGTGACATTTTTTTAACTGACGAGAATAAATTTTACATCCTTTTTTTTACAACAATATTGCTTAATTAGATTTTTTGATTCAGATTTTTTTGAGTCAAGTTTCGTAAATAATTATTACAATAAAAAAGGGACAGCTGACAATCAGAATCTTCCTTCGAAATAAGCTGATCGTACCCTAGTTTTCACCGTAAAGTGATTTCCATAATATATTAAAGAAACCGTCTGTTAATATTGTATTAAATTTTCTTCATACTGTAAAGTAATTTGTCATATGTTAAACAAACAAACAAGGTTTGTCGATCAATAGCTTTTATGATACAGTAATCCTGAAATAAATAGTAATAAATACTTCATCACTGCTTTTTTTTTAATTGTGACGGAACAAGCTCGAGGCCCGATGTTAAGCGGACTAACCTCTGCCTATAACATTTGCATTTCAAGTGATGAATTGCGCTGAGCCCGTCACCTTAAGACATAGTCGTTAAGTTCCATGTGTCTGTAATTTCACTGGCTCTCAAGGACTGCTGCCGGAACTTAGGTGCTTGGCCACAGATTTTCTACTTGAGGGTGGTAGCTAGCCAGGCGGGCGATCGCAAAATGCCCTTCCACCATGCAAAAACTTACTCGAAATAAGAGTTCCGAGAGAGATCGCTCGCGTTTATATTAATTATAAGACTACACACGTTCCCGGAAAGCAAACTATTGCCCACTACACGAGTCAGCCATTTGCAATTTATGAAGTTCTGGTAATCTGAACATTCTGAACGTAATTGAGGATTAGTTTGAGGACGATGACAGTACAACTGCCACAATATGCCGAACCGACTGATCATTGATTTCCATCAACAGGTAACAACTAATTGCGTTCTGTAGTTAGCACGGACTGTGGATATAATGAAATATTGTCCTTGTTCGGACCTCTCTCCGCATAGGAGCCGGATCACTTCGAGAAGTCACCGGGACAAGAATATGCCATATTAAATTAACATTTGATAATGCAATTAACCATAAAATTTAGTCTCCCTTACAAGTAAATGTAATTAGAAAATCGGTTGCTAATGACAGTCATTAACTTAATTGATAATTTAGCAAAAGGGCTCGAAGGAAATCCAATGCGGTTGATTACCCACAAAATAATATTGGGTTTCAAATAGGATCATAAATTCCACATCGACCCAAGCGGTGGCGCGAGAGATAACAAACAATTATTTTCGTAAATGGTTTGGTTTCTACAGAACAGGAGTTTAATTGCTCGGCAATAAAATGTTACGCAATGTAGGGCACGCTATAAAATGCATTGCTACGCAGCGCTTTTCACAGTCTGCTCGCGAAGGTAATAATAATAATAGTTATCTTTATTTACGGTCACATGAATATGCTAAGTATAAACACTGACCAATAATATATATATATATTACAAATTGGAATAAAACCTAGTCATTAGTCGAATAAAAATTGGACAAACATTTCCAATAAGTTCAACTTTAACCTTCAGTGTATAGACGAGTACAGTCTCACCGACTATTATAAAATGTTGAGTTGCCGTAAACGGCAATGGTTTCTATTGGTATAGTACAATGTTCAAGTTTTTAAATGTGATCTGACAGTTGTAACATTGTAAGAATGCGGTCAAAATGACATTTAAGGTTGAACTGGCCGGTCGCTTCTCCATACAAACGCCGTAGGATGATCACTCCCGTATTTGAGACTTTAGGTCCAGAATTAAGCATAATACCGATTGATCTCGTCATTATCTAGGCTTGTATGATGCCGAAATTTTAAAAAGATCATTAAGTTGAAAGTTATGAGCCTTGAAAACTTTATATGAAAATGTTTCGAAGGTCATAACTCTCAAGTTAATTATCTTATCAAAATTTCGGCATCATACAAGCCTAGGTAATGACGAGATCAATCGATATTATGCTTTGTTTTGGACCTAAATCCGCAAATAAAGGAGTGATCACCCTACGGCGTTTGTATGGAGAATGGCCCGGCCAGTTCACCCTTAATGGCGTATTTTTCAGTTTATATTTAATATTTTATGTTTAATCGACTCCAAAATTATTACGAAATACGATTGACAGCTGCCTTAAGCAGGTGTGGCAGCTACTAGAGTGACAGTTGATCTATTATTTACCAAGATTGATTTAATATGTGGGCTACAATCGACTAAACATAGTAAATTATAACAAATATATAAAAAATATTTTAGTAAAGCATTAATTTAATATTGTAGTAAAACACTTCAAACATATAAAAATATATATCTAGTACAATTCAATTCCATTCAATTCAAATACATTTAATTCGATTCGATGCCATTGCAAGCAAAGCGATACGTAGCTGACATGTCTTTTTTTATTGCTGATAGGTAACCACAATCTCATCTGATGGTAAGTGATGATGTAGTCGAAGGTGTTAACAGGCTTAACCTAGAATTACTAGCTCTCAAGGACAGCTGCCGGAACAGACCGTTAAGTGCTTGGCGACAGATTTTCTACTTGGGGGTGGTCGCCAGCCAGGCGGGCATTCGCAAAATGCCCTTCCACCTTGCGGTAAAGCTCAAGCCCGTGGCGGGATTCGAACCATGGACCTGCTGCGTGGCAGTCCATAGCCAATGCCACAGAGCCATCACTGCTTCAAATATTAACCACAGAATGCTTATAATATCACGATGGCTGTCTCCTGATTTCTTGATGTTCATCTTCACGTCAATCATCTGATCTCCTTATAGCCTCGCTTTTATAGTCACGATACTCAGCAAGAGTGGCTTCAACAGGGGACTCTCATCTGGTCCGAAACTTCATTCAGGCGCCGTCATAATAATAATTATGATATCTACATACAGGTATTTAGAAATTGAAGCCTAATACACTTTAATATAACCAGGTAAATTATTATAAAAGCGTCAATTATTTTAATGAATTAGAAGAATAAAGAAATTATAGTACTTGAGTAAATGATGACAATTTGAGGCTTCGTAACATGTCCATGCCGTCATTGTGTCAGGTTCAGTTGACAGAAACTTACGTTTAGGGGAACATACGGTAATAGTTCATTTTAAAAACATGTCGTGTGCTAGAAATATAGAGCTCAAAGCAAAATAGTATTATTATACTACACAAAAAAAGTGCAGTTCAGCAAAATGTCGCTTCCTACTGTGCGCGTTAATATTACATTCCTGAGAGAAAATGAGGAAAAGCACATCGACTTAATATCAAAGATATTTATAGCAATTGGGGTGATGCTGGGTTTGGATAGATTATCTTTAATCGGTAAAAGACAATTCATCTACGTATTCCCGACTCTCATACTGTGCGTAATTTTAAATGTATTTGTAATATACAAATCGGTGGAAGACAGAAATGTTTTCTCAGTTCCCATGTGTGCAGCAATTATTCGCAACCTTTTAACGAGCTTATTAAGCTTCATACGTCGCAAATGGTTGGAGAGATATTACAACGAGTTAAATAAGTTCGATACGGTTTCCGGCTGTAGACCAAAAGTCCCTAAAGGTTGCATCTGGAACGCGTTGCAGGCGGGCCTTACTAGCATTTTAATTGTAGTGTTACACATATTTGTACACGTTTACCGAATCTTTCGCTACAATAGACTATATTTGTCGCTGTTCCATGTAATTTACATACTCGAAGTGAGCTACTTCGGTCATCTTGTGAACCTCCTCACACCAAGAGTAAAATTGATCAATGATCATCTAAGATCATCACTACTTAGCACAACATTGGGAAATAGTCACGTCAAACAGGAATTTGTAAATTTCAAGCTTTATGATGCAAAAATACATCAATATCAAATGCGCAAACTGATGGATCTCTATCAGGAAGCGGTGAAAGCCCATGACTTCTTAATCGAGGGTATTAAATGGCAGGTAAGACTCAGATTATGTGTCTAACGTGATAAATTATATTTTTATTTTTATTTGGACTAATTCACATTGGCCTGATTAGTTCAATATTTGAATACAATATCATGTGAGGACAAAACAAGCTTCCTTTCAAATGTTCATAATTTAATTTGGCTTTTCAATTTATTAGTTTTTTTTTGTAAATGATCCATGGATAAACATAATAAAAGTAATTAAATCTTGCCTGGCCGAATATATTTATACATCACCAGTTTCATTTATTCTTAAATGCGGCTTGATATATAAATGGATATCTTTGCGATCCCATCCATGGGAATAATAATATCCGCATAGACTCCGAGGAGATCCAGTTCCAGAGAGAACCACGACGAAAATATTTAATATTCATAAATCCTTTAATATTCATAAATCTTTATTAAAAAATACTAAAAACTAGAATACGACAAAGAAAGCATTTTGCTAGGTAATATAAACTGATGCTAAACTTTGTTTTTTTGCAGTTGCTGGCAAACATTATATGTGTATTTATGATGGTTTCTGGACAACTCTTTAAATTTTCCATAAATGCTATTCGTACTGGTGTGGTAAGTTTTTTTTATATAATTAAAAAAGTATTCAAAGGATCGACACCTGACAAACACGCTAGTGAAATTTTGTGGCAAATCTGTATTAAATGGAAACATTTACTGAAATCCTGCTGGCAGTATGGCAGTAAGCATGCAGGGGGCATGTACAAAGCTTTTTAAATAAACAGTGTTCGTATAGATTTTTTGAACTTTATTTACATAGGCAATTACTATAATTATTATACATAGTAATTTGAAATATTGTATAATATTTTAACAATGTTTATTACATCGCCATGATAGGCGTTAAACATTGTATCAAGTATAATGGGAAGTATATCATAAGCTTTAGCGTGACATACGAGTACATGCTAAACTCAAAAAACGTTTGCGGCTATAGTAACTGCATTTTTACGAGTAGAGGGAATATATTTATCATCGGGAAATCAGACGCTCGTCGTGCCATTCTCGTATATAGTAAGTATATAAAATATTTAATACTAAAAATAGAATAAAATCGACTTAATATTACGTTTCAGATCGTTACATGGTCGACGATGGGTCCATATTAGTGTTGGGGATATCGATGGCAAAAATGATTCCTCTGTTCGCACCTTGTATATTTAGCGATAGTTTACGCAATGAAGTGAGAACGCTGAGAGAGCTGCTGGCATCCCGAATCTATGAAAATAAACAAGGTGAATATGAATCATCTTGAGCAGTAGTTATAAAACATGTATTATTTTCTTAATCAGCAGTGACTACTGATTAAAAAAATAGCGTCTTGTCATAAGTATTGTTAGTGATGTATATAATTAATATAGTAAACCAATGACCTAAACGCTGAATACGCAGAAAAATATCTATTCTATCACCAGCATGACGTAACTTGTTGACTATTACTGATGTTTCGGCCAAAGTAGAGTATTAAAAGCATTGTGCCTTACCGTACGTACCGTATCCTTGAAATACAATTGCTGTTTTTTTACAGATAAATCAGCCCGTAGTATTACGCGCACGCTACTTGCGTTCTCGGAAAAGCGCGACTTGTCGTTCCGACTGCTGCGCATGTTGAACATCGACAGTTCGCTTCCGTTCAAGTTTGGGGGATTGCTGCAATTTGATAAAGTTATGAATAATTAGATAAAAAACATCATAGGAATATGTTTTGTGTTGTTCTTAAATACACATTCTATTGCATGTATGATTAATTTACATGTCGTTAGCTATTACCTACATTAGTACTATGGTGTGTAAGTGTTTCGATATTAGTAGCCTTTTTTTACGCTTGACCCACTTGTATATCTACACTTGTAATTAATTTTCGTGCAACGGCTACTCTTACACTTCCCAGTACACATTCACAGTTTTATTTTTCGTTTTGTAAGCAAATTAAATGTACGTCAAATAAAGGGTATTTCATTAAGCGTGTCCTTCTTTAAATTTAAATTAAACAAAGTGTGTGTGAGATATTATCAAAATTATTTATGTATTTGAAACATGTAGTGATGCCATTATGTGTGGAATATGACATCATTCAAATGTCTGCAACGGCTTCTCTGGGTGAAGCGCATTCGAGATATCCAATTTTCCATGACTTTTGCGCATAAATCAGGCTGAATTTGATCTATGGCATAGGTTATGTTGGCTTTGAGGGCCGCTGTGGTTTGTGGTTTATTCGCATAGACCTGTGGCTTAGAAAACCCCACAAGAAAAAGTCTTACGGGGTTTTAGCGGGGTCTAAAGGCCAAGTTCTTGTGAGCGACGCGAAATCGACTGCCTCGGATTCTCCTGCACACTCTCACGGACAGCGGCAATGTTTTCGGCAGACCTTGCGTTTCGTTGACGTTCGGGTGTTGATCGATCATTTACTGATCCAGTGGACTCAAATTTATCCACCACACGACGAATAGTCCTCTCGATAGGACGATTATTGCGACCGTAAAATGGGCGAAGCGCGCGGTGCGTTGCCCGTACAGAACACTAATTTTGATAAAACAATTTTATCATTTGCACGTGTTGTTGAATGCTATAGCTATTCATGATGATTTGGCAAAACAGAATGAATAAATGACAACCAATTTGATAGATGTAGCTTCAACAAGATGGCCGCTACCAACTGTCAAAGTTCGGACGTGCCTATTGGAAGACCCTATACTACTGAATACATTTGAAGATGTCAAAGAAGGGAACAATCGCGTGTAATGTTTAATAGCTATGACTAAATCTTCTTGATCTATATAATCTGTGGGCCTGCAATGGCATGGTTTATAGTTTGAAGTGTTTTATAAAAATAAATAAAAGCGTACTGCCAGAAAAAATTAATTTAGGTATATTTATTTTTTCTGGCAGTTCTGGTTTGCATGGTGGAAGGGCTTTTTGTGATTGCCCGCCAAGCAAACAACCACGCTCAAGTAGGAAATCTGTCGCCAAGCACCTAACGGTGTGTTCCAGCAGCAATCCTTGAGAGCAAATGCAATTACAGGCACATGAGACTTAACAACTATGTCTCAAGGTGACGGGCGCAGTGCAATTCGTGACTTGTGACGAAATGCATCTGTTATAGGCAGAGGTTAGTCCGATTAACATCAGGTAGGCCTCGAGCTTGTTCCGTCACTATAACCATAGATAAATTAATAATTTTGTCTATGCAATAACATACTTATTATTTACCTGAAAATTCACTTGTTTGTATTATAACACGACAACTACTTACTGCTGCATGTATAATGACGGCTAGCAAGATATAATTGGCTACGTAATGATGGACCATTATTTGTGATACACTACAGCAGTATCGTGTTTTTACACGACTGCTCAAAACAAGGAGTGTTATGTTTTCAGGGTTCTTGTATGTATGTATATTTGTGAGTTTTTTAATTTACTATAACTGCTAGACGGCTTTACCGACTTTTATGTATAATATATCATTAGATTCGTCTTGATAGCGCAGGTGACACTTTGTACATAAAAAATATAGAATCCTAAACTAGCGGATTTAAGACGCCATATTGCGAGAAAAAATTTTTTTTTTCTCCCATTTCCATCGCCTTGCATATCAAAATGAAGGGCTTTAAAAACCGATTCCATTAATATTTATAACTTATAATATTTGTAATTATTATGATATCCAAAACTTTTTAGGTTTTGTGAGAATTTTATACAAAAGAAGACGTAATGTTTTCAGTAGTTTATCACAAAATAAACACTGTATTCAGTTTTGTGTAAATTTTATCGTATCGTATAACAATAACATTTCAAGAGTATTGTTTTAGAATCTCATCAAAGCTAAGAACCAATGAAGTTAAAGTGTAATTATTGTGTCTGTTGAAGCGCCTGACAGTTTTGCGTTAGCTAATATCTTGCGCCCGCGTTGTATACGTAGTTTTTAAAAGATGTGAGGTCACTTGCGAGTCTGAAGGTACTCAAAATAAACGTGTAAAAATATCCATTCCTCGTTTTTCTTCATCTCCGTACAAATTTATGGTTAAAACCCCAACATGGTCCTGGATCGAGCCAGATGTAATTAAGAAGATCTGATTTGAAGAAAGATTGATGTTATATACTCATTGGAATAAAATTATCTATCATCATGAGATAAAATTGGAAGACTTGAAGGTTATAATGTTCATGGGGAATGTGGATCGAGTTCATTGAATAAGCGGTGTCAAGTGTATATTTTATGATTTATATAGCCCAGCACTCGAACAGGTAGTAATTAATGTGTATAGTAAGTATTAAGGATCGCTAATTTAAAAAGGTTAGTAAATTTTGTAAATTTACCTAAGATTTACTCTGTTCAAACATATGTACTTACCTACGTAACATTCGAATATTTCCATGTATCAGCGATTAATTTGTTAGATTTCACTTTAATTAAGTTAAAGGTACTTAGTATTCAGTACAGTAGCACTATATAATGTTATGTGCTACATCATTTTGACTTAATTGTTAATGAATCTTATAAAACTTCTACTCGTTGTTTTGATGTAGGTATGTATTACACTTTGCTTGGCCAAGTCTAGCTAGTCATTTGCACTTACATGAAAATTATTATTGCATTAATAATTATAAGTATGTTATCCAATTTGTGAAGTGGGTAAATTTGCAACCACAAATAGGTAATATCCTGTCATTTTACTGCATTTCTGAACAAAAGGTTCGTAGCATTATAAATTAAAGTTTTATAATTAAAAACATATTTGTAAGTTGTAAACAAGTAGTGACCACTGTCAAGCATAATTAGTTTTATTTACCGGTTAATTGTAGCAATCATTATTGTTGTTGTTGTTGTGGCTTACACTTGTTCGTAATACTTACATGTAAACAGTTGTGAGCGTGATAATAGTACCTATATTGTGCCATTTCATTCAATTTATACGAACATATTATTATTGTCACATCGTAAAGTTGTAAAATATACTAATTTATGTAAGTTAACATTCTTTTGTTATATAAATTCCAGGTTGTCGCCACCAGTTCTCCCAAGTTCCCAAAATGAGTCAGGAAAAAGAACTGATTAAAAAGCGAGGCAGTTTCAAGGGACGTTTAACTGTTTTTGTGAATTACTTGCAGGAACTACCTAAACCGTTAACTGTTTCGGATACAAGGGAATTGCAAATGCGTATGGGTAAGCTTGAGGCATTATTTGAACAGTATGATGAGGTACAATTACAATTATAATGTTTAGCTGAAAACATGCAAATACAACTCAACGAGCGCGCCGAGTTTGAATCTTGCTACTATAAAGCTTTGTCCGATGCTCAAGGCTTTTTAAATGAACACAATGATACTCAAAATAGCGATAAGAGGTCTCATACTAGCAATCAGAAATTGGTTAAATTGCCTACTATCCAGTTACCTAAGTTTAGCGGATCGTACAGCAACTGGCTGGAATTTCACGATACATTTACTAGCCTCATTCACTCTAATGACGATATAGATGAGATAAACAAGTTTCATTATTTAAGAGCATCCCTGGAAGGGTCTGCTGCTGTGGATATCCAATCAATCGATTTCTCAGCTAACAATTATTCTGTAGCTTGGAAACTATTATGCGAAAGGTTTGATAATAAAAGGTTGTTGATTCAAAATCATGTGTCAGCCTTATTTAATCTCGACGCTGTTACGAAAGAGTCTTCTTATATATTAAAACAATTAATTGACCAGTTGAATAAAAATCTTCGAGCACTGGAATCTTTAGGTGAGCCTGTTAAGCAATGGGACACATTGTTGATTTACATTGTTACACATAAATTAGACCAAAAAACGTACCGTGAGTGGGAAGAGTTCAAAGGTCAACTGGAGCGGGATAGCCCTATAACCTTTGATATATTTTTACAGTTTTTGCGCAATCGCGCTGATTTAATCGAAACTTTGGAGCTATCACGTACTAGTTCTACTAATTCGCATAATAAATCGAATCCTAAGCTTAGGTCAATGGTCACACAAAACTCATTCAATTCAAGTACAGAAACTACACCAAAAGCTTGTCCGAAATGTAAAGGTGATCATTACTTAAATAACTGTCCTCAATTTTTAGCTATGAGTAGCGAAACCCGATCAAGAGCATTACCGAGTTATAAAGTTTGTTTTAATTGTTTCAGAACAGGACATTTTGCAAATGTTTGTAAAAAGACAGGATGTAAAATATGTAAGCGCCGACATAACACATTAGTGCATATAACTGAGTCCAAACCTGTCCTGAATATCTGTAAAGATAATAGTAGTGTGTCTGGGCAATCGCCTGCAGCATCAAGTGTGTCCATGTCAGCGACGCCACCCGCGTGTTCCGTTACGAAGCCTGCTATAGCTGCAGCTACCGATAGCCACGTTTCCTTATCAGCAAACGTAGCTTTGCATCAAGGTCACGGCCAGCCACAGCCGTATGACGTTTTATTGTCCACGGCGCTAATTAAACTGTACGATAGTAATAATTGTGAACATATCGTTCGTGCCGTGTTAGATAGTGGAAGTACGTCTTGTTTAATTACGGAAACTTTGAGTCGTAAGTTAAACTTAGCGACTAAGGAGATTGACAGATCGATATTGGGTATTAATAACGTGTCTTCACACGTAGGCAAAACATGTCGCGTAAGCATGACGTCATTGAATGACAGTTTTACCACCGACATTACATGTTATGTTTTGCCATCAATTACAAGTAATATACCGAGTCGTGAAATCAACATCTCAGATTTGAAGATACCTTCTAACATTTGTTTGGCTGACCTGCTGTTTTATAAGCCCTCAGAAATTGATGTTTTAATAGGAGCTGATATTTTCTGGGATTTGGTAGGGTCACAACAAATAAGATTAGGTAATAAAAAGCCCGTGCTTTGTGAAACCAAGTTAGGTTGGATTATTTCAGGTCCGTTATACTCTTATCATGTGTCTCTGGTGTCCAATGATTTAAGGTGTAATTTCGTTACGATGAACTCTGATTTTAATAACGATATTGAAAACATCCGAACGGACTTAACGCGTTTTTGGCAGTTAGAAGAAATAGACGTAAAGGCATCTCATTACATGCCAGATGAAAGGATCTGTGAGGAACATTTTGTAAAAAACGCTTGCCGTCTTAATGATGGCCGGTTCTGTGTTCGAATACCGCTTAAGCAAAGCCCTGATTTGTTAGGAGATTCCTTTCAGCGAGCTAAGCAATATTTAATTTCTTTAGAGCGCAGGTTATTTAATAAACCTGACCTTAGTAAAATGTATCACGATTTTATGATGGAATACGAAACATTAGGTCACATGTCTGAAATTCACGCGACAGAAGGTGATCACGTGGCGTATTATATGCCTCACCATGGTGTCCACCGCGAGAGTAGTACCACTACCAAGCTAAGGGTAGTGTTTAATGCAAGTAGTCCTTCATTATCTGGGGTCTCCAGTAATGACCTTCAGTTGGTTGGACCTACGGTCCAAGATGACCTGCTATCTATTCTTCTACGATTTAGACAGCACAAATACATCCTATCAGCCGACGTTGAGAAGATGTATAGACAGATCGTCGTCCATCCATCTGATAGGCATCTGCAGCAGATACTCTGGCGTAATAACTCTTGTGAACCAATTAAAATATATCAAATGAACAGAGTTACCTACGGTACTGCCAGCGCTCCATATCTCGCGACTAGATGCTTAAAACAATTAGGCATAGATTGTAATAATGAAGAGATTGCTGAAATAATACAACACGATTTTTATGTTGATGACCTGCTTACTGGCGGTGATGATCTACATAAATTAAGCAAACTACGCACGGAATTGACTGAGACACTTGCTTCAGCTGGAATGCCATTACGGAAATGGATGTCAAATGAACCGCAATTGGTATCTGATGCTGGTAAAACATCCCTTGATTTAAATATTGGTTCTGGTGAGCCTAGTAAGTTATTAGGTCTAGGTTGGCATGCAAGCACAGATAGACTGTGTTTTCCAGTAGGTCCATCAGTTCCCAGTGGCAACTCCAAGCGTGATATACTTTCTGTTATTTCACGCATCTTTGACCCGTTAGGTCTATTAGCACCGTGTGTTATTTTAATGAAAATGCTGCTGCAACAACTGTGGCTTGATAAGTTAGCGTGGGATGAACCATTGACTCCCAAAATTCACAAACTGTGGTTTGACATTGTTCAAACATTACCCTTTTTGAATTATTTGTACATTCCAAGGCGTGTAATTTGTGAGTCCTATAAAACATTGGAATTACACATTTTTAGCGACTCATCTGAACGCGCCTATGGCTCATGTGTCTACGTCCGTAGTGTTAATGATAAAGGGGAGGTCATGGTTGGTCTATTAATGGCTAAAAGTCGAGTGGCGCCAATCAAACCGACCACTATTCCAAGATTGGAATTATGTGGAGCCTTGATAGGTGCTCGCCTCTATGACAAAGTCAGAAATTCGCTTAGGGTTAAGATCGAACATGTATATTTCTGGACCGATTCAACTATAGTGTTGGGATGGTTACAAATGATGCCTTCTAAACTTCAGCCATTTGTACGCAATCGCGTCGCTGAAATTCTAGATAAGGCAGGTAATTGCATATGGAGGCACGTCCCAACAACTAAAAACCCTGCAGACCTAATATCTCGTGGCGTGGATATTAGCAATTTGCATACGGTGAATCTATGGTGGTCTGGTCCTGATTATTTAAAGGAAGATCCACGTGAATGGCCCTCTAAACCTGATCTTGTTCAGACACTACCCGAGCTTCGACCTGACGTCTCATTAAATGTTGTCTTGGAAGACACTCGCAATACCAATTGTTTAATTGACTTTAGTCGATTTTCTAACTACTTACGCCTTGTGCGTTCTGTAGCCTATGTCTTACGTTTTATCCGATTGTGTAGGAATACTATTAGAGCGACTACCTTTTTAACAGAGAGTGAGCTACACGATGCGTTAAATATTATCATTAAGAAAAGTCAAGAGCAGTCATTTCCCGAATATACAATGCTTTTAAAAGGGCAAGAATTACCAAAAAAGAGTTCTTTATTAAAATTTAATATATTTTTAGATAAATCTTATATAATGCGCGTTGGAGGACGTCTTGATAATTCTGATTTTTCTTACAACAAAAAACATCCAGCTATAATACAGTCCACACATATATTCACGAAGTTGTTATTTAATTTTGAGCACAAAAGGCTCATGCATGCTGGTCCCCAGTTATTACTGGCATCCATAAGGGAGTCATTTTGGCCCATAGGTGGTCGAAATTTAGCGAAAATCTGTTACCATAATTGCATCCGATGTAGTCGTATGAAGGGCAAAATTGTAACTCCTTTGATGGGAAACTTACCACAGCAGCGACTGGTTCCAGGTGGCTATCCATTTGAAAATGTAGGTGTCGATTACACCGGCACTATTATGTGTGCCAGTCGTCGCGGACGAGGTTGTAGGTTAATAAAAGCGTATATCGCGATTTTTATATGCTTCGCAACTAAATGCATACATCTGGAGATCGTAGGCGATTTAACGAGTAATAGCTACCTAATGGCGCTGCGACGCTTTATTTCGCGTAGAGGTAAGCCTAACAATATATTTTCAGACAACGGCACCTCATTTATAGGCGCCTACAATGACCTTTCTAAGTTTTTGAAAGCTAATTGCGATTCCCTTAGTGAAGGTTTAGCTAATGAAGGCATCCGCTTCCATTTTATTCCCGCGTATGCTCCTCATTTTGGTGGGTTATGGGAGGCTGGTGTAAAGTCAACGAAATATCACTTAAAACGAGTGCTGGGGAATTGTAACCTAACATTTGAAGAACTTGACACCACACTGACGCAAATTGAGGCGATTTTGAATTCTAGGCCGCTCACTCCGCTGTCTTCAGACCCCGTAGATTATAATCCACTGACGCCAGGTCATTTTCTCATCGGCCGCCCGCTTACTTCGTTACCGGAGCGTGATCTTCAGCAAAAATCCACAAGTTGTCTAAGCCGCTTTCAACGCATAGAGCAACTCCGGCAACACTTTTGGGCTCGATGGAGCAAGGAATTTATTGCAGAACTGCAGCAACGGATAAAATGGCGTTCTTGCAAGGATAGCTTGAAAATGGATACATTGGTTGTGTTGAAAGACGAAAATCTACCACCGTTGAAATGGAAACTAGGCAGGGTCGTTGCCATTCACCCTGGTCCTGACGGTGTTGTTCGCGTGGCAGATATCAGAACTTCTACTGGTGTGATCCGGAGGGCATTTAGCAAAATCTGTCCGTTGCCTGTATCATCTGAAACTGGTTGAAAACACGGTTTTCAACGCCCGGGGGCATGTTGAAGCGCCTGACAGTTTTGCGTTAGCTAATATCTTGCGCCCGCGTTGTATACGTAGTTTTTAAAAGATGTGAGGTCACTTGCGAGTCTGAAGGTACTCAAAATAAACGTGTAAAAATATCCATTCCTCGTTTTTCTTCATCTCCGTACAAATTTATGGTTAAAACCCCAACAGTGTCCTAGTGTTCGGGGATTTATTACATCCAATAGCCGTACAGTTCCCGGCTGAAGAATATAAGGACCGTGTCATGTCCTATTTGATGTTGTATGGGAATTAATGCATTTACCCAATGAGTAATATACACTCAGGTGGAGTAAGTGGGGTAGTACACAACAAGTTTCCTTATCAGTTTACTCCCTGATTATCTTATTACTACAAACAAGAGCATTATTTCGTAGGGTTGGAGTTAGGAAAGCGACTGACCAAACCAAAAGAAAAACTTCTTATTATTATGCCATTGTTTAGTCCTTTATGCAAGGAACACAAATAGCCCTTACATAAGTGGCATAAGAATAAAAATAATGAAGTGAATATATATACTATAAATCTATTTTTTATATAAAATAAAGTTCTTAGGGGGATAACTTTGATAAGTATCAAAATAGCTTTGTGTACTAGTCATAAATTAAATACTTTTACGGATGAAGAATTATTTGTCACTTACACGGATTCGTTTGATCTTGTTACCCTCCCACACGTGTACATTGGTCAGTAAAAAATACAACCTTACTTCTTTAAGGACGATGTTTGCGCTGTACGAACAAACTCCCGACATCAACCACGTTTTAATCTAATTGATGTACACCTTTACCGTAAAATCTATATAACATTATAAAGATGAAAGATTTGTATTTTTGGTTTTTTGTATGCAACGTATAAACTTAAAAACCACTATCACGATTTGGATGAAATTTGGTGTGCAAATAGTTTGGGACCCGGGGAAGAACATAGGATACTTTTTATCTAACTTCGCAAAAAGAGGTTAATGGTACGCACGGGTGGACCTGCAGCTGGAAAGCTAGTATGCTATAAACTCCTTTTTAGGCGTCTGTTTTTTTTTAATGTGATTATAATGAAACATGCACATGGCCCACCTGAAGTAAAACGGCAACCTCTGCATACAACATAATGCATTTCAAGTGGCGAAGTGACTGCGCCCAGATGATCTGAGACACAAATATGTTTAGTCTCATGTGCCTATAATTTCACTGACCACCTTTAATGCAAGCCTGCTTAATACAAGGGTAGAAAGTACTTTTTTATTGCTGATAGGTAAGCCTTTGACCACAATCTCACCTGATTGTAAGCTGGTAAGTGATGATGCGGTCGAAGGTTACAGGCTTAATCTAGAATTACTGGCTGTCAAGAACAGGTTCCGGAACACACCATGAATGTGCTTGGCGACAGATTTTCTACATGAGGGTTGTCACTAGCCAGGCGGGCATTCGCAAAATGCCCTACCACCATGCAGTGAAGCTAAAGCCCGCGGCGGGATTCTATGGACCTGCTGCGAGGCAGTCCATAGCCAATGCCACTAAACTAGCTATACTCAACGTGCGGCCCGCGGCCCAAATGCGGCCCCGCAACGTTTTGCTTTGCGGCCCGAGCCAATATAATCCATATTCATGTTTAAAAATAAAATAAATCCACCTACTTATTCTTACATAGCTTTGTAACAATATTTCTTTGTTAACATGACGGAATTAATCAAAAGATCGCTAGTATTATAGATAAAGCATCAGTTACTCCATACTAGTCTTGCGCGATAGGAAGCTTTCGTAAAGCGCGTGGACGGGGGACAACCACGCCATGCGTAGGCTACTTCGTCCGTCAGTCAGGTGCTTGCGTTTGTGTCCAGTTGCAGTTTGCGTGAGCCCCTTTTCTGATTTGATTGTTGAAAAAAAAGGAAATTATAAGAATATGAATAATTTTGGAAGTTAGTACCCGATCACTTTGGTACTCTTAAAAATTGTACGTACTAGCTGTTGACGTTGTTTGCATCAACTTATCATTGTGATTCTTCGTATTCTAAAATAAAATTGAGGAGGCTTGGAGGCTTGTAAATGGCTTTTATCTGTCTGTTTCAATATTACTTTGTAATGAAAGCTGTAAGCCCCCCGAATACAAGTAAAATAAAATAAAATAAAATATACGAAAATTATTTACAGATGTCGCTTACTGATCCGCACCTGGATGATAGGTTGAGAGTAGTATGTAGCAATTATAAGCCAGATATAACAAAAATTTTCATAATTCAAAATCAAAACAATCAAAATTATTTTTTATGTAAGTAAATAATTACTTTTGAATTTTGAGTTTTATTGTCTATTGTAATGTAGGTTTGTGCGGCCCACCTGATATAGTAGTCAGACTTATTTGGCCCAAGAAAAAATAAGGTTGAGTAAGGCTGCACTGAGCCATCACTGCTTCAAAGTACTTAATTGAAGTAGTCACGATTTCAGATATAATTTAAAGATAACACCAAAAAATCACTTGTGGGCACTATATTACATACTTCTGCGACAGCCTTTTTTTATCCGATGAAAGAAATGCTCAGTAGGTACATAGATTTTTTGTTCTTCAATTGAATTGGTTTACCCAATCACGGACGATGCGGAGGGATGGGTATAGCCTCCCCTGTGAAGTGGAAGTTGCGACCTCCCCCCCCCCCTTTGGAGATATGTTTTTTTTTTAATTTATAACCTCAATATTGTCAATCATCGCAACTTTCCTTTCACAGCGGGGGGCTCTACTCTTATCCCGTACCGCCCCTCACCCCTATAATCGATGTCTGACAATAGTGAGGTTATAAATAAAAATAAATCATATCTCAGAAAGGGGGTGGGGTCGCAACTTCCCCTTCACATGGAGGGGTCTACCCATACCACCACCGCACCCGCCACCACCCACCACCCCTTAAATCGATGTTTTATAATCTAAACCAAAGCCTATGTATGTACTAATTATTTTCTTTTACATATATAATTGTAAGTCATTTTTATCACGGTGTATGCCAAGAGTAAACTTTGTAACCAACTCTAAAACGACAAGGCTCACACCACCCGGAGTTCACTGTTTGCTTTAATCTTCACATACGTAATTGTTAGGTATAGATGTGTCAACAATTATTAAATTTATATTAGCTATACTTATAGCCTCAAAATATGTGTTCTTTAATCTAGTTCAAAATTACCATAAATATGAAGTTTATCAAAAGTTTAAAGCTATGTCTGAAATTTGGGCAATGTAGGGCTTTTACATATATCATGATAAATATCGATCAAAGAGAGTGCAGCAAACCTTCTTCTTTATTTACTCATCGTTTACCAAACTAATTCAACAAGCCGTAGAACTTTTACCATTCGTAGCACGAATCATTTAATACCGCGAACTAAGAAGTGAATTGAAAGCATAGTTGTTACTTTGGGTAGGCCATCAGTACCTACCTACTCATTATTGTATTGAAAATACCACTAATAATGAAACGTACATAACCAACAACGTCATTCACTTGGTCGTAATTAAATTGCTTTCCAATTAAGCGTGAGTGGCGTAAAGCATTGTCGATATACATTGTCTGTGACAAATTGATTATTTGGTTTCTACATATTATGTACTTATATGGCCACATTTACTTAATCATAAATTGAAACAATCATTAAAAAGCCTTTGGTATTTTTAAGAATATCTTTATTAGTTCTATAGTGATTCAGTATGTCTATCTCTAAAGTTGATTATTTTGAGTTTATTTGCCTACAGATACATTTGTATATGGTATGATTCATAACGGCAAGTATGGGGTAATAAATGGGATCTGCATATTGAGCTAAAATTACGTAGATTACAGAAAAGTGCGTTGGGAAGAGATGTGCATAGAAGATGGATGTGCGCTGTTACTAAATGGACAAGATTAGGATTTTTTGAAGAAATATTGAAGAGTAATAAATAATAGTTATACTGCAACCCTTTTTTTTTTGCGGTTTGCGTACTCTAAATGTTTTTTTCAACGCACTTGCTCGTAACGGCCCTTCAAATGCACCGATTTCAGTGACATATATTGTAGTCTATTACGCACGCCTGCTTTTTTCTATTGAACCGCACTTGTGTGAAAAAATTAAACGACTTTAACTTTTGACCAAGGAGATTGTAGTTTGTTTCATTCGTTTTTTAAACAATAACAAACCAAAGAGTTTTAACCTACTGAAGTAAAACTTTAGAAGATTAAGTGAGCTTATAAACCTTCTTATTCTCATTATTATTGCAATAAAAACAATATGTAAGGTATATTCCGATTCGTTTTGTATTGTATCTAGTACTAGGTATATATCAACAGATTGACTATGGAAAAATGTAGGTGGTTCGGTGTTTTCGTCAGCGCGCCATTGACAAATAAATATTTTTTATTTTCGTATTTGTACCTCGCAAGTGTGTTGAACAACGTCGTATGACACGCGTAAAGTAGGGGCGTGCTGCTTTGACGCATTATTTCTCTTAATCTTTATAATAGTAAGCCGGGAACGGAAAAATATTTTTATTTAAATATACTAAAATGATTAATTTGTACAAATTAAAATACCATCACGTATCAACATAGAAATTTGAGCCAATATTTAAAACTGCACAAATCATAATATCCCAATGAAGTCTGTAAGTGGGAACCTTGTGTAACATAAGACCAACAGGATATTGGCACAAAATAAAACAAATATGATTATACGGTGAGACGAGATTGCTACAAGAACGATTCCGGAGATCAAAGAGCGGATAGGTGCCAAGGGAATAATGATCGCTCAATAATCAACTGTTGTTATTTTTTGCGAGTTGAACGAGCCAAGTGACTAAACCTTAATCCCCAAGTAATTTTCTAATCTGGCCTTTAGTGAAGTCACTTTTTCGCACCTGAACTAGCTGAAGTAAAATTGTTTGTGATTGAGACATTATTCACATTAAAAACTTTTTCAAGACGATTGTTAAAGTGGCTCTTAGAGCGTTGATTTCAGCTAAAAATCACATATAAAGCAGATTTTTTAATTTTTAGGCCATATAATTACTACTTAAATAGTGCAAACCGTGCCTAACATTAGAGATATATATATATATATATAATACACCATACGGATAAAACAGTATCTAATGTCACAGGAAAAATTTAGAATTTCGAGCGTAAGGATTGATTCTAGAGTTAACTCCCTAGTTTAGCGATTACTATAATACTAAAATCCTGAGTAGAGTGGAAAATTTAAGCTCACCGAAGAAATGTATAATGTCCTAGGTTTTACAACTTCTTAAAAAAAATAAAAAGCATAGATAACTAAGAACAAAGCATTTCATGTTACTATGTACACACTCATACATTGTAAATAGTTGCATATTTAACAATTGTGATACATTACCGAGAAAAGAAAAAACTTGAGAACCTTTCTACGTTTCCTTCGTTTTCTACGTACCATCAGGTTATTCAAATAAGTGTACTATTGAAAGATACAACTTTGACGCATAGTGTTGACCTTAAGACAATATGGATGTACATACACTTATCCCCTTTCGCCACCACAGTGACGGGAGGGCAGTGCGGATGCATTTCTCTCCAACATTAAAGAAAAATGATACAATATAATATGACACCTATTCTGAGTAAGGAGCTAGGAAGAACTAATCTTATTGTTTATTCGTAGGTAAGGAAGCAGCAAAGAAAACCTGAAGCATGTATTGTACACAAGTAACTGTTTGGTAACCTTATTATATTATATTACATGAGACCGTACAGTGAATTTCTTTTTGGTTTAATTTGTAATATTTGTTACCTTAAATAAAGATTATTGTTAGGTATTCATTTTAAAACCCTTAATCCAAAGATAGAAGCGCTTGTAGCGAAGTATACTCAGCTGTTCTTAATAGATCAGCTAAGTTAAGCAACGTCCGCCGCGGTCAGGAGTTGGATGGGTGACCACCACTGACATTACTACTGAGCGCTTTCGTGCTTCAGAGGGCAGGTTAAGCCGTCGGTCCGGTTGTTGTCATACGATGGCAGTCGTTACAGCATGGTGGTAGGGCATATTGCGAATTCCCGCCTGGCTAGCTACCACCCTCAAGTAGAAAATATGTCGCTAAGCACCTAACAGTGTGTTCCTTCAGCTATCCTTGAGAGCCAGTAATTCTAGTCTTACCTGAACAACATCTTCGACCACATCATCACTTACCATCAGGTGAGATAGTGGTCAAAGGCTAGCCTATCAGCTATATAAAAAAAATAGAATCCTGGGTCCATACGGATTAGAGACTCGTATATGTACTATGGCAGCGATGAGTTCAAAGCATTAGAAAATTGATGTCACTAGCGTATTTGTATGGAAAATAGCACGCCGTTACATGCAGTATTTCACTGGATTAAAAGTATTAAAGACTGATTGGTCCGCTACTACCAGGGCTAGGAAAATTTGTTGGAAAATTATTGGACGCAGACTACAATGGCATATCCTGCCCATGCACAGTCAAAAACAATGGGGTGCCTTATGATTCTCACTGTGTTTGGGGTCCTTATTGACCGTAACAGAAAATTTTTACTGCTTTTAAAGGTATAATTTTAACTGCTCATGTTGATTCGTAAATATTATTTTGGTATAGGCATCAATTATTACGCATGATTGATTGTTATGTTTTTTAAGAAAAATCTCCCTGTTTTGCATCCAGTACTAACACTGGATAAACATAAATATTTGTTATGAAGACTTCAACATTTTCTACAACATACCTTCAACATTACGCGGAGTATATACTCACAGCAAAAAGATGTGATGATGACGAATATTAACGAAATATTTTCAAATGTCTTATACTACAAAGGCATTTCCAAAATTGCCAACTTACATATGCTTATGTATATAGTTATTCCACACAAAAGATGTGCTATCAATACAATAAAATAATCATATCGAAAATAGGTGGTTTTTTTTTTATCTAGTATAATTTTTATATAAAATATTATCTTTTTGTGCACCAGTTTCAACTTTTTCTCTATACTTCGGATTCAGATATGGATCATCACACTCTTATAACTTACTCGTAAACTATATTTATGTCTTTGAACAAACCACAGATATTAGTAGCAATTCTGTTGTACACTCACTAACTATACTAACTAATTAAAAAGTTCTAATTTTAGTTTTAGGATTTCTAAAAGTCATTCTGCTGTTACCTCGAACCAAATTTAATACAGCAAATTATCAATACTAAATATAATTCACTTTGCCGCTACTCTACGCTAGATGGCGCACAAGTCAAGTTGTTTTATAACAATTTTTAGTCTGGCCGTTATTCCATTTGAGTTATTTTCGATAATTTTTCGATTTTCGATGATTGCATTGCGTCTGTGGATCCACATTTAAATATGAACCATAGATATAAAATGTGATCGAAATAATCGAAAATAACGAATTGAGCGTCAAATGGTATACGCCCTATTTACCTATGGAACTTTGTTTATATTCGAAACTATCGAAACCTGTGATAATGCCCAAAAATAATGATTTTGACACGGCAGAGCAGCTTCAACTGGTCGCTTCATAATCTCGAAAGCCTAGGTTCAGTAACAGAATCTACTGGTGATTACATATAAAAAAATAGCAAAGCACATAGCTGTCCGAAGTCTCTCGTAAAAAGTCGAATCTAATAAAAGTGGGTATTTAAACACATCTGCCACCCTTCTGGGCATTACAGGTGTGCAAAGATTTTATTAATCCAAGTTCGCCTACAAGCTTTTGTCACTAGTTATGCTTTTGAATTACCGAAAATTACAATCCTTTCCGGAAAACCCACAAGTCTAGCAACTATATACTACTACCATGCTCCATTGTTTATCCGACTAAGAAAGCCGTGATTATGATAAAATACGCCAAAATAAATTAATTGGAGAACATGACAGCATTAGTCAACACCAGTTTACTCGTTGATTAATTTACGGTTTAATTATCTATGGTTCCACCTAATCTGACTAAATTATGGTACAACAGAATAGCAAATATGCAAATTTTACTAAGTTTAGTAACTTTAATAATTTTAGAGTGAATGGCCCCAACAGAGTAAGGAATGTTCATTTGACATTTCTAAATCTAATTTACTAAATTCTAGTTAGTTTTTTGGCAACAGAATTGCTACCATTGTTACCCAAATCAAACTTTTACGTGACACGAATTTTCTTAACTATGTAGGTACGGAAACAAGGGACTACCTGCCACGTGACGGTATTCTTTAATATTCGGTTTCAGGTCAGCTATAACCAACTATACAACCAGCTATATTTACACTATTTAATAAACCTTAAGAATATATAATGAACAAAATAACATGCAAATACTTTTTGGAGTAAATGGTTAAAAACACAATAAATACATTTCTCATTATATAATAAGAACAAAGGCGAGCTGAGTCATATTTTTGTTCCATCATGTTTATATGCCATATCATAACATTATATTCCTTAATAAGAGTAATAACACAATTACTAAATTGTATCATTACATTTTCTCTCATGTTCATAGTCTTCATCCATTTAGTTAATCAGTCAGACCGGAAACCAATATTTGTTTCCGTTCTGAAGCAATCACACATTTTTAACAGATTGTTATTGGAGACAGTCGTATCGTTTCTTTTTAGGATAATTGTTTAGGTGATTTATATTCAACGGATCCGTGCTCACTGGAAAGTGCGATAAGTTTAACTTTACTGAAATCGAAAGCTCTTTAGATAGATGGAGCTAAAAAAAGTTTATTATACAAATTCCACGATCCTTCGTCTACTACAAATTCACGTCCCTTGTTTTTGTTTTGACAAAATTCTCTCCCACTTTGTTATAATTTTACATCACGGCTACACACAATATTATGTTATTGTCATAAGAAATATTCTTCCCCTGAAATTATTTTTGCTGTACAGGCTGTTTTTATAAAAAGATGACGAGTAGGTACGTCATAAAACAAACAAAACATAAAAATACAGATATAAAAAATACTATTATAAAAATATCTTGTAATATTTTGTGATAGACGACGCGACCGACATAGATAAAATCCATTCTTTAATAGGGAAAATTTGAGTCTTGTGTTTTTACGATATTAGTTTTTCTTTCATTTTCAGTGCGTACCTGCAGAGTACGAATGATGTCTAATTTACACAAATTATTCGCGTAACTGCTTGTATCATTATGTTAATATCTTACATTATGTCGATGGATTCGTTGTTGGATGGGTGAAGTGGGGGAATCTTACATATTATACTACTAATTTCTAGATCAAGATTATTAAAATGTATAGAGAATCTATTGCTTGACATTAATGCTTTTGACAGTATCTGAACAATATGGTATTCCTAATAATTATCCACATTACAGGTCTCACAAGAATTTGTTTCTATCTTTTGTTCTTGTACGAGCTTATAACTTTTTTACAGCGTCACGCTAAGAGCGAAAAGAATATGAACTGTTCATAAATACTTTTAACCGTGTTCAGAGAGTCTGTGCGAGTAATTAGGTTTTAATATTTTAAATTTCATTGATATATCATATTTTTTATAAACAGATCAAATATATTTGGTAGGTTTTCCTTCGATGGGGTGGCGGGCTAGAATGTCACCTCTCCATCTGTAGCCGTGGGTGTCGTACGAGGCGACTAAGGGTAAAATACCGGAAGGTGGGCAGCAGCACCTTTTGAGTGACTGCTATGTTACACTGCGATCCCCAAAACGCCTCCTAAGCGTGGTGATTATGGGTATCTCCCCCATAGTGGGGGGGGTGTGTTCAGCAGTGGACAATCCGGCTGATACAGTTTGGTATAGCAGAGAAGATGGTTTAGAGCCCGTGGAGTGCCTGGCTGCCAAAAAGGTGCCAGGCTAGAATGTCACCCTCCCATTGCTACCTGTGGCTGTCGTAAGAGGCGACTAAAGGTAAAATACCGGAAGGTGGGCAGCAGCGTCTTCTGAGGAACTGATATCTCAAACTGCAATCCTCAAGACGCCTGCTAAGCGTGGGGATTATGGCAAATCATGTGGGAGGCTGTCTTCAGCAGTGGACAATCCGGCTGATACAGTACAGTTTGGTTTCGAAGAGAATATATTTTTTATGTATTTTGACTCAGCATTACTCGTGGCTTATAAAGGTGTTAATTGACTGTATAGAGTGAATAAAATGAACGATTTAATATAGTTAACTTACAAAGCATCTCATTGTTTGTCACATAGTTATCTCAGTTATATCAATACAATAATTCTGTATACAAGTACTAAATGTGCACTTCCATCCATAATATATTAGTAAAGTTTTGGAAAATGAAGCTCCACATAGACATAGCATTTTTTTATGATATTGTGACGGGTCAGCGCGAGGCTCACCGATGTTAAGTGGTTAACCTCTGCCTATGACAGATGCATTTCGTCACAAGTCACGAATTGCACAGCGCCCGTCACCTTGAGACGTAGTTGTTAAGTCTCATGTGCCTGTTTCACTGGCTCTCAAGGACTGCTGCCGGAACGCACCGTTAGGTGCTTGGCGACAGATTTTCTACTTGAGGGTGGACGCTAGATAGGCGGGCATTCGCAAAATGCCCTTCCACCATGCGGTGAAGCTCAAGCCCGCGGCGGGATTCAAACCAAGGACCTCATTCCACGGCACGGCAGTCCTTAGCCAATGCCACTAAGCCATCACTGCTTCAAATGCATAGACATAGATGCTAAAAGTGAATTAATGATTTTGACTTACTACTGTGTACACACACATCCACAAAACACAGGGCACTTATATGCTCCGTTGTTCTAAATTACGGTAAGAAGGCCAATGGTATAATATCACATTTTCGAATTATATGACGGTAAATTCATAAGTAACGTAGTATTATAATAACTTCTAACATTACCATGACAACGAAGATGCTTCATAACCAGGAACGACATTAACATATTTGTATCCATTATGAAGGGGCGTCCTTGTCACGCATCAAACGCAATACTCCTTAATCTCCCAGATAGGGAAAATGGTACATTCGCGCCACAATACGGGATGAGGATTTGGCCCCACCGAAACTCTAACGGAATTCAACAGATTATAATCTCATTAAGCCGACAAATGCGTCTCCAAAATACCGCATTATTAAGATTTAAATAGGGATGTTATTTAAGTCAAATTTGGAATACAAGCCTAGTGGTACCAAACTAGGGCCACTTGTAAAATTTTCATATTAAAAGTGATTTATTTTGACCCACGGCATAACAACCGATTTTGATGAATAACATTAGTCAACGACAATTAACGCAGACGAGGCCAATGATGTAGAGCGTATAATATTCACTTTAATTTTGATTTCAAGCTAGTTTAACTTATACTTACTGCTGGTAAGAAGTGTTGCGTGCATATCTATTAATCTAGGTATAACGATAATGTTACTTTGAAAGAGCTGTATCGATGTTTGAGGCTGGTCAATCATGACATTCCGTATCTTAACAGCTGGGATATTTACGGAAGGCTGGAATCAGTAGTAGTGTACCCCGCTCGCTGACAATTCGTGCTGCCACCGCACAGGACGACTTCTATGTTCGACTCTGTCATAGTAGGAGTGGGGAAGTAAGTTATCTACATACAAACGCACCGCGCGCGGCTTATTTGTGTGCGCTATAGTATCTATGCGTCCCGCACGTACACTCTCACACAATCTCGACCCGTTTTTCAGTGCGCCAGCCGGGGCTAACACCGAACAAGGATCGCGCGTCACGGCTTTTTGGCGCCGCTAAATAAATGAAAAATGATTGATAATCGCATGAGAACTTATTGCTGTGTGTTCGGCTGTCTAAATAATTCATTGATTCCAGAGTTGTCTCTGTTCAGATTACCAACTGAACAGGAAAGGTAAGCAAGTCACTTATTCTTGCATACCTATAATTTTTATCGCCAGTCGGTATTTTTTTCATCGTGAAAGGTGTTATTATCGTTTAGGTATAAAACCGACCCCACTAACCCTGAACCCAGAAAAGTAAATAATACAACTTCCCGGCCATTGCCTATTTCTAGGTACTGAGTTAAAATTTAGCATATACGAGTACATACATTATAAATAAGTAGGTAACAACCCTGAGACAGGCAAATATGGTAGGTAATTGTATCGCGTATTGGGCCCGAGATGGCCTACTTCCCCACTCTTTCTACTATGACTCTGTATACGACGTGACTGGACTACTGGGTAATTCGCCAAAAAAAATATTTTTTGCCTAATTTCCTTGGCATGATTTTTTTTGCTAAATACTTATCAGTTAGGTTGTTGATTATATAAATGAATAAAAGCAGTATTCATTTCTGTA